>JARHVA010000729.1:3852500-4095000 GCA_037957365.1 Torreya grandis
ATAATCATAATGACTTACAAGCAATATGACTAATATAAATTCAATAATATTTTTTAAATTCAAAATAGTGAATCAATAAATAATACATCAAAACAAATGGCTAGGCTATATGTAGTAGTAATTGAATCACATAAATTTATGATCAATCATGAATTCTATAACATGGCATAGTCATACTACTACATCATACACTAAATCTACATATAACAACCACAATGAAATAACATGAGATTAATATCAAATAAGCTTTAAATTGTGCTAACACACAACTAGTATGCATAAATAATTATCTAAATGCAAACAATCATAAAAAATTACTAAGACTAACCGTTGAAACTTTACATATAATGAGTGTTATTTAACGTGGTGTGTGCAGAGTTTTATCTATTTCTATGTCATCCCCTAACACCTCCATCTACATCACCCTCTCTTATAATGCTTTCCCTATGTCATGTTCTAAGGGACGAATCTCTCCTACATCCAACTCATGACAAAAATATAATTAGTCTATAACATCATGATATATATATATATATATATATATATATATATATATATATATATATATATATCATAAAATAATTCTAAAATAAAAATCAACATGATCACAATGTAAAGAATATACAATATATCTAAACTCATAGCAATGTAATCATGAAACTAAAGAAACATACATGTATCCCATAATAGCATATGACTTATAGCTTAGTTAAATAATAATCAAATCAAATTTCCAACCATAAGAATCCATGGATAATCATGTAAATTTGCTTAGTAAGAAAATTAGGATGTAACATCCTTCCCCCCTAAAGTTGGTCATTGTCCCGATGATACTTATTCAAACATAAGTTTTGAATTAAAATATTATTCAGTAAAAAAATAACATAGTATGAAGCATCAAATCAAACAAATAAATATGGAAATAATCTATAGAACTCATCATAGTCCTCCCAAGTAGCACTATCCTCATAGTATTGGTCCTATAAGACCTTGTACTATGATATCTCTCTATTATGCAAATGAAGTTTGCTAGTGTGAATTAATCTGATTGGTTCTACCATGACCACCCTAGGATCCAAAACCTACAAAGAATTCCAATCTAACACCTGAGAATGATTAACTACATACTTTTTAAGATAAGAAACATAGAATACATTATGCAATAGAGCTAGGGCTAGTGGTTATGCAAGCCTATACATTATAGGATTGACCACTACTAAAACCTTAAAGGGTCCCACATATCCTAGTGAAAGTTTTGTTGACTTCTTGAATTTAATCGAGCTCTTATATAGCTTAACTCATAAGAACACTCTATCATCTACTAAAATTATCTATTTTTTCTCTTCAAATCAATATAATTATTCTACCTATCATTGGCCTCAACCATTATTTGCCTAATTAATCTTGCTTGATCTTTCATTTTTGAAAGCATCTCAAGACCAAAGACTACCCTGTCTTCCAAACTATCCCAACTAACTGGTATCCTACACCTTCTTCCATACAATGCTTCAAATGGTGCCATCTTCAAAGATGATTGGTGTGAGTTATTGTAAGAAAACTCAACTAATAGAAGATAATCTTCCCATTTGTATTATTAATTCATGCAATACATATGAAGAATATCATCTAATACCTAATTAACTTGATCAATTTGAACATCAGTCTCTGGGTGATATGTATTGTTAAAATTAGTTTTGTACCCAAATCTAAATTCAAAATTACCCAAAACCTATAAGTCATCTTCATATCATGATCTAAAATGATCTTCTCTAGAAATCCATGCAACTAATACACTTATTTTACAAACCTTTTCTCAAGAGTAGGTGCATCATCTGTGAAATTGTCTAATATAGAATGAGACACCTTAGTTAGCTTATTAACTAAAACATAGATCATATCATGATTTTTCTATGATAATGGTAAACCTTGCACAAATTCTATACTGATTACTTACCACTTCTATTTTAGTAAAATCATGTGGATATAGCAATCCAGTCAGATACATGTGTTCAATTTTCACTCGCTAACATTATAAACAATGTGACATAAATTCCACTACATCTTTCTTGATTCCATTATAGATATATAGTGTTTTAATCTCTACCATGAGCTTGGTTACTCTTTTATGTCTTTAATATGGGGTATTATGTAGTTTCTTTAGTATTTTTCTCCTCAATTTCTCTCGATCTGGCACATACATCCTTCCATTAAATCACAAAAGATCATCATTCTCTAATTTGAATACTTTATACCTAGGATTATAAGCATTCTCAGATAATGTTTTCCTAACCTTATCATAGAACTAATCTCCTAGCAATAATTCAATCACTTGATCCCTAAAATTACTCTTGATAGTAGCCATGACTACTTTGTACCTTCTACAACTTAAGGCATCAACCACTCTATTTTCTTTGCCTTTGATATAATTGATATCAAATTCATAGTTAGATAAGAAATCTATCTAGGGTCTTTGATAATCATTCAGATTTGATTGGGTGAAGATTCACTTGAATCCCAAGTTGTTAGTCTTGAGCTCAAATGGTTCTCCCAACAAACAATGACTCTAAACTTACAAAGCATGCACAATTGTTGTAAGTTCTAATTCATGAGGGCCATAGTTCACCTCATATGGATTTAGCTTCCTTAATTTGTAAGCTACCACTACACCATCCTTCATAAAAACTCATCCTAGTCCATCCCCAAATGCATCTATGATCACCAAAAATTGACCATTAAGATCAGGAACTCTTAGTGTTAGTGCTGAAGTAAGCCTCATTTTTAATTCTTGAAAATCTACTTCACAACTGTCTAACTAGAAAAAACTTTGGTTCTTTCACTGTAGAGAGGTAATCAAATTATTTATCTTAGAAAAATTTAGAATGAACTTTCTATAATAGCCCATTAATCACATGAAAATCTTACCTCATGCACATTTTTTGGTGTTGGCCACTCTATAATGGTTTTTATATTTGTTGGATCTACTAAAATACCATTCATAGAGATAATATGTCCCAGATACTACACATTCTCTTGAAAAATTTGCACTTAGACAATTTTTCATATAACTAGTGCTTCCACAACCCAAGTTTTTTTAGTGGTGAATCTTTGTTAATCTACGAATATTTCATTTTTCGAAGTTGGCATTGGACAATTTTTATAGAGAAGCTGACAAGGTGGGATCACCTAAATTTTTAGGGTCAAATTTAATTTTGAGGAGAGGTTCACCTACATTTGAATATAAATTTAGTCATATTAATGTAGTTCACCAATACCTCAGAATCCAATCCTGATGAATTTGCCATATATAGTCAGGTGGATGTTGGTAGTGTACATAGTAAATTGATCCTTGGCACTGTGTAAACTATGTCAATAAGAGAAAAAAATAAACTCTACCAAATTACACTAACAGCCTACTAGCAGATGCCAGTAGGCTATGGGTATCCACCCAAAGACACTAGATGGGCACCCATAGGATGTCCACCAATGGATGTCTATAGTGTATCGACTAATGCCCACGTGCTACTAATAAATGCATGCAACCTTGAAAGATACAGGTGGATGCCTACATCTTATTGGCATCCATCAGCATATTTTAGTTGCCTACCAATAGGTATCCCATAGATGACCTCAAGGCCCAAGTTGTAGGTAGGTGCCTGTGGGCTACTAGTGGACTCTTACTACTTGATGGTGAACATTCGTGATCTATTGATGGATGCTTGTGTTTTGCTGACATATTCTCACAATCAATCAATAGTTTCTTATGGGTTGTCAATGGATGTCTATAGTGTAAATAATCTACAATATACCAGTGAACACCTATGGCCTCTTGATGTCCATCATCAGATAGTAGCCTCTAAACATACCCATGTGCAACAAATTAGTAATATCCATGCATGGAGGATAATTATCCCATATGAATGGCTAGATAACCTCTCCCAAGGGAGAGTCACTATAAACACTCCCATTAAAATTTAATATACACATAGGTGCATTATGAGCATTATCACACATTCTTGACATTGTTATGCACATCCCAGACATTCACTCGTATCACACTAGCGTTCATTGGCATGATGTGGAAATTTATCTAGGATTTGTTGAAAACCCCAAAACATGGTGTGTGTGATAAAAAATATAATTAAACTATAATTTTAATTATATAAATTTAATATTTTTCTTCTTTCAAACATATATATATATATATATATATATATATATATATATATATATATATATATATATATATATATATATCATTTCTCATTATATTATCCATTAAATTAGGGATCATAATTTATAAAATAGAGTAACCAACATAACATTCATAACCACTCCTTTCAATTTTTGTGTTCACTAACATGTAGGTGGCATCCATCTACATTGTAAATAAACCCATTTGCATGTTTCCAACATATGTTCATGCCATCTAGCATTTGCTTGAATGATACCATTGTTTTCCCACACCATGTTACATGCTAGCATTCAACTGTGTTATACAGGTGTTTGTCTACATACTTTCAATGTTCATCAACATCATTTGTCATTTGGCATCACATGATTCACTTGCGTATCTATATGCCTTCTAAACCAATTCACCACCATTACAAATCTAATTCACTTCATGACCTCCACATATTTCTTTATAGGTCCCACTAAAATGAACCCTACCACAACCATTATAGAACCTATTTTAGATGTTGAAGATGTTCCTCTTCATTCTTAGATTATATAATAACGTCATCAAGAAAGACCAAAACAAAACTATCTATATAATCTCTGAACACACTATTCATGAGATTTATGAATGTTTTTGAAGCATTTTTTAACCCAAATGGTAACATTGTGAACTCATAGTGCCCATATCAAGTTATAAATTTTGTCTTGGGGATATCCTCATCCCTTAAGGTCCCACTAAAATGAACCCTACCACAACCATTATAGAACCTATTTTAGATGTTGAAGATGTTCCTCTTCATTCTTAGATTATATAATAACGTCATCAAGAAAGACCAAAACAAAACTATCTATATAATCTTTGAACACACTATTCATGAGATTTATGAATGTTTTTGAAGCATTTTTTAACCCAAATGGTAACATTGTGAACTCATAGTGCCCATATCAAGTTATAAATTTTGTCTTGGGGATATCCTCATCCCTTAAGGTCCCACTAAAATGAACCCTACCACAACCATTATAGAACCTATTTTAGATGTTGAAGATGTTCCTCTTCATTCTTAGATTATATAATAACGTCATCAAGAAAGACCAAAACAAAACTATCTATATAATCTCTGAACACACTATTCATGAGATTTATGAATGTTTTTGAAGCATTTTTTAACCCAAATGGTAACATTGTGAACTCATAGTGCCCATATCAAGTTATAAATTTTGTCTTGGGGATATCCTCATCCCTTATCCTCAACTGATGATATCCTTCTCTAAAATCAATCTTATAAAATACCATTGCTCCCCACACGTGATCAAAAAGATCATCTATATGAGGTAGAAGATATCAATTTTTGATCATTTCCTTATTCTATATTTTATAATCTATGCAAATCTAAAGATTATCATCCTTCTTCTTGATAAAAATAATTGGTGCACCCCATGGTGACACACTTGGCCTAATCAACCTCTTATACAACAATTCCTAGAGTTGAGCCTTCAATTCAACCAATTCAATGGTTTTCATCCTATATGGTGTCTTAGACTATGGTTCCAATCCAAGTATGATATCAATAAAAAAAATCAAACTCTCATTTGGGAGGCAATCCTAGTAATTCCTCTATAAACATATCATGAAAATTACTAAATAATGGATAATCTTTGAGGGATGGTTTCTTAGATTATTCTATCTCATTTATCATGATGATAAATTCTTGTCATCCTTTTCCTTGAGCCTTCTTGAGTTCATTGCATAAATATGCATTGGCTTCAACTTTCTCTTTGCACCCTAAATTTGTGTTTGATTCCCAAAATTATCTAGACACTCAACCTTCTTTAGATAACAATCAAACTTGGCCTTATGATTTGTAACCCATTTGACCCCTAAGATCACATCATATGACCTTAGTGTTACTATATAAATATTCATTACTATTATAAATTTGGGAAACTTAATCTCTGCTTCAACTAAACACTTATCAACTTTGACTTTTGAATCAATTCCATATTATACCAACCATGCATTTACCATTACTCTAGCTCTTCTAGGTAATTTATTTAGAATTTTGGTAGCTATAAAACATTATGTAGCTCCTGTATCTATCAAACTGGAAAGTAGATATTCAAATAAAATCCTTGACATTTCTATAGGTGAAGTTTGGAATTCGTCTTGATGATTATCAACTATCACATGAAAACACTACTTAAAAGTTTCCTGCTGAGAAGTAGAACCTTTATTCTTCAAATTATCCTAGGTACACTCATGAGCATAATGGTCACCTCTACAAATGAAGAAACCTCTAGGTGATCCTTTCCTATCATCCTATTGGTTTCCCTTAAAACTACCTTTAAAACCATTTCCTGGTTTCTTGTTAGTTAAACCATTGTTGAATCTCTCATTCTAATTTTTGAATTGATTCTTGGAGCCTCCACTCCTCTACTTCCAATTCTTTTTTAAATTTTATTTAGAACTTCTAAACTTTTTCTTAAACTTATCTTTGTCCTAAGAATAAAAATTCAACTTTTGTTCTTACTTGAGCACCTTTTTAAATAATTGGTCCATGGATGTCCACCTCTCCACAAATCTGGGGTTTCAATACCATGATGAACTTCTTAACTCTAGATCTCTCTTTTGCCTAGTACTGATGTACATTACTTCAAAATTTTGGTGAACTATTCCCAATACTCATTCATCAATAGGACTCCTTGCTTTATGTTCCACAAATCTATAAGCTTCTAGTCAAAATATAACTATGGAAACCACCATGATCTGAAAAATGTCACAAACTACTCCCATGTAGTGGTGTTCAAGTTAAGATTCATTTTTAATTTTTTATTGTCCTAGCATATAGTTACTTTACCAACCACCTGATAAGATCCCCAAACTACTTTGGTGACCTCAGATTAGTTTCAAATCTTGAAATACTTCTCTATCTCAGTCAACCATTCTTTAGTTCTATCACCCAAAATAGTTCCATCGAACGTAGGTGGATTCACCTTTTTCGTATCTCTATCCAACTCCATGGCTACCTTTGCTATCAGATCTTGACGGTTTCCTTTCTCAGTGGGATGTTTTTAAAGTATATACGAATGCACTTCATTTTCATGTCCATGAACTTCTTATTCCAAGGCTAAAAGTTGATCCCTAATTTTATTCATCACTGCAATAATTTGGTCCAAATTTATTGCTTACTAAGCACCAAATTGATTAGAATCAAATAAAGGGTTATCATCATTGACATTTGAAGTACCCTCAATAAATACTCAAGATTTAACCATGTCCTTTTTGGTAAACAAAAGGATAGGAAATGTTAGTGAATTTTTAGACCCTAGAGTTCGAGCTACAACTCTGATACCACATGTTACATCCCCATTGGGATCTACTTAGAATAACATGATTTTTTAAAATTTAATCAATGTATTCTTTCATTATATTTCACCATGAGAATATAATTAGTGATATAGATAAAACACTCTAATTTTGTTAACTATAAAATAAGCATATAACATCTGTATGTCACTGATAACTATCTTTAGATGAAACAAAACATAAATGAATATAGAAAGTAATTATAGATTTCCATCCATGACTAATACAAACATACATCCACTATTTTCAATGTAAAATAATTCAATAATTACATTTCATTAGAGATAATATTTTAATAGTAATAAATACAATTACAAGATACAATAAACATGATACAAGACTCTATGAAACATGAGTTCCTAAACTCCAGTAGTCTCCAATTAAGTACTATTATGTAGAGGGAGAGCATCATCTGAGAAATTTTCCACACCAACCATGGACCATAAATCCCCTACATAATCCATTATCAATGAATGGCCCTCCATGGATGAGTAGATAGTGATGATATGAGAATCTAGAGAGACAAGCTAGTACCTATGTGTTGTATGATTTCTAAGAATATGAAGTTTACCATAAATAAATTTGTTCTAAAATGATATTACACAAACATGTAAATCATATATATGAAATGTTAATGTATAAATAATATTACTTTGGCCAAAATTTTAAATATTTATTGGTCTCTAGGATCAATCAAATTCATACACATCACTTGATTGGATTACCTTCATCTAGCATTGATGATGCTAGTAAGCTAGTGAAGTCCATCTTACTACTTAGTAAACCAGTAATGTAAGATTTGGTTAACATATATATAACCAACATATTCATACATATTACTTCCTCCTAGAAGGCATAAAACATGTTAAACATAGAAATAATCAAAATGTATACATTTAGTTTGTCAAACATATGAATGAATATCCATTATATCATTTATAAATAATAAGCATAACAAATATAGTGTATACTAACTAGGTATAATTTACATTTAGACTGCATATTTTTAATTTATGTAAGTAGATTCAAATATAATGCATTTTATGAAGAACAATAATATTATAGTCCATTATTCATATGAGCACTACTCCATTGCAAATAACTAATTATGAAAACATAATCTTTCATTTATACAACTTGTTAGATCTTTAGGAGGCTACATGCATATAAAAATGAAGTTTTATTCTTCAGGATTCTATAACTTAGTTTTTAATAATCAATAGAACTATAAATATAGCCACACATCATGATTCACTAATATATGATATATATGTACATGCACTTGTACATATTAATGTACTCATTGTTTGTACCACACACAAGTTTTCAACCAACATATAAATATTATATGAAAATGCAAATAGTCATTTATAATTCTAATCAGAAACTTTATAAAATTTCAAACAATCATTGTGACTATCCTAGACACAAAATACATTGATGATTAATTATATGATATTAATATTCCCATAATATTAATAAACAAAGTGTTATAATAATTAGACTATTTATATCCTTACTCTACTCTTTATTAAGTCAAATTACCATCAAACACTCACATAGTTTATACAAGTATTTAATCTTCCTCTAACATCCCAGAGCATCTAATACCATTGATATTCTAGATTTTTTTAATTTCTTGAACTTTGATGTTATAACTATAAAGGAGAATCATACAATGCTCAGAGTCATATATTTTTATTTGCTTGATTTGATTCACTATAAAATATGACTTTATGATGTATACAATGAATATGTTCATATATGATAAATATAAACTTGGATTAATGTCATTATGTTCATATATGATAAATATGCTACTAATATTGTTATCTATCGTAGCTCTGATAGAACATGGGGATATTTTATAATTTTCTATAACTAATTACATTATCATTCACTAGGGATGCATTTATTTAATGAGTCATATATATACATACTTCACCACATTTTTTAAAATAGTAGTGCACTATAAAATATAGCTATACTTTATATGGTTCACTTAAGTATACACAGCTTTCTATATTTACATGTAAGCACCTATCTTCATGGATTTAAAATAGATATATACCTCAGTTCATGTTTATATAAGAATCATTGTTTAGATGTTCCTATACATCATTGTACTCCATACTTAGATCACACTTGTATAATTCACACTTTATGTAATTTTTTGCTTTACCAGATCATTATATAAAAATAAAATGCATTATAAAATCTAGGATACATAATACAACAAATATAACAATGTACACATTCAGTAAATAGCGACAGATATAATAATAATGTACACATTCAGTAAATATAGACATATATTCTCACTATATATTATCGACAATTAGTAGGATTTACATATTGCTAAGAACATTCATATATATTGGGGATGTTACATTCAGTAATATTATAAAAAAATATTGATAGATACCACTAAGATCTATAGATATTTACACTATATTATATTGGATATATACTAATCAATAAAATATAATCAACAAATAATGATACAATATAATAAGGATATTATATGATATATTGATATGGATATATTCACTATATTATAATGATATAAAATTAATCAATCAATAAGGATTAGCATTATAATTCTCTCTCTCTCTCTCTCTCTCTCTCTCTCTCTCTCTCTCTCTCTCTCTCTCTCTCTCTCTCTCTCTCTCTCTCTCTCTCTCTCTCTCTCTCTCTCTCTCTCTCTCTCTCTCTCTCTCTGTGTGTGTGTGTGTGTGTGTGTGTGTGTGTGTGTGTGTGTGTGTGTGTGTGTGTGTGTGTTTGTGTGTGTGTGTGTGTGTGTGTGTGTGTGTGTTGAATAATATACTATCCCCACTATATATTCATATATAATTTTGTGTACCTATCGTTCTCTATATATATAATAAAATTATACCAAGTTCACTTTATTACATAGTTCATTATTTTCAAAAACACCCTATATATATATTCACTATTTTAGATATTCTTTTGCATATACGCCAAATTTTGGCAACTCACATAAAATTTAACAACTTCACCTACCTAATAAAATCTTCTAGTTTGGAATGGTATGATCTATAAATCCTCCCTTCGGTCTGATCTCCCTTCTCCTCTTAGCACTACCTTTTTTTCTCCAGTTTTCTCTACCCCTTTCCTTCTTCTATTTGTGCCCCTTCTCTCCTATTTGTATCTCCTATGCCCTTGCATGAATAATGTGTTTTCCTTTCCATGAATATCTTTTTCTTTCTTTTTTATTTTATTGTTTTTATTATTCAAAGCAAAACTTGTCATTATTCCTAAATCTTATTTTTTCGCTTTAATTCATAATTAGAAAAATCTATTACAATATAGTTTTCTAATTATATTACCATTGTTTTATTTATTTTATTTGGTTTATTTATTTTATTTCTTATTTTTATATTTTCTAATTACTTATTAATAATATGACTTAATAATAAATAATCATAACGACTTACTAGTAATACGGCTAATATAAAGTCAATAATATTTTTTTAAATCTGAAATAGTGAATCAACAAATATTACATCAAAATATGATGCTTAGGTTACATGCAATAGTAATCAAATCATGAAAATTTATGTTCAATCATGAATTTCATAACATGATATAAGCATACTACTACATTATACATTAAATATACGTGTAAGAACCAAAATGTAATCACATGAGATTAATTCCACATAAGCATTAAACTGTGCTAACACATAACTAGTATGCATAAACAATTATCTAAATAAAAATAATCATCAAAAATACACTAATGTTAACCATTAAAAATTATACATATAATGAGTTATATTTAAAGTGGTGTGTGTATGGTTATAGTTATTCCTCTATTATCCCCCAACACCTCCATCTATGTCACCCTCTCTGATGATGCTCTCCTTCTGTCATGCTCTAAGGGATGAATATTTCTTGTGTCTAACTCAAAACAATAAGATAGTTAGTCCATAACAACATGACATATATATCATAAAATACTATTTAAATAACAAGTCAACATGATCACAATGTAAAGAATATACAATACATCTAAACTCATAACAATGCAATCATGAAATCAAAGCAACATACATCTATCCCATAACAACATATGACTTATAAATTAGTTAAATAATAATCAAATCAAATTTCCAAGCATAAGAATCCATAGTCAATCATGTAAATTTGCTTAGCAAGGAGATTAAGATGTAGCATTTTACTTGTTTCTCTTTTTCTAGTGGATCTTCAATCGTGAATTAAATCATTTATAATAGGCCCATATTTTTTCATAGGTGCTAAATATTTATGTTCCAAATTTTCCTCCACAACATTTTGATCATTATGTCTTATATTTTATGATAACACTCAACTCTCCACTTATAATTCATAGCATTGTTAAACTCCAGCAAATACCACCATCAAGGTATTGGATGGAGTGATTAAGGATGAAGAGGGATGAGGAATAATTTAGTAGAGATGATGAGGGAGTCATTAGGGATGATGAGGGATGGTGAGGGTCAATGAGGGAGTCATTAGGGAGGACAATGGAGTGATTATGGATGATGAAGGATGGTGAGGGTTAATTAGGGAGTGATTATGGGTGATGAGGGACAAGGAAGGAGTAATTAGAGATATGAAGTATGATGAAGTAGTGATTAAGGATTATGAGGGATGGTGAGGTTCAATGAGAGAGTGATTAGGTGTCACATTATGATTTCACCATATAATTAATAACTTTTTAATCTATGGATTAATATGGTTCTTATCATATTATCATTGATTTAATTTGAGCTTTATGACATATACTGGTATGAGATAGTGATATTTTTTATTAATATACATAATGTGATAGTTGTATTTTAATTATTATATACATTTTGGATATATATTTGTTAGTTTTGCATCATTGATTGATTAGATGACGACTCAGACTAAATACTTACTTATTGTGAGGTGGATGTAGGATAGATCATACCCTTAGAGTTTGATGAATGAGAGCATCATTGGAGAGGATGGACTAGATGGGATGATTGGAGGGATGACTAGAGGAATTACTAGTGACCCTACACTCATGTACATTATATTTAAAATGTTATATGTGTAGCATGTCTTAGATGTTAGTACGTGGTTATAAAATCTTGTTTGTGATCTTATTTTTATGTAAATTTATTTTTTGCATTAGATTCCTTTAAATTAATTAACTTGATTTTTTATAATAAATCAAGAAATAGATATTTAATTGCTATAAGTGAATAGTTATTCAGTTATCTTATTTTGAAAACAATTAAAAAACTATTTATCCATTAGTTAACTAACTACCTATATTTTAATTGTTATCAAGGATTTGAATTATCCTAAAATGCTTTAGAATAAGTTGATCTAAAATTAATATTTTTAAAGCATGAAAAAGATTGTATTCAAAATTAGAAATAATATATCTTTATCAAATTGGTCATCTAAACTTATGCTTGAGTTAATTGGAGAGCAAGGACACATTAAACAAATAAAAGGTTTTAAATCTTAATTATAGAAGCTAAATTAAGGGAAGAGGATAGTTTGTTAAGAAAAGATAATAATTATTATTAGTGAATTTAAAATAAAGCAAAATATAATGCATGAAGAGGAATTAAAAGGAATTATCATGCAAAGTGAGGGACATAGCCTTTAGAGGGAATTTTAGTTTTATAAATCAAGCCTCTTTAAATTAAAAGGAAATAGAAACACAGAGAAAAATGGATAGGGAAGAGGCAAGAAGTTGGAGAAAAGTGGAAGAAAGTAAAAGAGTGGGAGCTTAACCTTTTTCCAAGAAATTTTTGTACAAGGTAGGTAATGCAAGTTATAATTATGTGTGTAATATTTTATATAGATATGCATAACACTAGTAATCTAAGTTATATATATATATATATATATATATATATATATATATATATATATATATATATATATATATATATTACCAGTGTTAAATTAGATTTAGGTAGAGTCTTAATTTTGGAATGATCAACATCTAAAAATTAGAATGTGGAGTCTTTTGAAAGCTGAGCCAATTAATATAGTGCTTAGCTAGTTATTAAAGTACCAACCATAGATATAATACCCTTTAAATTAATTTTTGAATTTAAAATTAAATTAGATATATATATTAAAGAGTTTTGTGTTTAATTTAAAGACCTCATAAATTAAAACACTAAAGTCTTATAGAAAATTAAATTCTATTTATGCTATGCCAATTCAGTAAAATTACTAATGTGGTTGTCTTTTCCAAATGAAGAACTATCAAAGCTTATAAATGGTCTCTTTGACACATATGGGATCATAATTTTTCTAGCCAGTTCACCATAGGCTATGCAGACATATTCATTATTAGCACTGCTCTCTGACTTATTGTATAATTCAAATATTTAGGTAGTACTCTAGACATAGACACTAAAATCTCTCATGACCCTTCAAAATTGAGAATAATTTTGTAGGGGGTAGAGGAATTTTATGAAGGCATCAAGAGAAATGGGTGAGACTCGATCTCTTGACCTTATAGAAGACTCTGTGTTATGAAGATTAATGTGTTTTCTAAGGAGCCATGGGACTGAAGCCAAATGGATTTTATGCTTAATAAATTATTGAGTTAATTAATATGAAATGATGTGCCACTCTTATTAAATGCCTTGTCTTATATGTAAGTCAATGTAAAGGGTATATACAAATGTAAAAAGCTACATATAAAAATATAAAGCTATGAATGTGAATATAAAGTGAAATGCCAACCTTTAGAGTTAAAAATCCTTGTTTAGGATTAAAATGCCATAATATTAAAGATTATAATGATAAGTTTGGAAATATTAAAGGGTGGTGCTTATTTTATTCTATTTTATTATCTAGGTTGAGTGGTCAATTAGTAAAGTGTTGACTTATATATATTAAACCCTAAGTCATTTTTAATTTTGAAGCATTGAGTTTTAAAATGTAGCACTAAGTATAAGATGGAAATTTTTGAGTAAGTATAAAATTAAACAGTGATTCAATTTAGTAAAGCATTGTGTTACATAAATTAAACCCTAATTTCAGAAAAATATAAAATTGAGTTATTAATTTAAAGGTTGAGTCTTGAATTAGGTATAAAGTGTTGAGTTTCAATGGATTGAATGAGCTTTACTTAAATTGAGACCATGTATTTTCAAAAAAATGAAATTGGTAAAATAATTTATGTTTCTTCTTTAATGCAAGATCAAATGTTTAGTGGAACTTTATTTTTACCTCAAATTTCTATATAACGGTTAGAACAAGAGTGTCATTTAAAATAAAAATGAACGTGATTATCCTGAGAACCTTTTTAAAGTTGTATTATTTCCCTTGATCAATAATTAAATGTTGAAGTGATCTATTTACACAGTCTAGAATGAAATAGTAAAAATATAGCTACAGGAGTGGCTAAGAAGATAGACTTGCAATCTATTTTAGTTAATAGATTTACAATATACCCTATAAATGAATACCGATAAATAATGTCAGGTAAATATTTTTCAAATGGTTTAACTCATTAGAGAATGAAAAGAGGTAATTGTGTTGAATAATTATTAAGAGTAAATAAAAACAATTTTTTTTAAAAAAATCATTATATTAAGGACATAAGAATAAATTATATGAGATGTTTCATTTTCAATCTTAGTGTGATCCTCTAATATGGATCAGGGTAAATGATGAGCTTTAGTCAATCAGTGAATTGATGTGACTATTTTTCCTTGTAAGCCTCTTACATCAATGACTATGCTTAGAGTTTTATATTTTTAAGAATATCGTAAACTATAGAAAAGTTAGACATTTTTAAATGGTAATGTTACTCTGAATTTGTATATAATGCTAATAGAGATAACCATTAGATTTGTATCATAGTAGTGTTATGAAAACATGTCAACATGATCAAATTCTTTAGCATCATGTAAAGATGAAAACTTTTGTGCATAATATTTTGAGAGAGTATTTTATATGTAAGTAATTAGACACTCCTAAAATAAAATAGTGCATCATGATGTGTGCCTTAAGATTATGTTTTTAAATGATTATTATTTTACAGTATATTCTAGGGTATACATGGATGGTATGATCCTATACTTGTTTATTCAATAATTATAGTGTAAGATTGATTGTTCATATTTGAGTAGAGTGATCATGCACAATGAACTATGATAGTATGGGATATCATGTAATACTTTATCTTAAACGTATATGTTCATATACTACATACTATAATTTTATGTCTACTCTCATCTAACTTGACTAATTAAATGGATGTGTTGGTTATTACTTGAACAGTATATGTTATAATAGTTAGTAGGACATGTATGCATACATACAATCTTGAGAATGTAAACGAATTTTAGGTTAGAAATTTATGTATTTTTATGAATTTATTTGGTATATATATGCTTTCTTGAATAAGAGCTTATGATTCCATGTATTTGTAATCGTACTTATTATGACCCTACTCCTCCCTATGATTACACATTGGCTCATGTGTAAACTACTAACCCTAGCTATCATGATTTCAGGCATCTAACATTCACTTTGAAATTTCATACATCATACTCTCATCCCCTATACATCCTCAGCACATCTCTAACCTTTACATGTCAGACAAGATCTCTCAGCACCTCCTAGGGCCCTCCTAGAAGCCTATTGACCACCTAGAGTGGCCATTTAACTCAGGTCATCAATTAATAAGGAAAATCATGGCCTAGGTCACATGTTTCCTTCTTGAGAGTGGCATTATTGTCCATAACCTAGGCATAAAGTACAAAAAAGGTCCCTATTTGGGCCCAAACGGTTAGAAACGGCTAGTTTTCAGTTGTCTGGTAGATTAGGGTTGAGATGCATGCCACTTTCTCATTAATTTGAGTCTTTATTCAATCTATCCTTAAAAATTTATCTAATATTCCCACTTTATAATCACACTCAAATCTTGTTTTCCTTCTCGAATCTCTCTTAGTTCTTTCTTGGCACATTCATCTTTCATTGTGACAGGGGATGCCCTACCATACTGTAGCTTATCTTAGTGATTCACATTGCTATCTGTAGTATTCCTAAAGATTTTGGGTTGATACTTATTCCCTAAAGAATCCATTTCACATATTTTTGTGCTCCTTTCATTGGCTCTCTCATAGATTGATAGCTTCTCCTTCAGCTCTTCCACAGGGTTTGGCTCTTGGTTTAGACTCAACTCAAACACACCCTGATCCTCTTCCGCTCTTGCTTCCTAGCTTGGATAATCAATTGGCATAAATTATACAAACTTGTTTTGAGTTTTATATGAGGGAAATTTTCTATGCAAATTGATTTTTTTTTTTTGTTTATATTAGTATACATGCTAGGAATTTGATTGTTTTTAGTGATTTAACTTGTTTAGGGTATTATCTAGGATAGTTTTTGAAGTCTATATACTTGTATATAGATACAAATATCTTCATTTCTTGAAATATCTTCCATTATATGTTATGCTTGAATCCTACATGCTCAAAAAAACTTATACAATTTACATAAACAATCCTCTCTCTTGTTAAACTAAACAATTGCATTGTTAGAGAACAATATTGTTGAAAGTAAAGAGATAGATCAAACATAGATTAGGCATGCTCTTGAATCCTTTCTTGAAAATGTATTTATTTATTAAGACATCTTTGATTTGGCCTAAAAATTCCTTTTCTTCTTAGTTTACACATTACTTGGTATCTCTCTTTATTCAACATTATTATTTTTGTAATTTGTATCCAATAAGCTATCTAGTCTTAGCTACTTACTTTAATATAGTTATACCCATTAGAAATACATGCATCATTTTTACACTTTATCATGTTATCCCTAACCTATTTTACAAGTCTATCTATATCTTAGTTAATGCCATGAAATTAGATTGCCACTATAGATCTCTTATAGCCTATAGAAGACTTGAGCCTTCTAGCCTTCCAATTGTTTGTTTAAGTACCTTGTGCACCCCCATGCCAACCACTAGTGGCTCCATTAAAATTCTTGGAGATATATTTTGGCATGCCTAATGGGACCTAACATATGATCTCATGCTCGTTTTGTCCCATTTAGATCTCTCTTAGCCAACTCCCTTCTACTAGCTATTAGGCTTTGCTTTCAGGTGTGTTTTAGCTCTCTCCTTGGTTGTTTTCTCTTTCTTTGGTTTTATGTTATTCTCCCCATTTTTATCCATCAATTTTCCTTTTCTAATGTCTCCCATGTTGCTCTTCTTTCATTGCATCCATGGTTAGCCTTCCACCCTTGGAATGATAATCCTATCATATTTAGGGCCTTATCCCTGAGCTCACTCATGAGCAAACCATAGATAAAATAGAACACCATAGACACTTAGGATCCAAGAGGTTCCCTTGATCTTGCATGGTGATCTAGACCCTCTCAAATTTTAAAGGGAATAATATTAATAGGTATACAACTAATGGACTTGATTCCCTTTTCACCAATCTGAGCTTCATTGATCTGAGGATGTTTCCCCTTGATCTCATATCATGACTCATTCACTCATTTGAGGTGATGAGACACCCTTACATAACTGAGACTGATGAGCTATGTGTTATCATTTATGATTACCATAGATGCCTTTAAGTGAATGAAATTAACTCTTATCACCCTATTATTAAGTATCACGCTTCCTCTATAGATAGAGCTTACACCCATTGAATTTTGAGTGCCTCGACTAGTTATCATGTGAGTTCCCTACCTCTTTCTTAACATGAGACTATACATCAATAACCCCCTCATGTCCATGTTATTGGTCATAGGTATTCTAACTTAATGAGGCACCTTCATCACGAGGAGTCATCATATTATTTTAGTCTTTCCTTTAGATTTTATGATGAGCATGTTGATTTTGATCACCACTTATGGCCTAGAGATCCATGGGATGCCTATCCCAAGTATCAGTGCCCTCAAGTTGACCCTTATTTGATGGAACATGACCAGCATCACGAATACCTAGGTCACCATGATTATTTCCATGAGTATGACATGTCATCCCATCATCCCCATAGGGAATAATATCCTTACCATGGTCATTCCCCACCACATGGTAGTGATGATTTCTATCATGAGCATCTCACATATTAAGAGTCACCCTGGCATCATCCTCTTTATGATAAAGGGTATGATGATGTTTATTAGCCTAAGAAATATCATCACCATCATAAGCCCCTTCTTGGATCTTGTCACCATCCCACTATCAATCATGCCTATGAGGATCTCTATAGGAATCCTCTAGCCCCTTGGGTACATGTTATTCCCCTTCCTACTCCTATCCCTAAACTTCCTAAGTTCAATGGGACTGAAGACTCTAGTCCCATGAATCATATTAAAACATTTTTGATGGTGTTTATAGATTAGGAATAGGATAAAGGCATTATGTTTAATCTATTCGCTCATTCTCTACGAGTTAAAGCTCTTATTTGGTTTCAAAATCTGCCTCTAGATTCTATTTTTATTTCTAGCTCCTTCTAGATGACTTTGTCTAGAACTTTGATATCTCTAGACCTTTCAACCTTGTAATCCCATCACTCACCTCCATAGTATAGGCTAAGGGTGATTTGAACTTTGATTTTGTGTGTAGGTGGAATTTAGCCATCCATACATATAAAATAATGTTCTCATATGATTAGCTTTATGAAATGTTCATGTGAGCATTGAGGTAGGATGTTCACCTTGAGGTCCTCAAGCATGAGCCCACCTCGTATGATGAAGCTATTAAGAAGTGTCTAAAGATCAATGCCTTTAAGGTATGTGTGAGCATGCATCCCATGCTAACCCAAATGTTATCCTCTTTGCATGATCATGATTACAACATGATCAGTGATGGTGTTACTATTTTTACTCTTGAGAAGGAAAAGAAGGACATCCATGAGGTGAATGCTTTGAGTAAGAAGCTAGTTAAAAAGAAGGCTTCTGACTAAAACATATTAAAATAATGAATTATGTTCCCTTATAACCCTACCAATTTTTGCAATTTACATTGGATGAAAGGGCATGATGATGTCAATTTTGCTACCTAAAAGTCTGGTGTGCAAGCCTTGCCTCCCTCTTAGAGTTATCCACTTATAAAACCCAATCATAAATTGAATGTGTTCAAAGAGCCTCTACTTGACCATGATAAGGAGAAGAAGAAGAAGAATAAAAATAAGAAATGAAAGGATAAGGCACCTCATTTTGGTTTTTTACTCTTCTACCTCTTCTGACTCCTTTTCCTAAGTTGACTTGAGAGGGAAATCCAAGTGCAAGAGTATCAAGGTTGTTGTTGTTATTAATATAGCCTATACTAGGTATGAGTGATTTCTCAACACATGCTCAAGTTGGGTCACCAACCCTATTAGAGATACTAGTGGTGTTGGGTCTCTTTTTCATCCCATGGGGGTATGGAATCCCAAAGTCAAATTGACTTTATGCATAACATCCCTCCCCAAGCTAGATAACATCCTTACTCCATCATAGAGTAGTTACATGGCCTCTCAACTAAGATCTCCATTTGGGACCTTCTTCACCTTTTCCCTAATCAAAGGTTCTTAATCTTTAATGAGATGGGTCTCTCTCATTAGGGGTCATTGTGGGATGACATTGAAGCTTTGTTCAACTCTGATGTATTCGAACATCCTCATTCTCCTATCCTATCTTTCAACCTTGCCTCTTTATCAAACACTTCAGTTATTACAAAGGGGGCTCAATTCCCCCTCTATATTAAGACTTTTTTGATGAATATTATGTTAATAAATGCATCATTGATGAAGGAGTTGTATTGAATATCATGCCCCTATGTGTGTTCAACGAGCTTGGGATCAGTCAAAAGAATCTCTTTCATTCTTTGCATAATTGTGTTAGTTTCAACAATGACATAGTTTTGCTAGTGGAAAATGTGAATCTTTAGGTCAAATTTGACCCCAAGATAGTCAAGATCAAGTTTTGTGTGGTTAACTTAGATATCTCATACAATATGATTCTTTGTCATCCTTGGACAACTACCATACAAGCTATCACATTAGCCATGTTTTTCATGGTGAAGTTCATGTATAAAGGTAAGGTTCATACCATGGAGGCTAACTCAAATCTTTGAGCATTGCTTTACATAAAGACAAAGCCCTTAAGAGAGGCTTTGGCTATCTCCTCATAGGGCTCTATGGACTCACACACACCCCCTACTTCAGAGTCTCATTTTATCAAGGATGAACATTGTGATCCAATTAAATATCAAGCAATGTTCACTCTTTTAGATTTTGGCATGTGTCAACCAACTCCCTCTCTAGCTTCATGGTGATAGGTTGGTTCTTCCCTTCTTAAATACATCTTTCAATATGTTTCCCTGAATGTCAAAATTCCCCTCTCATCATGCTTTTCCCATCAAAGTTTAAGCTCTCTAAATGCATCTCCCATAAAAATCAGTAGGTTGCTAAGTCCGATCTTGAGTGTTATTCCATACATCGTATAACATGAAAACTGATAAATGAGAGGAGAAATTATAATAACCTCATGCCCATAAATCATATGTTCTACTATCCTCTTACTTGTTTGGGTCTATAGGTCTTGTTCACCAATAATGACCCCACCTTTATAACTCTTATGTTTCAGGTCATGACTGGTGAGCCTAAGTATATAGCTGTTCCATATCCTTCCTCCTACCTTTTCCCTATTATTTATCCTTTTTTTAGGATATGAAATGGCCTACCTTAGGGTTAATCCTCTAGTTAGGGTGAAGTGGTGGCCTACCCTTGGGGGCAGGCCTGGGCATATGCCTATGGTGCTTTGATGAGCCTTAGAGCTTACCAAAACACCCTCCTTAGGCCCCCTTTCAATGGATTTCCCCTATCATTACATCCATCATCTAATCCTTATGGGTATCCTTAGTTATTTTTCTTGTGTACTCCTCCTTAGATTCACCTTGGGATATAATAAAAAAAAAAATCTTATTTTAGTTGGTTGGGATACTACTTGCTAGTAGCTAGCCCTCTACCAACTCCCTCTCTCTTTCACTATAGTGCCTATAGGTGGTGTGTGTTAGTGGTTGTGATTATGTAGGACTTGCTCTAACCTTTATTAGCTATTATTAATATATCATAGGCCTTCTACCACCCCTAATTGCTTATCATTATGGTTATCATTGAGACACTCTCTCATGTTTAGCCCCCACATAGTAGTGATGGTTCTACCAGTTGAGGTACCTTTCCTACCTCTATAACCCTGACTCCTACTCATGTCTGCACGATAGAGAAACATGACCATTAATATGTCATGTAATTAGTGGAACAATAAACACATGTTTAAGTAATATTAACAACTATTTTTTCTTGTCTCCCTCCCTTCCCAACCTTTCTTGGTAAGTTTTGGCCCTGTCAGGCTCCCCAAGCCTATTTTTGGCCCTTTCTAGCCTAGGTCATGGGTTTTGGGTTAAGACACATTCTATAAGTGGGCCAAGATATGATCCTCATGGCATATCAATGGTATAATCTATTGGTTTTCCTAGGTAAGCCATGACCTGGGCCTGGAGCCTTCTTCTTGCCCTCTCCCAACCTTCATTTCATCTTATTTTCTCTTAGAACCACCAAACCTTCATCTTATGGGTTTTGGCCCATTTCAAATGTAATTTTGGGGTCTATTTCTCTCTTTAAGGCCTCCTTGGTTGTGTTTTGATACTATTATAGTCTCTTAGACCCTCAAGTCCTACAACCTATCATGCCTATATATTCCTTACTAAGGTACACCTTGGGATAGAATTTGATCTATCTTCTTCTTTGAGTTATTAATTTCTTTGCTCATTTTTAGCTAATCCCTACTGAATCCCTCTCCCTCCTTCACTATGGTTCTTGTAGGTGTTTTTTAGTGTCTTTAGTTACTCCAAGACTTGCTTTGGTCTTCAATAACTGGTCTTTATCCCTTCATGGACATCCTACCACCCTTCATCACCTCATCCCATAATTGGTATTGGTCTTTGCCCCTTGATTTCATTGATTATGTTTTTTTTCTCCCTCATGTAACTTGATCATATTTATCTGTGTTGATAAATCCTTTTATATCATTCTCTTACATTCTTAACCCCCATCATGGTACACCTCTCAGTGTAAATTCACATGGATGTCAATATTTGAGGTAACCTAGGACCCACCATTGTTACTTGTATTATCAATGACCCATAGAGTTATGAGCTTATTATAGTTGTTTACCTCCTTATTAGTGAGATAAATAATATAGCCAAGTTTCACACAATCATTGGTGCTTTGACTAATGCTCATGTACTAGGCACCTACTATGTGTAATTATTTTGACTCACTCTTAGTTGTGTCTCAGCTTATTAGTACTTGGGCCATCCTTAGCTCTAAGTTTATCCCCTTCTTTAAGGTGGCACATGATTTTCTCTCCTTATTTGAGGATGTCCAGGTCACCCATATCCCTCATAGGGAGAAAACTAGGGTTGACACCTTAGTGAATGTCATTATATATTGTATGATTTGATTTAATATCACTTGTGTCTCTTCTTCATATGAGATAGAGCTAGAGCTAGATCTGGCACTAAATTTGGATTACATAGCATTTTCCTCTCACCCATAGATCACATCATTAACTTCTTCTACTACCATCTTTATCTAGTAAGTGTAGGTAATGTTATCTTTTATCTTTTTATTTCTTACTATCTTTTGATTTTATGTGGATTCTAGGTACTACACAACACTCCTTGTTCATTTGATTACCGATTGCTTGTACCTCAAGGACATATGTAATCATAGTTTTAGTGACCCCACTCTTCCTTATGATTACACATTGGCTCATGTGAAAACTACCAACCCTATTTATCCCACTTTAAGTCATATACCATTTACTTTGACCTTTCTTTCATCATACTCTCATCCCTTATACATCTTCAGTATATCTCAAACCTTTTGCACACTAGACAGGCTCTCTAGGTACCTCTTGGGACCCTTTTAGAGGCCTACTGACCACCTAGAGTGGCCATTTAACCCATGTCATGTTTTAGGAAGTAAACCCATGGTCTAGGCTATACATTTCCTTCACAAAATTCATGGCCTCGATTGTGGCCCAGGTTAAAAGTGAAAAAGGGCCCTTGTTTGGGCCCAAATAGCTAGAAACAACTAGTTTTTGATTGTTTGGTGGATTAGGGTTGATATATATGCCATTTTTTCATTCATTTGAGTTTATATTCATGCTCTCATACATTTTTTATCCAATCTTCCCACTTGATCATTACACTCAAATCTTAGTTGCCTTTTTGAATCTCTCTTGGTTCTTGATTGGCACACTCAGATTTCATTGTGATAGAGGATGCTTTACCATATCACAGCTTATCTTGGTGATTCACATTACTATGTATAGTATTATTTAATCTTATGGGTTTCTCATTGATCCCTCAATACTTCATTGTACCTATTCTTATGCTCCTTGAATTGGCTCCCTTATAGATTGGCAACTTCTCCTTCACCTCTTCCACAAATTTTGGCTCTTATCTAGACTTAGATCATACACAACTTGATCCTCTTCCTTTCTTGATTCTTTTCTTGGATAATCAGTTGGTAGAAAGTTTTCACACTTCTTTTGAGTTTGATATGAGGGAAATTTTCTATGCAAAATGAAATTCTTATTTGTTTGTAGTAGTATACATGTTAGGGTTTGACTATTTTTAGTGAATTAGATTGTTTAGGGTATTATATAGGATAGTTTTTGAAGTTTATGCATCTATATGTAGATAATAATATCTTCATTGATTGAAATATCTTCCATTATATTTTATGTTTACATTAAAAATGTTTATCATTACATAATAGGATCCTACATGCTCTAAATAACATATACAATTTTCATAAATAATCTGCTCTCTTTTTAAACTAGAAAATTTTATTATTAGAGAACAATAGTGTTGAATGTAAAGAGAGAACTCAAACTTATATTATGAATACTCTTGAACCATTTCTTGAAAATGTCTTTACTACTTAAAACATCTTTTATTTGGCCTGAAAGTGCCTTTGCTTCTAAATTTATGCATTACTTGTTAGCTCTTTTTATTCAACATTATTATTTCCATAATTTATATACAATCAGTTGTCTAGTCTTAGCTACTTGTTTTACTCTAGTTACACTTGCTATAGATACATATGTCCTTTATGTGCTTGATCATGTTATGCCTAACTTGATTTACAAGTCTATCTATAACTTGGTGCAAGCTAGTAAACTGGATAGACACTATAGATCTCTTGTAGCCTATAGAATCCTTGAGCTTGATAGCCTTCTAGTTATTTGTTTAAGTTACTTGTGTACCCTCTACCAAACACTTTTGGCTCCATTCAAAATATTGGAGATACCATATTTATGACTACTTAGTATGACTAATTATGAGAAAAATGAGTAGTTATGCCTTAAAACACTATACTATGATATTATGGGATATCATTAGGTGTAATTATTTAGAACTTATTGTAGTAGTTGAGAAACTATAGTTTAAAATGAATGTGAAACATACTTAGGTGGTATGAATTATAGGCATTAATTCCTATTTGAGTTAAATAAGAAAGTATGATTCATTCATGTGTGGATGGAATAAAATTATACTTTTCTTACTCTTATGTTTAGCATGTGATGTGATATGATTGCTAGGAGAATGTACTTAGTATTAATATTTTGGGTTAGATAATATATAGTGAGACATTATCTTTGGTATGTATGATTTGCATGTCAGTGTGATATATTTTAATAAATTAGGTTTGTTATGATACACTACATGTTTAGTCTTATGACATCATACACACTTGGGTACTAGATTGTTCTATGGATTCCTGCACCATTCTATCTACCCATCCATAAAGGGAAGGCTATCCTCTAATAGGGAATTGTGTGGGGAATCTTTGGTTTTTGTTTGGAGTGAAAAAAAATTTGGAAGAAGCTCTCCTTCTCCACAATAATATTACTTACTTGGAAACTATGTTATAGATTTAATGATACACAAGTTGGTTCATCTTAAGATTTGGTGGGCTTGGTGTCTATTTATTATGTTAAAGATGAATTCCTAAAGGAAATGTAATTGTATTTCATTTGTATATGCTAAATATAAGTTGTTGTATTAGTGGACTACCTATGGCTAAGTCCCAATGTATTTACTTTCCTTGATACAGTGATATATTATATTGCATTTAGTATTGGAATTTTGGAACTGTTGTTATTCAAAAAAAATTATTATGATTAGTTAAAGTTATTTAGTATAACTATGGTTGAGTGGAATGAATGTTAAGTAATAGTTAAAAATAATTACTCCATTATTCTAAGTATAACTTAAGGCTGTTAACATGAGGTATGCTGAAGGAATGATTATAAATGATGAGGAATGGTGAGGGTCAATAAGGGAGTGATTAGAGATGATAAGGGAAGAGGATGGAGTGATTAAGGATGATGAAGTGATGATGAGGGATGATGAGGGAGTAATTAGGGATGATGAGGGATAGTGAGATCCAATGAGGGAGTGATTAATAATGATGAGGTAGTGATTAAATATGATGAAGGATGGTGAGATTCATTGAGGGATTAATCATGGATGATGAGAGAGTGATTAGAGATGACTAGGGATAATGATGGTCAATAAGGGAGTGATTAGAAACAATGAGGAATGATGAGAGAGTGATTAGGGGTGATGATGGATGAGTAGGACATGATCAAGGATGAGAGATGGATGATGAATAATTAAAATTAACACAAAGTGGTTTTTTGATGTGTGCAAGTCATCAATGTGACTTATGCTACCCCAATCACACCACTTTGCATCAAGTTCAAAGTCACTGGTTTGAAGACTTCAATTTTGACAAACCCAGAACCCTTAGAAATGTTAAGAATCAATTTTTAAGGCATAAAAACCTAAAAAATGACTATATGTTTACTAATAATGGACATGAATTGCAAAATTTATGCCCTAAAATCCCTAGGTTCAATACTTAGACCTTGAAAATGCCTAAGTATTGACCAGATTATATTTTAAAAAACTTTTTTTATACATCATAAAGTGTTTATTTATGAGACCAAATCTATCATATGTAGAGTGACCCTAATTTTTTATATTTACCAAAATAAATTTAAATTATAAGGAAATTTTAGTATACATAACATTTAGAGTAGAAAATATAAGCTTCAAGTCAATATTAGTTTCATGTGCATCTTCAAATTATTTTATATGGAAAATAGGAATAACACGATCAAGTTATTACTTTTACAATAATGTGACCGTGTTATCTATTAACCAAGATTTATTTTATGTACATGTTTACATTATTTAATGTGAAAAATAATATGAATTTGATCATGTTATTGATTTTATAGTACTATGATCATGTTGTCTATTAATGTGATTGCATTATGGCTCAGTAATTATTGATCCATAATTTAAATAACATGATCATGTTATGTCAATAATGTGATCACATTATGTCAATAACATGATTGCATTATGTCAATAATGTGATTACATTATTTAATAATGCATTTATGTTATGGGAAATGTCCATGGAATTATCCCCCAACTCCATGCACATTCCCAAATAAAATATCAATCATAAAATAACTAAATAAATAAAACTTGACTTTATGATTCTTTTATTTTTGGATCTACCTAATGTTGGTAAAATTTATATAGTCAACACATTATTGGTTAATTATGATAATATACCCATACTTTTCTCGTAACCACTACACTAGTTGTTTGTGTTTAACATCATATTTGTAATTTTATGTATTGGATTTGATTGTACATCTAAATAGTCCAAAGACCACCACTTCCTCTAGTTTGGATCATGTTTTTTCATGTTTTACATATTAAATTTGACTATAAATTAAGAACCAACCAATAAATGACTCTGACAGCCACCCTATCCTGTCCTAATAACTCTTTTTTTATTCATTTTTTCCATGTTAGATTTGACTAAATTTTAATTACAAAGTAAGGAGTGTGACGTCCCTGCACCATTTTGATATTGATCATTTTACATATTTGACTTGACTATACACAACATCACCTCATTATATCAAATTTCACATTTAATTGGTGGAGGGTCTTCTCAACTTAAGTGAGGTGTAAAGTAATTGGACTTTGTTAGAAGCCACACCACCATTTTTATATTGAAATGTCATTTATACATTAGTTTTTAGGTATTACCAAACATTGACACATATATAAAACTATGTCTAAATAGAGACATAATAAAAAGTGTGTATATCATTAATAAATAATGAAATGACCATTATAGAAGACTCTAATAGTGTTAAATAATTTTAAAAGTGATATAATTACTACAATGTTTTAGTCATTGTATCCACAACTACCTTATTGGTTGCATACACTTCATATTGCACAGGGAATTACCCCACCACCAAGGTCAACTATTAACAAGGAGCATGAGAACTTGTATCAATGTTTTAAGTGAGTATTTGTATTATCAGGGAGGAATTATTGTTTTTTTACATTATACATTAATACATTGATAACCCCTGTTAACATAGGATTGAAATAGGTGGAGATTAGTATGGTGTTAGTGAATGAAATCAAATCCAAACAAAAAACACACTAATATAACACCCTAAGCCTATCTCAAGGGGGAGCATATTAACAAAACCAAATGAGAAACATAACTAGAATTCAAAGACAAATAAATCCTTCACCTTCCTTGGATGCTCCAAATAGCTTGTTGAAGTGGCTTGCTCGACTCATGCTCAATGAGTTTTCATCAAAAGAGGCTTGGTTATCTCCTCTTCTCCTTATCACCTTTGTGATGGCTTCGGCTTGGCTAAAAAATTTGGCATTATAACACTAATTTAAATGGATTTTGGAATTATTTGTGCATTATAACTTTGCATTGTTCACGCTTTTTAATTCATGTTCATGGCTCTTCTATTTATAGATTTTCAAAAGGGTTCAGGATCAACCATGATTGTTCATCTCAAGATTAAGATGTGTGGTCATGAATAAATCCAATTATGTAATTAAATTCATAAATATCCCCCATAAATATTTTGGATAGAGGGGAATTTAATAAGCATGGAGCATCTTAATGAAGCATGGGGTGGCTTAATCCTGATATTTTATGCATTTATGGCTTGTGGATGCCACCCCATAGAAATGATGTCATTTGATGATGCAGATATTCAATAGTCATTTCCAAAAATAAATATTCAAAAATATCCATGAAATTATTAATTAAATTCATGGTTTGAATTAATTAGCTTTAAGTATGATTAGTCACTTTGGTGCAAATTTTGGCTCTTTGGTGCATAAATTAATTAAATTGGTCAAAATATCTCATTATTGGCTCAAAATTTGATTGGATTAGAATCAGGATGAAATGTCATATGCATTGGATTTGTTATGCTATTTAAGATTTTTCCAACACAAAATAACAAAGGCACATGTCTTGTGCAAGAAATTTGGTAGAAAAGAGCAATCTATAGCACCCATGTGCGAAAATGTCATTTTGACTTGAAATGATCTAATCAAAATTAGCTATCTCATAAATTGTATTACCCCATTTAATGATACTCTATTCAAAATTAGCACTTGTATGTAACAATTTCAACTCTTTTAATGTGTTTTAGTATTTTTAGGACAAATTGTGAACTTTGGTAGAAATTGGTCAAAATCTTGGTTGGAGGTTATTGGTGGCTAGTTATAGGTGTCTACAATTTGACCATATTTTTTGAAGGTGTTTCAAGCTATAAGCATAGTAACATATTCTCAAAGAATGAAAAGGTCTTGTATGCTTACAACTTCAATATTAATTGATGAATTATATGATGCCCCTTCAAAGGAACAGTTGGCACAAGTAGGTCAAAAAATGGTCCCTTGAAAAGAAAGAATAAAAATAAGGAAACCAAAGAAAATAAAATGATGGGATGAAAACACAATGAGTTTGAAAAATTAGTCAAAATCATTGATAATTCAAGTGTGAAGGTGTACAATGGTTTTCCCAAAGGTGGTTATAAGCATAGTACCCTGATAGTGGCAATGTGGTATGATAACATAATGATTTGCCCAAAGATGATTATAATCATTATAAAAAGGGACCTACCCCAGTTAGGATTGATAAATAAGATAAAAACATGCCCTTATTTGGGCAAAAATAAAGTAAATTTGGTGAGAACATAATGATTTTCCCAAATGTGGTTATAATCATTGAGAAATATATGTGGGATGGTGTACAATGATTTGCCCATAGGTGGTTATAATCATTAGACCCTGATTACGATAAACATGATTGATTAACTGATGATGATGGTAACTTAACATAGAGGATAATGATGAATCAGAATAACCTATTAGTAAGGAGATGCTCATTTAAACTAACAAAGGTTGAAATTCTTTCCTATTTAATTACCTTTTTTAGTATATGATTGGGATATTGGTGCCAAGGAGATGTTCACATCACCCTTGCTAAGTAGACTTCCTAAAGCTAATTTTTTTTGTATCGCTTGATGGTAAGCATCATGATAGAACACCCTGAGGACTAGGCTGAAATATGCATAGAGACTAACTCCCAAGATCCAATACTCAATAGAAAATAATGTACCAATGATAAAAAAACCATGATGATAATGTAAACATATTAATATAGATGGATTAAAGTATAAATTCATAAATAATCATCCAATGAATGTATATAAACTGAATCGAGGTGATAGTGTTGAAAGCAAACAAATAAGCACGTAAATAACAAATAAAGAGACAAGTAAAGAAACAAACAAAGAGATAAATAATATCTAGTCCTAATATCAATAAAAATAACACAACAAACATTACCCCTAGGAAATAGGTGACAACTTAACAAACAAACATGACTAGGGGGAATAGAAGAAAAGGAATGGGTGATCGAGCTATCTCCATATGCACTAGGCAAGTGTATATTGCCTACATAGTTCTATGGACATAATATCTAACAAAAACTTCAGACCAAATGTAGTCCTCCCAAGGAATAGGAAGAAAACAAGAACATATGAAAACAAAAATGATGGATGTGATAGAATAATAAGAATGGTCTTGAAAAATGAGAAGTTCATGTGAAAAAAGGGCCAAAAAAGATGGGTAACTAAGTGACAAGTGTTTTACATGTGACTTAGTAAGGGTTCCCAGAATCCTTAAGGCAAAGAAGTGGTCAATGTTTTTGGTTTTTTCTAATGATTTTACAAATGTTTTTGGAATTTTTGGAGTATCTCAACTTGATCAAGAATGATGAGACACTAAATGGTTCAAGCTCACAAAACAATGATATTATTGCTTAATATTATCATAAAATGATGATAGTGCGGCTTAGGTTACTCATAAAATGGTGAGAGCGTAGCTTAGGGTGACTAAGCTGACCTCAACAAGTATCGATTTCTACCTGCATAGTCCCAAAATAGAACCTCAAGTCACTGTAGTTCTACCATATAGTAGAGAAATCTGACTAGTATAGTAACCAATTCAAAAAAAATAGGTATAGGTGGTATAAAGACATAGTATGGGATAGATAATTTCTAGTTTGTATAGTCAAGGAAAAATAAACAAGTGTTACCCCTAGTTTGCCCATAAGCAGTTATAACTAGGATACAATGCCATTGGTCAATGAGACTAATCTACCCATAGGAGATTATAATTAGGATCAAGATAATGAGAGAAAATGAAACAATAAATGAAGGATGTAACTACCAAATGTATATTTTATTTCTCCAAAATACTACCTCTATTTGGAATGTGTGAAATAAATACTAAAACTAAATCTAAATCTTCTTGCTAAAAGTGGTGATGGAACCAAATGGGATGGAACCAAAGTCACAGGGATGGGTAAGGAAGGAAAGATGAACTCAATTGATGGGGAAGGTATGGTAAAAAAGACATGTGATAGGGTGGTAGGATGATAGGATGATAAAATGGTATAGTATAAAGAAGATTTGAAAAAATGATACAACTTTCAACGGTCCTTATAGACAATACACCAAGTCACTCAAGCGTAAAACCATTTGAGATGGATAATGTTCATCTGCTCATCAAGTCTATGGTCATCTAGTGTAGTAAGCTTGTATGCTCCTATTCCAAAATTTATTATAATGATGAAAGGACAAAACTAATTTGGTATGAACTTACCTTTATGCTTATTTTTGACTGTGGTATTCTTTTGGTTATCTTTAAGAACAAGATCACCAAGTTCAAATTCTCTATGTTTCACATGCTAATTGTAGTAGCCTCAAAGTTGATAATAGGCTTGGAGATTATTCACTACATCCATGTGTTTCTCATCAATTAACTCTAGTTATTGTAATTGAGCCACTTGATAGTCATTATCATCTAGGACATGCTTAAAAGATATGCATAGAAATGATAACTTGACCTCTTCTATACCATAAATAAGTGAATATGGAGTGTCTCTTGTGGGTGTATAGTGATTGGTATAGTATGCCCAAAGGGTACAGAATATCTAAAGGTACCAATCATAATCGACATCATTGACAATATTTTTGAGAATTTTGACAATGTTTTGTTCGATGCTTCATCCTAGCCATTACCTTGAGGGTAAATAAATGCCATAGAAAAGTATTGTGTGATGTTGTATTTGACATATAACTTGTCGACATCCTTGTTCTTGAATGATCCTTTGATGAGGCCACTAATTTCTTACTTTTATAGCCTCATCCATACTTAGTATATGTATTTTTCCATATAAATCCCATAGCTATCTATCACTAGCTATCACTAATGTAAATTAATGAATGAATTTATGATTTTGTATGTGTGTGTGTGTGTGTGTGTGTGTGTGTGTGTGTGTGTGTGTGTGTGTGTGTGTGTGTGTGTGTGTGTGTGTGTGTGTGTGTGTATGTTATATTATGAATTATTGATACTTTTTCCTTGATTGAATTATATTGTTGTGAATTTATCTAACAAGCATTTGAAGGGTCATGAAAGGTTGTAAAATCTTGTTAAGCCATAGATAGCTACTACAGTGTATTTGTAACAGCTATAAGCTTCACCTATAGGTTGCTCATATCCACTATATAATGCCTACAACAACTTTAGGCTTCACCTATAGGTTACTTGTAGCCATTGTAGAATGCCTAAAATAACTTTAGGATGCACCTATAGGTTACCCATATCCATTTTAGAGTGCCTAAAACAACTATAGGCTTCACCCATTTACTATATAGACTGTAAGAAAAAGGTTGATTGTAGATGTCACAAAGTTCGTGCTAAAGTAGCTCACATCACTGATAAAGAACCAAAAATAGTAGAGATACAAGCTGTAGGAAGAGATAATAGCCAAATTTTCTATGTTTCACAAAGAAGGCCATGGGTTTAATGACCACCTTATCAAGGTATGGGACAAAATCCACCTTTTACAAATTCTACCTCCTTTAATTCACAATTTGCAAATGCTATTCCCAATTGGACTAGTCCTGAGATGAACATTCCACCTCCTAATTATAGTTGGAAGCCACCTCAAGAAAGCTACCCCACCACCTCTTGCTAGCCTTCAAAAAATATATCCCCATCTTGGATGTAAGCTTAGTAACCACCCCAAGGCCCACCCTTCACAAACTAGTAGCAATAGCCTTAGAGACCTAACCAGCCACAAGGAAGCTCTCTAGGAGGTTTCCCTCCATAACAATAAAAACAACCTCCTACTCATATTCCCAATACATAAGCTGCACTCAAGCCTAACCATATACCTACCCAACCCATACAAAATCCTACAAATAAGCCAATGCAATCCACATTTAGCATTGAGCCTGTTTAACACCTGACTTACATGGTGAGCATCAATGAAGTTCACCTCCATTTAGGGAAAGTTATAACACCCCAAAGACCACCCATAATAAGGGAGTTAGATCATGAAACCCCAAAATAACATGCTAACCCACCTCCATCACCTCAATAACTCTCTGAATTAATAAATAAAGCTATTGATGAAATAGCCCCCCATTTCCAAAACATCTTATCCTTTAACACCATACAATTGAACCTGAGTTTGATTTCATGGGATAGGTTAAGAATCTTTGTGTCAAAATCCCTCTATTCTAGGCCATCAAGTATGTACCCATATATTCCAAAGCTATTAGAGACCTTTGTCTATGAAAACTAGGAAGGAAGAAAAAAATCCTAATACTATGCATGTGATTGGCCAGCTAGCAGACATCATGTTGGGGAACACCCTACTAAAGAAATATTTATATCTAGGATGCCCAGTAGTAATATTCTAGATCAATGACTGGTAGATGTCTAACACACTAATAGACTTGGGGGCTGTAATAAATGTAATGATAATTGAAACTATGCATAAACTACAACTGGATAATATTCATCCCACATCTACAATGTTGTAAATGGTTTATAAGTCTATCATCAGACCAGAAAGAATCATTGAAGATCTTTTCATCATTTTAGATTCTTATGAGTGTCATGCTTATGTTTTTAAATGAACCACAAGTGCTCTCTAATGTTTTAAAGAACACTTCTCATTTTAGAATCTAAAGATTCAAGGCATGTGTTTTAGGGATTTGGCAATTGAGATGCCTGTGGTGAAAATAGCAACAAATCAACATGGATTATCCCATAATATTTATAGATTTTGATGGTTTAGTGCCATCCTAATTCTTAGTACTGATTTTAACAAATAGACTTGGAATCAAACTACTGATTAAGTTAAATGATTATGAACAATGTTTATACTAAAGCAAATTGTTAAAAAAAAAGAGAAAAAGGAAGGGTAGAGAAAGAAATAAATAGTGATTGTTGAACCTTGATTGCAAACATATTGACAGAGTTTCTAGAATTACCAAGAGTGATCTTAACTAGTATATGGTGTGAAGTAGCCTAAGCTCATGTCCCACTACAAACCAAGGCTAATTTTGAAGATAAGATGATGATACAAGTAAGAATTTGAATTTAATTTTAGGTTTTGTACTACATTTAGATAGCTAATACACATCTATGTTGCAGAATAAATAAAGTGAAGTAAACCAAGTTTCATGACTCTAACCTATCATTACACAAGTTAGCAACCTTGTAATAAATGATCTACTTAGTTTTTTTAGAAACTATTTATGTTTACACTCAAATAAGTAATTGAGAAAATTTAGCAATTAGAACACATTAAATTAGATACTTCCTCTAGAATTCTTTGATCCCTTTGTATTAATTACTTAAAACTATGGTAAAAAATAGTTCAAATTTTCCCCTTTTACAATTGGTAATGCATGCCCTTTTTATAGGAAGCTAGGTAGTATACTAGTCAATTTTCACACCTATAGGAGTACAAAACACAATTGTCTTTGTTACAAGTATAATATAAATATCTTTCACAATCTCACTGACCTAAATGCAATCACACCAATAAAATAACATGTGCCTTTATAAAATAAGATCCTTATATTAAGTGGTAACTAAAAGATTCTTAACTTGTAGTTGGGTCCCCTCACTATTGAAGGATAGTCATTGCTTGTGCATGCTACTCATCAATTAGGATTAAGTCCATCATAGGTCTGGTGATACATCCTTCTTCTTGATCCAATAGCTCATCAAAATCCTTGTCATTCCTATCCAAAGCCTCCTTTATTCTCCTCACTTTATTGATTCTCTCTCCTATATTGAATATAAACCCTATTATATTGTTGTTGTTTTTTCCTGATTGGCCTTGACCCTTGACTTTGATCTCTTGAGTCACCAAAGTAACTATATGTTGGAATTCTTCATCACCAATTATTCTTAGGGTGGTGAACTAGATAGGATCCTTTAGCATAGTTCCTAAGAGTTTCTAAATTCTGGTGATGATTCCCTTTCCCTCTTCAATAAGCTCTTCAACATTAGATTGCTAGGTATTCAATGTCTATATCTTATCTTCTATGATTCCAAAGTTGGCACTAAGGTGCCCCCTACTGATAGCCCTAAAATTTGGAATTTACTTCTTGATTTGGATGTCAAGGAGTTGGGAAATTTTACTCTCAGACACTTGCCATTGAACATTTAGTTGCTTGGTCACCAAGACTTGGTTTTCAAATTGACTTTGCCTTGACCTCATAGAGTTTAATGCCTTTAACATCTCATGAAATGAATTTTCAAGCATTTTTATTACTATATCAGGCACTGAGATGATTACCTAAGTCTATAAACTTTCCTTTTCTTGATCTAAGTATTGAATCCTTTTTTTAAATCCCTAACATCTTAGCTTGTTGGGAATGAGACACAATCAAGCTTTCCATATCCTCCCCATGGATGGTGGATTTTCCAATTTCCTGCCTTTTGATAGCAGTTAACCTAGTGAATGGTTTAACCTTTTGGAAGGTTAACTCTTCTTGTCCAATCATAGCAGTCCTTATGGTAATTCTTTCTAGCCCTATTGTATCCTAGTTGAATTGGACATTTATGTTAGGATTCTTAAATTTTGGTTGTTTAGTAACTTCTAAACTTTCACTCCTAAAGGCTTTAGGCATGTCTAACTTATGGCCTTCCTTGGCATGAAGGATCTTTATCTTTCTTTCTTCTTGCTTGTCCATAATGTCATGAATACATGGCTTGATTTCATCATACATGCACAAACCAACTCATGTGAAGACCCATGATGGAGAAAGAGATGGGACATTCTGTAGCTTCACTAATAGGGTAAGTGAAGGAGAAAAAGATGATTGGTTTATGGATTGGGTTTTCATCACTGAAAAGGTTGACTTCACTAGTAGGGTAAGTGAAGGTCAACCTAGGTTTCTTCTTAGGTGCAAGAGGCACTAAGGCCAATTCTACCTTCTGTTGCTCCCCATCTAGAGGGGTTAGCTCCTTGCTAAATTATAGGGATCCTCCTCCCTATTAGAACCATATGCCACTACTATGTTGACAAGGGCACCTTACAATGTCTCACCTACTTCAAGGGTAACCATGTCAATGAACCCCACTGGGGAAGAGGGTATTTGTGGGTATTTTGAGGGTAGAAGGCCCTGTCTGGGTCTATGTTCCATCTTTCATTCCCCAATCAAAGCTTTGCCTTTTCCTTTGATATCTTTAGGCTACCCAACCTGGGTTTATTCTATTGGTTCCACTTGTTGTGGCTCAGAGGACTGTCCTCTTTGTGGCTCTTGATGGGTAGTCCTAGATGGAGCTAGAAATAGGTGATAATGTAGAGGGTGTAGTTTCCATATTTCTCCTAAGGGCTTGTTGTCCTTGATTAACCTAGTCTCCAATTGGATTTTGTGACCTTTGATTTTAGAAAGTACTTATTCAAAGCTTCTATCTCTTATGTAAATGTCATCACCCACAACTAACTAATGTCTATATTAAATATTTGGGACCTTCCTATCTTAGATGTGGTTGATCACTATGTTCCTAGGGTCACACATCTTAAGGTCATCTAACTAAAACTCAAAGGAATTCCTATGCACCACCATGACCTCCATCTACTTCCATTATTTGATTATGACTTTGCCAATATCCAATGGGAATGGGTGTACTTGAGCTTTCTTATTCTCTTTTCATGTCTTGTCTACACCCTAGATAATTTAAGAGGCAATCTCATGCTCTACAATCTTTTTAGGGACATGAATGGTTAATTGGTAGGTTTGAGTCAGGATCCCATCTATCCTTATCATGGTGCAATATGAGTAAAACAATACATCCCCCATGGTTTCTACTTGCTTTTTAATGAGAGGATGGAGTCTTGGCATAGGGATGCCATTTATTACCTCATAAATGGTTTGGAAGACACCATCATAGATAAATTGCATATGGTTCCTATATTTGAATATATGTAATTTAGAGCAGTGGTGAGAGATTGTGGTCTTGCCATCAAGGGACTAGTTTATAATGCTAGGGAAGGTTACAAAATCTAAGAGTCAATACAAGAGATAAAACATCATAAATAATTTCTTGGAAGTCCTTTTAATTGCCATCAATTGTTTGGCCAGGAAAAAACCTATCAAGTCTCCTATAAGAGGGGTTAACTTCTTTTCTAGCATAAAGTAAACATAAAATACCCAAATCTTGATCACATAAGTAGTGGAAGGGGCACCAAATGCTCTATTTAACAAGGTCATGGCTATCCTAATGTCCTCCCTAAATTAGATAATAGGAATTTTTCCATTAGGGGATTTGAAAACATGGGAGCCTTGGATTAACCAAGGTGTGAGGATTGAATTTAGGTCTTGAGTGTTAGTCCAATTTCTCAAGGATAGAAGATTGATATGAGGTAAGGGAATCTTGTAGTAGGTCTCAAAGACCATGGGGGTGATATGTGTAACCCTTTTTTCACTTCTCTCTTAAATTATCCATTCCTTATCTATTCTATAATCTATGAAAATAGGAGCAAGGACATCAATACAATGCACTACCTTTGGTTTGGTTATCGTATGGTGGAGGCCTACCATTTGGATTATAACTATGTCATTGTATCTCTGATGAATATTGGAATTCCTCTTCTCTTCTTGGGATATGGGCTTCAATTCCTCCATAAATAAGAACAATTTTGACCATTTTTTGACTCCATGGACATTAAGTGCTCCTATGTCAAACTCTATATCTTTTAAAATCCTCCCTTCATTGTCAGAGGCTAGATAGAGTTTAACTTCCATTTTCATATGTTGCCTACCTACCGCCATTGATGACACTGAATTGTCTTTTCAAGGTCATCAAGGGTTTCACTAAGGTATTTACTTCAAGGTTTATTTGTGTTATTCTAATTTCTTTGTGACCAAATGAGCCAACTTGAGTCTTCTTTATAGAGGGCTTAGGGTTTTTGAGCTTTAGTGGTGGAAAAATCTAGTTCTTAACCTTATACATGCCTTAGATTTGATGGAACCCTCTTCCTCATGACCTCTATACTTTTAAGATTAAGAGATATTTGATTTTGATCCTCCATGCTTATGTGGAGCCTATGTGGCATGGCTCTATGCCTTTCACAACAATTTTCATAAATGCTAGTTGGATACTAGCTATTGGCTTTTACAAGCCTTCTTTATTTCATCTCGATAACCCAAATATAAGTTCATATGTTCTTATTGGCCCATTTATCCTTGGGTACGTGGTCACAATACTTGGTAACTTGGTAGATATTTTTTGTGCTACCTATCCTTGTCAATTATCACCCTGGCTATGCACTAGCCACATGTCGATCTCATGGAGATTTGAAAGGTCATGAGTCTTGATGCACCATTGGATCAAATCTAATGGGCGAGTGATCACCATTGATATTTGAAAGGTCCAAGTTATTTAATTAAGCATCTTTATTAAGTTGGCCCCATCAAATATTTATCTTCCAACTAGAAAACTACCATGCATCCTCCTTGTGGGGCTTTATGTACCTCTGTCAGTCATCTTGGCTATGGGTAAGCCATGTGTCAAGATCATATAGCTTTGAAAGGTCATCAAGATTGATGCACAATTAGATCAAATTTAGTGGTCAAATGATCACTATTGATCCTACAAAGAGCATGAGAAATAACCATTACACTCAATGACATAAATACTCAGGATAGATTATTAAGACTAAGGTTAAGATTAATTACCTAGACCTTAGTATTAATAATCTAGTCTAAGTTCGACAATTTTAAAAAGGAACCCTCATAAAGTATGTTAATTTGGACCATGAAAAAAAAGGGGGAGGAAATGGATAAAGGCTTAGGTCATGTTTCTTTTCTTTTAAAACAGGACGTAAAACCTTTTATTAATTATTACTTTTGCCAACATCCAAATTTGAACTTGGGGCTGCCTAAACCCTAATTCTTTCAAGGAACCTATGAAAAGAAACTTAAGTGAATTTGTTAGCTAGGTTAGCTCAAAATGAGGTTAAAATATTCACAAACATGATCCATTCACAAGTGCATGATATACAATCTTTATAAAATGGGCCTCAATAGATGGATACTTCAAAAAGATACACAAGTTTCTCAAGGGTCCCCAAGATTAGGATTAGTGGGTAATGTTGGTCCCAACAAATGGTGACTTCCAAGGGGAAACATAGCAATATGTTTCAAACTTCCAGACTTTGAGTTTAGATAAACATTGAGGTCACCATTCTATTTGGCCTAAAAACTACCCCCTAGATCTATTAGTGGTTGAAATAGACCTTATGTTGATGGATTTAAGGTTTGAACATCAATACATATCTAATGTGTGTGTGTGTGTGTGCTTTGATTCCTCTTACTATTTGTCATATGATTTAACTACCCCTAAATTCCTTATTATAATCATTTATGTTGACCTAGGTATACAAAATAACATGATTTGGCTTAGGGAAGGCTTGGGCATTACTCTACTACCAGCTAAGCATCCATAGCCCTAATGGATATACCTTTGGTTCCACTCATGGCCTTATTCCACTATGAGCTACATGTCCATAGCCTTGATGGGGGCTACTTGAATCATCTTTTTAATAAATCTTCAGTTTTGCCTTGTAGTTCCATATTTTTTTATATTTTTATACTTTTAATTAAGTTTGGGAACCAAGATAGCCAAGTTTAGGATTTGGTCAACATTTTATCTTGGGAGGATCGCTTAGGGTTATAACTCACATCTTATACAATGATGTTGGTTAAGTGCTAGCTACTAGCATGTTCTTGATAGTTCAGGTCTTAAGTCTTAGGTACAAATCCTTTTAAAACCAATGTGGATCTAGGGTCATGACTTAGATCTCATAGAATGACCTCCCCTCTTTTTATATGTACCTAGTTTCTCAAAGATGCCTCATAGTGTTAATTTTTTGGATCGGGGTTGCCTTTGTATGGGGTTCAGACATTCCTTTTTAATATTGGAGATATTTTTAGTAGACTTCATAGTTTCTCAGGTTTTAGGAGGTGACCCCAATACATCTTGAGAATAGGGAAAACTATAGGCAATCAACACACAAAGGAAAGCAAAAAAAATGAAATAGAACAAGGGAAATAAATAAATATAAACAAGCTTATATACAAACTAGGGACAAGAAAGAAAAGATACTTGAAATAAACTAACTAGACTACCTATTCAAATCTAAAAACCCTATACCTTACTCCATAAAGACCCTAGGAGGGGTGGTAGAGAAGTAGTATTGTATGTATTATCCATTAGTAGTCAATATGAACTCTATCCCTTGCAAATCTTTGAGCTTGAAGGTGTTGTTCCCCAATGTTTCTTTGATCTAGAATTGGCCAATCCATAGGGTTGTGAATTTACCATGTTTCCCTTTGGGTTTAAATGCTTTGTCTCATAGGAGGACTAAGTCTCCCTACCTGAATACTTTGACTTTGGATATTATGTGAAACCACTTTTTCATCATGGCTTGGTGTTTGCTAAAGTCAACAAAAGCCTTTTTTCAGTCATCTTCCATCTAGATGTTGTCAGTAACCTAGAAGTGTCATGTTCTTGACTTTCTTCCATGTATTCTTGCATAAATTTGTACATAGGTATCTTGAGAGTGATGAGGAGAATGGGTTCTTGTCCATACACCATCATAAAAAGGATAAACCTTAAAAGCCTACTTGATCCTTATCTTATCAACCTAGAGTGCAAACTTGAGAAATCTGTGCCAAGTTTTGGGTTTATCATTTGTAGACTTCTTGATGACCTTCATCAAATTTTTATTTGTTGATTCAGAAACACCATTCCCTTGGGGATAGCAATTGGAATAAAAATTAAGTGTAATACCATGGTCATAAGCCCATTCATTTATCTCAATTGAGATGAATACAAACCCATTATCACATACCAGAGACACTAGGGTCCCAAATCTGGTACATATATTATCAACTAGGAAATTAATTACCTCTTATGTTCTACATTACTTAATGGACACTACTTTAGTCCATCTGGTGTAGTATTTAGTGACAGTCAAGATGTATTTGTGACCCTTAGATGAGTTAGGGTTAATTATTCCAACAAATTCTAGACCCCATTATGCAAATGGTTTATCAATCATAACTGGTTATAGAGGCATAATTACTTTTGGCTCTTTGGTGTTGAATATTTGACAAGAGTGGAATTCTCTCACATGCTTGTGAGCATCCTTAAAGATAGTGGGCCAATAATTATCATCCTTTAGGATATTATGAGCTATAGTCCTTCTAGAGGGGTGTTTGCTACATATCTTTTCATTAAAAGTGGCCATTATTTGGGTAACTTCTTCTTTTGAGACACACCTTAGGTAGATCCCTTCAAATTTCTTCCTATATAAGACTCCATCCTTAATCAAGTAGTGAGTTTCCTTAAGTCTCAAGGCTCTCTTTTTCTCTCTGGATAGGCCTGTAGGAAAAACACCATTGATTAGCAAATGTATGATTGAATCATATCACTTGTTATTTTGGAAACTTTGTTGATCCACCTGCATGATGCCTAGCCTAGGTTTAGAATTGGAAATCATTTAGATCAATCCTTGGAATATTAATATCTTTTCTATCTTCATCTCTAAACCAAATTTCTAAAAATTTGACATACACTTATCTTTGCACTCTCCTAGCTCATTTTAACTCAACATGAGTTTTATAACAGGATTAGGTAGGATGGTATACACCTTATTTTTGAGGATGCAGTGCCTAAATTTATTTACTACCTTTACCAATACATACGTATGTTTATCAATTATATAATAGTTTAGCTTATAATTGATAATATTAGTACTCATGAAAGCTATTGGGTGATCACACACGTCAACTTTTTGAGTCAATACAACAAATATGGTATGATCAAATGTAAAAGAGTAAAGGTAGAAGTCTTTTGATAAATTAGGGCTTATAAGCACTAGGGCCTAACCAATGGCCTCCTTGATGTCATTAAATATTTTCTTGGATTCTTCATTCCAAGTTATTTTGGCATCTTTCTTGAGCATGTCATTTAGTGGCTTGACAACCTCTACAAAACTATAAATGAACTTCCTTACAAAATTTATCTTGCCAAAGAATGACTTTAGTTCCTTTTTATTATTTGGGAGCTCAATTTAGGATATGGATCATAATCTTTCAAGGTCTATAGAGATTCCATCATTGGTTATAATGTGTCCTAATAGTTTCCCTTTAGTTCCATACAATATGCATTTCTTAGGATTTAAGGAAATGCCATACCTCCTACATATTTCAAGAAATTGTTGTAGGTACATGAAGTGGTCTTCTCTATTTTTGGAGAAAATGTTAGATCATCCATATAAATGATTATGCACTTAACAATTAGGTCTTGGAAGGTGTGATACATGGCCCTCTAGAAGGTATCTCCTATGTTGATTAGTCTAAAAGGCATCCTTTTTTAAGTGAAGGTTCCCCACTTTATTGTGAATGATATCTTCATCATATCCTCTCTATCAACAAACACCTAGTTATAGCCTAAGAAACCATCTAAGAAGGACATCATAGCTGACCCTAAAATAGTTTGAATTGCCTGGTCAAGGGAAGGGAGAGGGTAATTGTCCTTTTTTATGCTCTATTCAAATTCTTTAAATCAATATACAACCTAATCTCACCATTCTTCTTCCTAATTGGTCCTATATTAGCCACCAAGGTTGAATGTATGATAGGAAAGACTATCTTAACATCTAATAACATTTTGACCTCTTTGAATATCATTAGTTCCAACATGGGGTTCACTGGACCTTGTTTTTGCCTAAAAGGTTTACAACTTTATTTGAGGGGTATAGTATGGGTAATTACCCTTGGATCAAAAATATTTAGGTCATCGTAAAACCATGCTATAACATCCTTATAATTGGTAAGGAGTTCTTTAGCCTCACTCTTTTAGAATTCATGCAAGATTTTCCAAATTTCACTAATTAGGGTTCACCTTGGAGGCCAAGATCCATAGTGTCATAATCCTTTCCACTTACTCTAGGAACTTTTGAAACCTTAGCTAGTTTGTCTTGATCAAATAGCCTCTCTAAATCAATCATCCCTTTGGGGATTTTTTTGTTATTTAGTTGAATGACTTTGCTATCAAATTTTTTCTCTTGAGTATTATTTTCATCAATGATATGGGTTTCAAAGGCCTTAGAATTGGTTAATAAATACAATATCTACTAGTCATCACTAAATATTTGGAAATGATTAACATTATCAAGCACTGATAGACATGGGACCAGTTTAATACTAAAATTAGGGAAGTCTAGATTAGGCATAAGATTTTTTGTAGTAGATGCCAATTCATCTACAACTTGGTTTTCTTCCCTTGAAATGTAAGTGATATTGAAGGCCTTAAAGGATTAAATCAGTTCCTAGACTCTAAACTTGTACTTTTTGAGATAGGGGAGTTTACATTGGTACTTACTTCTAACCTAGTTCACCACTAGCTCAGAGTCACCAAAAACTAGTAGTTTTTTGGCTTTATTTTTTATAGCAAATTGCAAGCCAAGGATGAGACCTTCATACTCAGAAAGATTATTGGTGTAAGGGAATTGGAGTCTATAATAGGCATGGTACCTTTTGTTAGTAGGGTCAGTTAAGATAATACCCACACCTGATCCATCCTTACATATAGCACCATCAAAATGCAATTTCTACAGGCCAAGGGGAGATTCCCTTTCCTTTGAATCATTTGTCCTATTAGCTTCTAAGGTGAAAAATCCTAAGTCTAAAGCAATTATGTTGACCCTTTCATTTACAACATTATACTCTATTATCATATATTTCATTCTTGGTTCCTTCTCAACTCTAATTTGATTTGGGACTCCCTTCCAAGGTAACCACAAGTGAGAACAATCAGTGGACATATACCCATTTAAGGCTTGATTCCATTCTCTACTCAATAGGATTCCATAAGCATTTGACATGTCTACTACTTAAATGTTAATGAATTTATAAATTCTAGATTTAGAAGCTATTTGTATGTGAACATTCAGAAGTTCCTCAATCACTTTTACCCTTGATTTATCCAACTAAGTGACTATCCTATCAGAATTTATGGGAGTTAGGGCTAGTTGTTTACATATACCAATAGGCTTGATATTTGTAAAGGCACCTGAGTCTAATAGGCAATTATGCAAGTTTTTACCAAACATCCTAACCATGAGTAAAAAATGGGGTGATTCAACCTTGGTCTTATGTACCATCACATTGGTGTGATCAGTTTTTGGAGCTTTGCTAGATTTCAAGGATTATAATAGTAAATCTCTTTGTTCTATGATCTAGGTTAATTCATGAAAGATGATATTGGCCTTGATTTTATTCATGTCTTCAGCAATATTATAGGTTGTCTTGCTCAGTGACTCAGTATTAGGCTTGGAGTGACTTGTTTTGGGTGGCTCAAGGTCATTCCTTGAAGTAGTGTTAAGGGTGTCATAATTATTAGGAGTTGAACTAGTTAAAGGTTGCCTTTGATCTATATTCCTCAATGTGTAAGTATTTTTTAGGAACTATTGAAATTCATGGATTTCTTTAGGGATATCATATAGTTCATTTTCTCCTTGGAAATGGAAATCAAAGGTCTCTACCATGTAGATCTGGTCGGAGGGCTTAGGACTAGATGTATTTTCATTATTGTCTTGATTAAGGACTAATTTGAATGTATCTAGTTATTCTTGAAAAGCTTCAAAGGCTTTACAAAACTCAATACAATCTATCTCACCATGTTTAGTAGTAGCATGCACTCTGCAGTAGTCAGGCAAAGCAATGTCCATAGTTTGGTTACCGACAGGGGGTTCAAAAGTCTTGTTATTGTAAAAGTTATCATTACAAAACTTATTTCTTGGTTTATTGAAATTATATAAGGTAAATTTTGTCTTAGATATTTCACCAATATTGCCTACCTATCTTCACAATTGGAGGAAGTCAGTGTTAAGATTTTGAACCATCTTTAGTATAGACTCATAAATTATGGACTTGGTTACTATTTAAATTAGGAGAAGGTATTAATGTATTTTGGTCACTGATAAGAGACCCATTAGTAGCTTGATGACTCATGAATCTTAGATTTTGATTAGGGCTGATGTAGCTAGTGGGCATGATGTTTAGACTTGGGATTTAGTTAAGAGCTGGAGTATTTTGGTTATTATTTGGAAAAAGGGTCAGAGCTGACATCTGTGAGCTAACATTAGGGATGGAGTACATTATGTGACCTTGTGGTTGCATCTAATCACTGATAATTATTACTTTAGAATAGGCTTGGGCCAATGATGCTATAACCAATATAGATCTCTTCAAAAATATAATGGTTATTGGATCTACCATGTCTTTGTCGATCTCTAGAGCTAGAATATCATTAGGTTTATAAGGATATATAATTATACTATACACTTTTTGAAATATAACATTAAAGGACCTTATAGGCTCACTAGAATCTCTTTTAATAGTTTTGAATTGATGATTTATGACATAAGGACTAATAATTTTCCTAAATTGATCAATAAAAATGGTGTTTAAATCATTCTAGCTGGTAATGTAGTCATTAGGAAAATTGAGAAACTACTCATATGCTATGTCTTTGAAAGTAAAAGGGAATAGCCTACATGTTACATCTTCATGTACTACATTTAACAACCTTAAAGTAGCCTTAAAAAATTTAACATGTTTTTCTATAGTTATAACACTAGTAGGACTTAATATAGGCAAATACTTCTCAAGATTACATGGCAAATCATGAACTATCCCTTGTACATTAATGGGTGAACTTATTAACAAAGCCATACCTAGATGTGGTTTGAATGTAGAGTCTCTTTGAATAGGATAAATGGGAAAAGACTTGGAGAGTCTTCATTTGCCTTTATCACACCTGATCCTTCGATGGATTTTTAGCTCTAGCAAAGGATCCCTCATTTCTAAGTGTGATTTAGTGAAAATCTTAAGCAATTCCAATTTGAAGACATGAAATCCTGCTTAAAGCAAGGCAATCCAAGTTGTATTTCCTACAAACCAAACTTTCAATACTATAGATCTGCAATTCTAGGGCTATTTTACCAAGACTAAAAACCATTTACCAAAGGACTATGACTTTTTCCCCAACACAGTGTAAAGATAAGTCATAAACCTCCCAGATCATCAATATTTGCACTCAAAGATCTCTCCAAATGTGTAAAGATATCCTAAATCTAGGTTAATCAACACTTGGCCCTCCTTCTAGCACCAGTAGAGCTTTTCCCTATTGATGATTTTAAATAAACCATAAGTTCTCTCTAATGTTTTAAATAACACTTCTCATTTTATAATCTAAAGATTCAAGGCATGAGTTGTAAGTATTTAGCAATTGAGATGTCTATGGTGAAAATAGTGATAAAGCAACATGGGCTATCCCACAATATTTATAGAGTTTGATGGTTAGGGGCCATCCTAGTTTTTAGTATTGATTTTAACAAATAGTCCTAGATACAAAATACTAAGTTAAATGATTATGAATAATTTTTTATACTAAAATGAATTGTTAAAAAAAAGAGCAAAAAGAATGGTAGAGTAAGAAATAAATAGTGATTACTAAACCTTGATTGTAAACATATTGACAAAGTTTTTAGAATTACCTAGAGTGATCTTAACCAGTATATGGTGTGAAGTATCCTAAGCTCACGTCCCACTACAACAAGCCTAATTTTGAAGATAGGATGATGATACAAGTAAGAATTTGAATTTACTTTTAGGTTTTGTACTACATTTAGATAGCTAATGCACATAAATGTTACAGAGCAAATAAAGTGAAGTAAACCTAGTTTCATTCCACTAACCTAGCATTACACAAGTTAAAAACCTTATAATTAATGATCTACTTAGTTATTTTTAGAAACTATTCATGTTTACACTCAAAACAAGCAGTTGGAACACATTAAATCAGATAATTCCTCTAGAATTCTTTGATCCCTTTGTATTAACTACTTAAAACTATGATACAAAATAGTTCAAAGTCTCCCCTTTACAATTGGTAACACATGCTCCTTTTATAGGAAGCTAGGCAACATACTGGTCAATTTTCACACTTACAAGTGTACAAAAGACAATTGTCTTTGTTACAACTATAATACAAATATCTTTCACAATCTTATTGACCTAGAGGCAATCATGCCAACAAACTAGTGTGTGCCTTTATAAAATAGGCTCCTCATGGTAAGCCATAACTAAAATATTCTTCACTTAGAGGTAGGACCCCTCATTTTTAAAGGATAATCACTGTTCATGGATACTTCTCATCAATTAGGCATAAGTCCATTGCAGGCTTGGTGATGCATCCTTCTTTTTGACCCTCCAGCTCATCAAAATCCTTGTCATTCCTATCCAAAGCCTCCTTGATGCTACTTGCTTCATTGATTCTCTCACCTGCATTGAAGATCAACCCTAGTATCTTGTTGTTTTCTTGGCCTAATTTGATTTGACCCTTGCATTTGATCTCTTAAGTCACCAAAGTAACTCTATGTTGGAATTATTCATCACCAATTATTCTTAGGGTAGTGGGTTGGATAGGATCCTTGAGCATAGTTCCTAGGAGTTTCTAAATTCTAGTGATGAGTCCTTTGCCCTCTTCAATAAGCTCTTCAACTTTGGATTTCTAGGTATTCAATGTCTAGATCTTATCCTCTATGATTCAAAAGTTGGCACTAAGCTGTCCCCTATTGATAGCCTTGAAATTTGGAATTTGCTTCTTGATTTGGATGTCAAGGAGTTGGGAAATTTCACTCTTAGATGACTACCATTAAACATTTAATTGCTTGGTCACGAAGACTTTGTTTTCCAATGCATTTTTCCTTGACCTCATGGACTTTAATGCCTTGAACATCTCATGAAATGAATTTTCAAGCATTTTGATTACTATATCAGGCACTGAGATGATTGTCTGAGTCTGTAAACTTTCATATTCTTTATCTAAGTCCTAAATCATTTATTTTAATCCTTGGATTCCTACCTTAGTTTATTGGGAATGGGCCTCAATCAAGATTTCCACATCCTCCTCATGGATGGTAGCTTTTCCAATTTCCTACCCTTCGATAGGGATTAACCCAATGAATGGTTCAACCTTTTGGAAGATGAACTCTTCTTGTCCAATCATAGCAGTCCTTATGGTAATTATTTCTAGCCCTATTGTATCCTAGTTGAATTGGAACTTTATTTTAGGCTTCTTAAATTGTGGTTGTTTAGGAACTTCCAAACTTGCACTCCCAGAGGCTCCAAGCATGTCTCACTTTTGGCCTTCCTTGGCATGAAAGATATGGATCTTTCTTTCTACCTACTTTTCCATAATGTCCTAAATCCATGGATTGGTTTCATCATGCATGCCAAAACCAACTCATTTCAAGTCCCATGATGGAGAGAGAGCTATGATATTCTATAGCTTCCCAAAAATAAACCATTCAGGGATGACTGGTCCATGGATTGGGTTTTCATCACTAAAAAGGTTGACATCACTAGTAGGGTAAGTGAAGGGAAACCTAGGTTTCTACCTACGTGTAAGAGGCACCAAGACTAATTTTGCCTTTTGATTCTCCCCATCTAGAGGGATTAGCTCTTTACTTTATGTATTAGAGTGATCATCCTCCCTATCAGAACCATATACCACTACAATGTTGACAAGGATACCTTCCAATGTCTCACCTCCTTTAAGGGTAACCATGTCAATGAAATACACTAGGGAAGAGGGTCTCTATAGGGATGTTAAGGGTAGAGGGCCCTCTCTAAGTCTATGTTCCATCTTTCATTCCCTAATCAAAGCTTTACCTTTTCCTTTGATATCTTTAGGTTTCCCAACTTAGGTTTGTTCTGCTAGATTTGCTTGTTGTGGCTCAAAGGAATATCCTCTTTGCGGCTCTTGATGGGTGGTCCTAGATGGACCTAATAATAAGTGATAATGTAGAGGGTTTATTTTCCATCTTTCTCCTAAGGGATTGTTGTCCCTGATCAACCTATTCTCTAATTAGATGCTGTGACCTTTGATTCTAAAAAATACTTGTTCAAAGCTTCTAGATCTTATGTAAATGTCATCACCCATACCTCACTGATGTCCATATTCAATCTTTGGGACCTTCATGTCCTAGATGTGGTTGATCATTGTGTTTATAGGGTCCCACATCTTGAGGTCATCTAATTGAAAATTAAAGTAATTCTTATGCATCACCATGACCTACAGCTACTTCCAATCTCTGATTATGACATTGCCAATGTCTAATGGGAAGGGGTGGACTTGAGATTTCTTCTTCTCTTTGCATGTCTTGTCTACACTCTAGATAATTTTAGAGCAAATCTCTTACTCTAAAATATTTTTGGGGACATGAATGGGTAATCATTATGGATGAATCAAGATCTCCTCTATCCTTATCATGGTATAATCTGGGTAGAACCATATGCCCCCCATAGTTTCTACTTACTTATTGATGAGAGGATGGAGTTTTGGCATAGGGATGTTAGTTATTGCCTCATAAATGGTTGGGAAAACACCATCATAGATAAATTTCATGTGGTTCCTATATTTGAATATATTTAATTTATATTAGTGGTGAGAGATTGTGGTCCTATCATCAGGGGACCAGTTTCTTATGCCAAGGAAAGTTACATAAGCCAAGAGTGAATCCAAGAGATAGGACATCATAAAGAATTTCATAGAAGTCCTTATTTTAATGGTCATGAATTTTTTTTCTAGGATAAAACCTATTAGGTATATTATAGGAGGGGTTAACTTCTTTTCTAGCATAAAGTGGGCATAAGATACCCAAATCTTGCTCACATAAGTAGTGGAAGGGACACCAAAGGCTCTATTTAACAAGGTCATGTCTCTCCTAATCCCCTCACTAAACTATAAACTAGGAATTTCACCATTAGGGAATCTAAAAACATAGGAGCCTTGGATTAACCAAGGTGTGAGGACTAAATCTAGGTCCTGAGTGTTAGTCCAATCTCTCAAGGATGGGAGATTGATATGAGGCAAGAAAAGCTTGTAGTATGTCTCAAAGACCATGGGGAAGATATATACAACCATTTTTGTGCTTCCCTCTTAAATTATCCATTCCCCATCTATTCTATAATCTATGAAAATAGGAGCAAATATGTCAATACAATGTATTACCTCTAGTGTGGCTATCACATGGTGGAGGCTTGCCATCTGGATCATGACTATATCATTGTATCTATGATGAAAAGTAGAATTCCTCTTCTCTTCTTGGGATATGGGCTATAATTCCTCCACAAGGAATAACAATTCTAACTTGTTCCTAACTCCATAGACATTTAAGGCTGCTACGTCCAACTCTATATCTTTTAAAATCCTCCCTTCATTGTCAGAGGTTAGATAGAGTTTAGCTTCCATCTTCATATGTTGCCTATCTACCATCATTGATGACAATGAATTATCTTTGATAGGTCACCAAGGGTTTCACTAAGGTAGTTTTTTCAAGGTTTAGTTTTGTTATTTTGATTATTTTGTGACCAATTGAGCCAACTCAAGTCTTTTTTATAGAGAGCTTAGGGTTTTTGAGCTTTAATGGTGGAAAAATCTAGTTCTAAACCTTATACGTGCCTTAGATTTGATGGGACCCTCTTCCTCATACCCTCTATACTTTCAAGCTTAGGAGATATTTGATTTTGATCCTCCATGCTTATGTGAAGCCTATATGGCCTAGCTCTATGCCTTTTATGGCAATTTTCATAAATGCTAGTTGGATACTAGTCATTGGATTTTAAAAGCCTTCTTTATTTTATCTTGATAAGCTAAATCCAAGTTATTGCCTTCTTATTGGCTCATTTATCCTTGGGTACATGGTCACAACACTTGGGATCCTCATAGATATTTTTCATGCTACTTATCCTTGTCAGTTATTGTCCTGGCTACACATTGGCCATGTGTCAAGTTTATGAATATTTGAAAGGTCATCAAGCTCGACACACCATTGGATAAAATATAAAGGGTGAGTGATCACCATTGATCTTTTCAAATTCCAAGTCATTTAATCAAGCATCTTTATTAAGTGAGACTCATTAAATATTCATCTGTCAAGTATCAAGTTGCCACACATCCTCTTCATGGGGATTTATATACCTCCATCAGTCACCTTGGCCATGGGTAGGCTATGTGTCAAACTCGTGAAGCTTTGAAAGTTCATTAGGCTTGACACACCATTAGATAAAATCTAATGGGTGAGCGATCACCATTGATCCTTCAAAGAGCATGAGAATTAACCATTAGACCTGAGGACATAAATACTTAGGATAGATTATTAAGACTAAGGTCAAGATTAATTGCCTAGGCCTTAGTATTAAAAATCTAGTCTAAGTTAGACAATTTTCAAAAGGAACCCTCATAAATTATGTTAATTTGGACCATAAAAAAAAGAGGGAAGAAATGGATAAAGGTTTAGGTCATGTTTATTTTATTTTAAAACATGACGTAAACCCTTTTGTTAATTGATTTATTCAATTGCTCCTACCAACATTTGAATTTGAACTTGGGGCCACCTAAACCCTAGTTCTTCTAAGGAACCCACAAAAAGAAACTTAAGTGAATTCATTAGCTAGGTTAGCTCAAAATGAGGTTACAAAATTCACAAACATGATCCATTCACAAGTGAATGATCTAAAATATTTATAAAAGGGGCCTCAATGCATGGATAATTCAAAAAGATACACATGTTTCTCAAGGGTCCCCAAGATTAGGATGAGTGGGGAATGTTGGTCCCAACATATCCTATAGATTTCATTTTGCTACAACCTAAGTCTAATTTGGGTGGATATCCTCTTATCTTAGGATGACCTTGGCTTGCCACAATTGATGCTTTCATCAATTGTAGATTAGGTAACATGATGATCTCCAATGGCAATCACACTAAGAATTTGATCCTTTATCCCCTAACATATCCACTTTTTACACCTGAGCATTCATTATGGGCTAAAGAATATGATGTAGAGAAACCTTCCTCGATTCATGTATTTACCATAGACCATGCATGCACATTGGTTGATCAGGAGGAAGATATAATTCTCCCCAATGTTCTTCAGCATAATTATCAAACTCCTTCTATAGATCTCAACCACTTACAATGTGTTGAGTGCCCATTTTATAGCTTCTAATAATTGAATAATTTTGATGCATCTATACATAAAATATTCCACCAGTTGTTGCCTCATAGTTGTAACCAAACCAGATCTATTATAAATATGGAAATAATGAAAGCACTCTCATAGCAAATTGAAATATCTCTAAGAAAAACATTGCTTATTAATACAAGTTGGAGTTAAATGAGGAAAATTTCCTAGTCAACATGTTACATGTAAACCAATGTGATTTTGCATGGAATTATGAGGACATGTAAGGAATCAGATCTAAAACATGCACACATCATATCTACATCAAAGAAGACTACCAACCAATCAGACAACCACAATGTAGGATGATCCAACTCTTTGAGAAATAGTCAAAATGGAATTACAAAAAATCCTAACTATTGGATTTATATATCCCATCTCAGATAAAAAATGGGTTTTACCATTGGTAATTGTACCAAATAAACATGGAGAATGGAGTGTATGCATAAATTAAAGGGAACTCTACATATCAACTAGAAAGGATCACTTTCCTCTACCTTTCATTGATCAAGTGTTGGACACACTAACTAGGAAGAAATATTTTGCCTTTTTACATGGCTTCAATGGTTACAAATAGATTATAATTGCTCTTAAATATTAGGAAAAGACTACCCTTACTTATTCTTGGGGTACTTATGCTTATGTTGTATTAACCTTTGGGATGTGTAACACTCCTACAACATTCCTTAGGGCTATCTTGAGTATCTTTATAGATATGGCCAATGAATGTGTAAAAATCTATATGGATGACTTCACTATCTATGGAGAAACATTTGATTGCCTTAAAAACCTATAAAAAGTGTTGAAACATTGTTATAATCACCATCTATCTCTCAACCACAAGAAATGATACATGCTTATGATAGAAGGTATTGTCTTAGGCCATCATGTAACTACTGAAGGAATTAATGTTGACCCTGAAAAAATCAGCATCATCAAAAACCTACATTTTCCTCAAAAATAGAAAGATGTTAGGAGTTTTTTAGGACATACTGGTTACTACAAGAGATTCATCAACAATTTCAATAAAGTAGAAGCACCATTATTCACCCTTCTAACTAAATATATTGAATTTCTATAGAATCCTGCTTATGATACAACCTTCAAATAATTAAAGGAATTATTGACCACCACCCCTATTCTACATGGTCTTGATTGGAAGCTTCCCTTCCACATTCACACAGATGCTTCAGAGACTACACTCAAAGTTGTGCTCAATCAAAAACATGAAGTACTCAATTATGCCATCTATTTTGTAAGAAAAAACCTATAGGTAATAGAATTAAATTACACAGTTACTAAAAAAAAGTTTCTGGTGGTAGTTTATGCTATCAACAAGTTTCATCACTACATCACAAGGTATTAGGTATTTGTTCATAAAAACCATGCAGCCATTTGGTATCTTATGAACAAATCAGCTATTCCAACTAGAGTGATAAGATGGTTGCTCTTATTACAAGAATTTGATATCACCATTGTAGATAAGCTTAGTCAGGACAATGTGGTGGCTGACTTTTTATTAGACCTACAAACCCCTAAATAAGATACCATTATGGATGAGTCATTTTTAGATGATCACCTATTCTCTCTTAACCTTACCATACCTTGGTATGTTGATATTGCTAACTACCTTGTAACATGGCTACTTCTACAACGCTTCCTCCATAAACAAAGGAGAGCTTTGATTCACAAAAGTGTTAGATATTCATGGTTGTCCAAATTTCTTTTCTACACTAGTCCTGACTCCATCCTTAGAAGATGTCTTAGAGAAGATCAAGTTCTAGATATCCTAAAAAAATTTCCATGATGAACCCTATGGTGGCCACTTTATAGCCAAGCATACAACAGCCAAAATTTTAAATATAAAATACCATTGGCCCTCACTCTATAAAGATGTAATAATGTATACTACTTATTGTGATATATTTCAGTGTATGGGGAGACCCACACATTTAGATGAAATACCTTTGCAGCCTCAGATAGTGCTTGAACCATTTGAAAAGTGGGACCTAGACTTTGTAGGACATTTTGATCCAAAATCCAATAACAAATTGTACATCCTTTTTTGTACTGACTATGTCACTAAATGGGTGGAAGTAAAGGCTCTTACACACACTAGGGATGAGAAGGTTAAATATTTCCTCTATGAAGAAATATTCACTAGATATGGCATGCCATGATAAATAGTCACTAATCAAGAACCCCAATTCACTACTAATTTAATTACCACCTTAGACCAATAATATGAGATCAGGTCTAAGAAATCAACTCCATATCATCCATAGTCTAATGGGTAGGTGAAAGTCACCAACAGGGAGTTAGAAAATATTTTGATAAAGATTGTTAGTCTATCTTGTAAGGATTGGGAGGCTAGGCTTCCTGAAGCTATGTGGGCTTACTGAATCACATGTAAAACCACTACAAGCTTCAATCCATATGATTTGATCTATGGAAAGAAAACTATTTTACCAATTGAATTTGAACACAAGACCTTACGGATAACACTAGAACTTGGGATGGATATATATGAAGCCTAGAAAGAAAGATTTCTACAATTGAATGCCTTAGATGAATATAGACAATATGCATTACAAAACATAAATCTTGTACAATAGTATTGGATTAGATGGCATGATCGGTACATTAAGACCAGGCAATTCAATATAAGAGATTGGGCCCTTCTTTTTTACTCCAAATATAAAGATCACAAGGGCAAACTCTAAACTAGATGGCTTGGTCGTTTTGAGATTGAACATGTTTATGACAATGGCCACAGACTTAAGATGTACAAGAAGCCACTCACTCAAGAAGAGTTTACCAGTCACATATGCTAATAATTAAAATATGGATATAATGATGTACTAGATAGGTATGTTGTCTCACCAGATAAAGGGAACACCAATCCACACTCAGATGAAGAAGGAGAGGAGGACTTCCTTTCCCTCCTCTGGTATGATGAATGATACCTTCACCTAGTCCTTGACCATTCATCCTTTTAGATGACTTGAAAAGGAACTTGAATAAGAATTCTATTGCAAAAAATAGTTAGAGTATAAAAAACCCAACAATGAAAACCCATTTTTTGGGCATTGTTGGCAGCTTCTGGGTAAAAAACCAATTTGCTAGCTACCGAGATCTATAAGATGGGCCTAAGTAGAAAACACCTTCTCCATTAAAGGTTTCACTCTAGTTGTTATGGGCAATTTTGTAGCTACTACAAGCATCTTCTACATAGTTGGGCATAACTTTGCATCTTGCTATGGGTTTCACCTATAGTTTATTTAGGTACCTCTTCATGCCCATTCTCACATTTTTACAAATCATGCAGGATAAATCCTCTTATAACTCTCACTTATGGCTTGGCTATTGGATTTTGGGCACTACATGAAAGTTATCAGATAACTTTCTGGATGAATGGAGGATTGGAGCAGAAAATGTCACATTTATTTCTTAGAATCTCCCTTGAATACCAAGCTACAAATCCAAAATAAATCATACACCTTCCCTTTCTATTTATAAGTGTTTCAAACCAAAATTTATACCTATAGGGACACCCATGATTCATTTTTAGTTTATGGTCATGTCATGGAGATCATTTCACTGTATTGACTAGTGAGATCTCAAATTTATTTGGCACATAGATCCCACATTTGAAGACCTTTTTGATTACTATAGCCAAATCCATCAAGTAAAGAACCTATATGGCATAAGTGGCATCAAGACAATTATTATCCAATTCATGTAGAGGAAGTTGCCACTCTCAACTACCCACTTTCAGGATCCTTCAACCCATCACTTAGATCACCTAGATTTTCAATAATCACCTTGTGGAAGGAAAGAAATAATATCTCATCTAAGTCTTTGACCTTTGTCACTATTTTATGAAGGCTATCATACATCATATGCACGTGAGTTATAGGAATCATCAATGCCTAACCATCGATGATCTCTTAATCACTCCACAAGGGGTCCACTTCAGTCTAATTACAACTACCAACCTAATAATTATATCCCATCATTCATTCACATGCAAACACTTGCATGCCAACACATGTGTGACTCCTCAGCATCACCTCAATAACATCATTAATAAATAGGTACATTGTATATTTAATCATTGAAAAAGTCTTCATTATTTTAATATAGCATGTATAATATTAATAAGCATATCAAATCATGAATTAAGTCATGAATTTCATGTCTATTACATCACTTCTAAACCCAAAATTATACTCCTAATAATGACCAACCTTATCCCTTCATTCCTATTCACTCCACATCACTTGAGGACACATGACAGCTCAAGTGGGGGGAGGATGTTATGGGTTATAACCCCATGCACTATGGGAACCCTATGTATGGAAATTAGATGCCATAAATTACATCTTATAACCTCACATCTACCATTGTTAAACAAAACCCTACAACATTCAACCTCACATCCACCATTATTGAATAAAACCCTATAATTTATAACCTCACATCTACCATTATTGAACAAAATAAAACCTTATTTTACTACAAACAAATTTCCATAAGCTAAATAGAGAATGTTGCTATTTATTAGTTTAAAGGACTAATTAAAATGCTAAAATGGTAGGGTCTATTATGAGGAAAGAACCCATAGATCACAGGCAACTTTAGGGAGATCAAGCCAGTTGGGATGTCTTCCATAGATCTGGTTAGACCATTTATTTTGAAAAGTTGCAACATTTCTTAGAGCCTCTTTCTGTAGAATTTGCATGTTCCTTTGATAGAAACCAAGCCACTATACATGGCATCACATTTTCAGTCACTGAAGACTTGGTAAGCTAAGCAGCTGGGCTACCAAGTATGGGAGAAAATTAACAAGATAAACCCAATGGCTAAGAAGCTAGATGATAGTTTTGCTAGGCAAATGAAAGACTGGTATTAAATAAAGGAGGTATGGAGAGACGTAGCTTACCTATAGCATGGAAAGAGATAACACCATACATCATTAGGTACATGACCTATGAGGGAAGGTAATCCCTCATTTACACTTTTCAGTTTAAGTTTTTAAATCACTTAAGGCATAACAGAGTCATTAATGTTTCAAATTTCTTATAGAATATTTTGAAAAGGATGTCCAAAGAATATTAGAAAGGTATTGAAATAGCCCTATCCCATCACTACCTAATATGGATAGTAAATAAATAAGGAATAAACTCTATCAAACCTAACCTAAGTTGGGAATAATTTTTGGCCCTAGAAAATAATGAACCTTAGTAAGAAGAGGGCATTGATAAGAAGGAATCCTCTGAGGACTAGGCCCAACAAGTTTTACAAGAAGATGTTGTGGGCACTGGTGCTACTATCCAGGCTATAGCTATTGAAGATCCATCTGAGACTACTCTGGGAAATAAAAGAGAAGGAAATCAGTCCCACTTCCTTCTGACATAGAGGAGGAAAGCTCACAACAACATATTCCTCCTCCCACCATTTCCTCACCTCAAATTGATACCTCCACATTATCTCCTTCTAGACAAGAAGTTCCCCTATCAACTTCTGTGTAAGAAAAAAATTCATCAGTCACCCCTCCTGAAAGAAAAATGAAAACCAAAGGGAAGAAACCCATGGTATCAAAAAGGAGACCTCCTCGTAGGAGATCTCAAAGAGTGAATAAATAAAATACCACTACAACTTCCCCAACCAAAGATATTAGTGATGATGAAAAAATAAAGGAGCCTAGAGTGAGGAAGACCCTTGATGGGTTTGAAATAGAAGAATGGTCTACTGATGAGGAATATGCTAAGGTATAAGAAGAAGAATAGTCACCTCCAACATCTAAACTCACTGAAGAGGACATTGATCTCCTAAAAAACATTAGGTATATAGAAGAGGAATTGAGAATAACAGAGCAGTAAGTAGTAAAAGAGGAATTGGGTGAAGAAGAAACTATGGACAAAGGAGCAAAACAAGAAATACTCCCTCATACTCAATAGTTATAGACATTGGAACAAGCTTTGAAGGAAATATAAAGACTAAAAAATGAGATAGCAAAACTGAAAGGATTGAGAGGCATTGAAATACTTCTAGGGGTAGTAGAGTTTGTAGAGCCTTCTATGGATAGAAAAAAAGGGATTAGATGGACCTACAATAGCTTCCCTAGAGGAACCTATAGCATCCCCATTTACCTTGACCATAGAATCACCTAAAGTAGATTATGCTCTAGCTTTAGTACCATTTTATCATAGATTTCCTCCTCCATTTCCTACTACACCAACACTTATATTATAAGAGGTTATTGATGTGGATTTCTCAGCCACCACTCTAGTGGAGGCTGATGATCTTTTTTATTTTTATAAAGGAAAAATTTAGTAATAATGAAGCCTACCACAAAGAATTGGTGTAAAGATTCAAGGGATATGTTGAATCAAAAGAACAACATGATGAATTATAAGAAAAATTAGAATTTTCTAAAATTAGGATCAAATATATGAAGGAAAACATTGGTAAATTTCATGAAACTACTAAACTATTAATGGAGTGTAGACCCCCTTCTAGGGTGTATGTTGTGTACCTAGAAGATAAATGGCTTAAATTTAGGTATGATAGGATTTATAATGATTAATATTACATGGTTTGTGACCTAAAATCTCTTTAAATAATATATACATGTTGATCTTAACCTCTAAACTTAGCTAAGTGAGTTCTACATCCATCAATATGTTGTACTTAGTGATACATAATAGAATCCAAACATCTATTTGGGGGATGTCCTGCTAAATGCATTTTCTTCATATGTCCTAAATGAAACAGGAAAAAGGAAAAAATGGAAGAATATCAAGAAAAAGAAAAGAAGTTATCTTGATGATCAGGAGTGAATCAAGAGATCTATATGCTTTAATATATGAATGGATCTCCTTTATGAACATAGACACTCCACAAAAATGGGTTGTTAGAAAGCAGGTAGAAGTTCATAACCACTATTTGATTCTTATGAAAGGAGATGGCAAGTAAATTTTTGTTGTCTACTCTCATAGATGGGTAGAACTCTTAGATGCCTTGAAAAGAAAGGAATTGTACTCCCCTAAAAACCTTAGGGAGGCAATCCATAGAGTATATTTGTATATTAAACTTGTTAGGAAGTAGAGTATACAATGGATGGGATTAATGTTTCAACCCCCTATATTTTGGTTCCCAATTCTTGACTAGGAAGGAAATGTTCCAACTGATAGATAGCTAGAGAAGAAAATATGGGAACACATTAAGAATGCTAAAGGTTTTTACATCTTTGAAGGGTCAGGTTGTCCTAAACCCATAGACTTTAGAAAATTTTGTGGTTTTAGAATGAAACCAAGGATTGCTCGAGGTTGAGCAAGAGGCTAAGTAGGGGGGAGTGATGAGGCCACCAATTACTTACTTCTATAGCATCATTCATGATTAGTATATGTCTTTTTCCATGTAAATACCATAAATATCCATCACTAATGCAAATGAATGAATCAAGTTATGATTTTATTATTATTATTATTATTATTATTATTATTATTATTATTATTATTATTATTATTATTATTATTATTATTATTATTATTTTTAATTTAATTTTATTTTATATTATGTTTATTTATTTATTTATTTTATTTTTTTGGTGTGTGTGTGTGATGTTATGAATTATTGATGTTTTTTCCTTGATTGAATTATATTGGTGTGACTTTATCTAATAAGCATTTGAAGGGTCATGAAAGGCTGTAGAATCTTACTAAGCCATAGCTACTATAGGATGCCTATAACAACTATAGGCTTCACCTACAGGTTGCCCATAACCACTGTAAAGTGCCTATAATAACTATAGGATTCACCTACAGGTTGCCCATAACCACTATAGAGTGGCTACAACAACTGTAGGCTTAATCTATAGGTTGCCTATAGCCACTATAAAGTGCTTACAACAACTTTAGGCTTCACCTACAAGTTTCCCATAGCCACTACATAATTCCCACATCAATTATAGGTTTCACCTATAAGTTTTACATAACCACTATGCAAAATAGAGCTATTGTTGAGAATATCTCAAAGACACATCTAGTTGTCTTGGGAACTGAATGGATGATTGGAAAGAATAATAATTATTGTATGGATTCTTTACATGCAAGGAAATATTATATGTGCTACCAAAGATGAGAAAGATAAGGACAATGAGAATAGACAAAAAATAAATAAAATAGAAAAATAATATGCCTTGTCTCTAACCCAATCAAACTTAAAACAAGAATTTCAGTTACTAACCAATTGAAGGTTGACTAGGGTAGTTTCTAAGTATTTGTATTTTTTCTAGTTTGGTGTTTTTGGTTAAGAGTTAATAAATTTACTTTTGTATTTAATGGTAGAACCTAGATTAGATTAGGAGTTAGTTAATTTGAATAGATAGTAGCAAAAGTATTGGAATTGCAATATTGCACTCTGAATATTGTAAATTCCTGTAGCAATCTTTAATTACTATAGAATTGAGTAATGAGGAGATTAAATTTGTGATAAGTTTATGAATTATCTTGGAGAAGGATTGAAACTCAATTCTGAATGAGGAAGGCCCCCCCAAAAAGAGTTGCAGTGAAGATCCTAACTCTCTTTAGCTTTAAGTGTGTTGTGTAAGTTGATTTTAATTAGTTTGATTATATAAGTGTGATGCATGTGTGACTCATAAGTGTGAATTAATTATGTAGTTATATCATAGTAATTTCATAGTATATCTATTTCATGAATTCTACATAAACTCATTGTATTTCAACTAGAAAAGTGAGCTGATTTTTGAATCAATAATACATATATAGTGTTGACATGCTTGAAAAGTGTACGCACCTTGTGTTGATAATTAATGTTAATCAGACTAAAGAATCTAGTATTCACTAGGTAATTAGTCTACACAACTTCCTCCATTATTAGATATAATGTTGGAGGGGATACTGTAGTGGCAAATGAGATGGTTGAAGATGAACTTGAAAATTTGCTTTCTAATCATGTAAGTGAGGGGTATAGATTCAACCCATTTAATGAAATATTCGATGGAAGTAAGGATATGTTTATGGCCATTAGAGGAGGTGGGATTTATCTTACCAATGAGGTCAAGGCCCCATGTAGCAAATGACCATGGTGTCAACATTGGTTTCAAAGTCTTGGCTGGGGTATGAATCAAATTGGCATGCCATTAACACTTGTTGCACTTATTTACATATGTTGTTGTATCTACATCCATCATGGGCCATAATAACCAGTATGTAAGATATTTTTGAACATGATGACACTGATAGTGTGGGATCCACATAATCCTTCATGAAATTATCTTAATGCTATTGTAGATTATATCAAAGTTAAACAATGAATCAGAGTTCCATCAAAACTATGATGGTAAAAGATTGAGCTAAATAAGGTATAATGAGTGGTTTCATATATGAAGGATTTATATTGTTTTTGGGATAGGTCAAGTGGTAAAAATTGGTCATGGAGGTAGTTAAAATCGTCTAATTACTAGATAGAACTAAGACCAACAATATCACAAATCATCACGATGGTTGAAGGTTCATGAGCTGGTGCTAGTAAGTTCTTGATAAAGAACTAATATTATTTAGTTGTGTCTATTTGTCAAATTAGAGATCTAATAGTGACCATAACATCTATGGTTCTTACTTGCCCTTAGTATATGCTTAAATTGAATGTTGCTAATCTATCTTTTGACAGCGTTGACCATGGCCTTATATGAAACTAGCTTGTCATCTTTAGTTAAAAATGGTCTATAACCTAATTGATGATTAGCTAAGAATCACCATAAACCTTGAGATGAGATACATTCCATTGTACCACTTGGTGAAGTCCTGCAATGAGTGCTTCATATTCAGCCATGTTTTTGGTACAAGGAAAACTAATCTTGAATGATTTAGGGATTAGATCCCCTTCTAGTGTAATAAATAAAAGGCATACCCTCGATCCATATGTTGTGAATGATCCATAAAAATATAGATTTTAGTGTTTATCCTCAATATGTGTGTCAATTATGGTCTATATAGATTCATCAAGAAATTAGAAGGTAAGTGGCCTGTATCAATAAAGGGTACTTCAGCAAGCTAATCTACAAGAACTTACCCCTTAATAGATTTTTGATTGACATATTCGATGTCAAACTCACTTATAAGTATGACCCATTTGGTCATGCATCTTTATAAAATTATTTTAGATAGTAGATAATTGAGTAGATCAACTTCTAAAATAACCATGGTATTATTATTCAACATGTAATGGCATAGTTTCTAAGTTGTGAAGACCATGGATAAACAAGATTTTTTTATGGGTGTATAATTATGTTCATATATGACTAGTGTATGGCTTAAATAGTATATAGCATGCTCTTTTCCATTGTTATCATGCTGAGCCAAAAGCACTCCAGGGTATTGTTAGTAGCAGATAGATACAATAAGAATGGCTTTCCTTGTATAGGAGTCAACAAAATAGGTGGATTCACTAGATAGTTTTTTAGTTTTTGAAAATTTGTTTATAAATGATCATCCCAATGAAATGTGACTCCTTTCTTTAGAATATTTTTTAAAATATGACATTTATCAATCAATTATGATATGAAGCATTGGATAGACTGGATTTTTCCCTACAAACTATGGAGCTTCTTCAAAGTAGTTGGTGGTTTCATCTCTTTTATATATTGGACTTTGGCTGGATCAAATTCAATGCCTTAATGAGATATAATGAAGCCTAAAAATTTCCCTGATGTGACTCTAAAGACATACTTCTTAGGATTAATTTTGACTTTATACTCACGTACTATTTCAAATATTCTATGTAGCACTCTTGGGTGATTGGCCCTAGTCTTTGATTTGCCAAAAATGTCATCGACATAGTATTCAATAATATCATGCATCATATCATGAAATATGATGGTCATGGATCTTTGATAGGTGGCCCCTAATTTTAAGACCAAATGGCATAACTTGATAATAGAATGTTCCCCATGGAGTTGTGAATGTTATTTTATGTTGATCTTCTGGTGTTATTCTGATTTGGTTGTATCCTGAAAAGCCATCCATTAATGAAAGCATTTCATAACCCACTATGGATTCAATGATCATGTCAATGTTTGACAATGGAAAGTCATCCTTAGGGTAAGATTTTTTTATATCACAGAAATCAATATATATATTTATTCCTTATAGCTTTTTACTAATTGGTACAACATTGGCTATCCACTCTAACTAGTCAATAGATCGAATGCATCCTACTTCTAATATTTTTTCCAACTCTATCTTTACCAATAAAATAATTCAAAGATCCATCTTATGAAACTTTTTTTTACTAGTTTGGCATTAAGATTGACCAAAAGGTGGTGAAAAACCAAGGAAGGTTCCAAACATAGTATGTTAGAATATGCCCATGAAAAAATATATACAAACTTCCTAAAAAGGGTTGTATAGAATTCAAGCTCTTTTTCAATAAGGGAAGCACCTAGTTTGATCCACTTTGGGTCATCTAGGGACTTGATGTTAACCTCTATTGTATCTTCCACTAGAAGGGTCAAACCATCTTCAAGGATACTGGGAAAATATTTAAACTGGTTGGCAACATTAGAGTCCTCTACTAGGATTGGCTCTTCAAGTTCCCCTAAGCATGATGAATCAAAGTCCCCAAATGGAAGGTTTGGCCATGTAAAAAAAAATATTGGAAACTCTTAAATGATTTGATTAAAAAATTGTTATTATTAAAAATTAAACTTAAACTCACATACAAGTTCATCGTTGGTGGTCTCTTGAGTTATGGTTGAAGAAGGTTGAACACCCCCATCTAATGGTTCCTAAAATAGGTTTTCACCACTAGAATGGCCTTTTTATTTACTTTTACTCTAGTCAAAAAGTGCCTCAAAGATATTTTCACTTTTGGACCTCAATGTTTTAATTATTTGCTTTTGGCTAAGGATGTTCACCCACTCTCCAAAATAGGCTTCAAGATCTAACTTGATTAAAAACCCTAATTTATAGTCCCCCAATGAAACATTATATCTAAGGTCAATAAAATCATAGAAAGCCTCATCATTTTGAAATGCATCAATCAGCATAATGGACTCTTATTGGTCCTAGTCTATTAGTTAGAGATAATACAATGTTAGTGGTTTGTGATGAATGACTAGGATAAGGGTAAAAATGGAATGAGTGTCAAATAGGTTGGTTTTGGCTAGGTCATCAAAAAGGCTATGATCAGACTCTAATCCACTATCATCATCTTCATCACTAGTCGATGGTGATGGAATATGAGTAAGGTATATGGAGTGACCCCCAGATGGTTTAAATCCAATTCCATAAGGTATTTTATATTTGGCCATGGAAATTGGTTCAAGTGTTCCCTATTGATTAGGTCTGAGGCCTCTTCCTTTGTAGTCTTGATTCTTCATGATCCTATTGTGAATCAGATACTTTACATTCTCATAACAATCAGCTTGGTTTTTATTGTATAACCATGATTCATCTCCTCAAGAGGGTCTTGTTCTAGGCCAAATGTTGGTATAAACATGATAGGTCCTTTACCTTTTCTCTTTTGTTTCCAATTTGGATGAAGTGGCTTAGCTTTATGTCTTCCAAAGGACTTTGGATTCTATGGAAGGTTAACAATATGAAAGGTATCATGGGTCACATACTCTCTTGGTCCATTAAGAGAGATAGTAAAATGATTGGATACTTCAGGAGGTGGCATGTGGGAAAGGGAATCAAGGGTATTAGGATCAATGTAGTTACCCTTTAATGGATCAAGGAGTATTATTTTTCCCTTTTCCTACTTGGACACTAAATTCATGTTGAAGTGATAAGTATAACTCTTGAACTAAACCTCTAGGTGATTATAATGCTCATACAGATGCAAATCTCTTGGTATACAAACTTTCATCCTGGAATGGGAGAACTTGATACATTAGTGCAACATCAATGGGACTGCACAAATTTCATGTAACCAAGGTCTTACCAAAAGAATATTATATGACAAATCAAGATTGAATACATGGAAAAGTATATCATGGGTCAAAGGCCCAAGGATAATTGGTAAGTAGATGGTGCCCTGTGATTTTCTTTCCTCATTATCATAGGTTTTGATTTTTATTGTCACTGCTTGAAGATTTTCCATTATGTACTTGATAAGCTTGATGAGCTTAAGAGACACTATGTTTAGACCTAATCCATTGTCTATAAGGACACATTTCACTTTATGACACTTTATGCAAACATAAATATATAATAGGTTATTATGCAGTGGACCAAGGGATGACATATAGCTCTAGTTGAAAGTGACTTGTTGGGTTGGAGCTAGGTGTCCAACCAAAGCTTGGAATTTATCAGGGGATATGTCACTTGAAATAGTGGATTGACTCAAGAATTCATTCAAAAATAATTTGTGGATTGTTAGCATATGCAACAAATCTAAAATGGATATTTGTGTGGGTGTCTTTTGTAATTGTTCCACAATTTCAAATTTATTCTCTTAGTCATTGGTAAATGGCTTTTCTATGAGGTTGAATAATTGGTTAGATAATGTGTGAAGTGGAAGATGGTTTCGGGCTTGGTATGGTAATATTTGACCTTTAATTTATGATTACATAATTAGGATTGAATATAGGATCATGATTGCTAACAAATGCTGGTGATGGTGGGAGACCAGATAAGATAAGTCTCAATTGTTAGTGTACTTGTGCATGGTCATGAGGAAATAATGAGTTATCAATATAAGGTCCAAAAGTAGGAATCCTTATTTGTTGGTGTGCATATGTGCTATCCTAGGTCAAGGAAGGATTTTCCAAGTGTTTAGATTGGTTAGGTATAGTTATCAATGGTCTCATTTGATTAGAATTTGGTATAGGATTAATGGATATGGTATTAATGTGACCTTCTACAATATGTCCTACAACTTTGTTGTAGTTATGTGTAACTGCATGGTAGGTTTGTTGATTATTATCATTTTGACCTTAGTTATATCCATTATTCTAGATTTGTTGGTTTTGTTGTTAGTTCTATTGGTTCTATTGGTTTTGTTGTTGCTTCTATTAGTTTGGCCTTTGATTTTGATACTATTGATTTTTTTTGTATTGGCCATTTTTGTTGTTGTTGTTGTTGTTACTGCTGCTATGGTTGATTGTTAAGTTAGGGAAAAGGGTTTTGATAGATTTAAAGGATCTAATTAGAAGTGGAAGCACCATTATCCAATGTTATCTCCCCATTCTCCAACATATTATATATCAAATGTTTAATTTTCACACAACATAAATTATGTCGATTAACCCAATGATATTCACAAAATTCATTTTGGTGGTACCAATCAAGATAAAGAATGCCTTAAGGATAATGTTTTGGTATAGGCTAAATAATCGTATTAGTAGTAGTGAGATTATAAAACACAAATTTGATAGGCTCTCCAAGGTCACTAAAAATGAAATGAGTAGGCATTGTTCTTCTTGGAGGAAGAACTTACAATGGCAAAGGTGGATGTATTTATTGCATGGGCCTAGGTTGTTGTGCTTGTTGTGTTGGTTGAAATGGTTATGGGTTAGGATTAATTTACATATGTGGTGTGGGTTGAGAAAATGATGTTTTTACCATTTGGACATGATGTGACTCAGTTACTCCATTGCCAATAACATTTTTGTCACAAATAAATTGCCTTAGTCTATCATTATTATTAGCTTGTGTCAGTTGCAATGCTTGTGTTTGAATTGATGTTGGTTTTGGCTATTTCCTAGATTTGTACCATAATTTTGATTAGACAAGGTAAGTTTGATGATCCTTTGTTAATAAGGGCTCACTCGATCAATAAACCTTTGTCAATTATCTCTTTAAAGGTATGTGCACACTGTAGTTCCAGATGATAGGATATCTCATTGTGAAATTTTTTGGTAAACATAATAGCTAATTTTTTATTTGGTAAACTATGGGTAAATTATCTTATAAAAACACTCCATCACTATAGATAACTTTTAAAACTCTCACCATCCTTATACTTGGCTTATGTTAAGTCAACCAAAGAAATATCATGTTTGAGATTATATGAAAAGTGTTGTACAAACTTATCTGAAATATCATCAAAATTAGATACTAAATTCTTGGGTAACATTAAAAATCACTCTAAGGCTTGTCCTACTAGACTCCTTGGGAACAATAATAAAAGGTATATGTCACTATATGCCACTAGCTAGCATGCAACAAATAAATTGATCAAATGGGTCACCTTTCCTCTTGTATTTGTCAAATTTTAGTGGTTTTTATCCTAGAGGAAATGGTATTTTTAATGGATAATAACACACATCATACAACTTATAAATTTTTAGTCTATTTCCCAGCTTGGATGACAACAATCTCATCCTTCATCTATTGTAATTCTTGGGATAGGAAACTAGAGGGAAGATTGGCTTGGGTAAATGGTTGAGTGGTCACAAGTGGAGCACTTTGACCAGGGTATGATGGAGGTATTTATTTGGGTATGTTGGTTTGTTTAGGAAATAGACTAGGAATATGCATGGATGGAATAGGGTTTGATTATTGGAATTATATTTGTGGTTGTGCAATATTCTAGTTAGGGTTAGATATGTAGGTTTGGTTTTGGGGATTTTGAAGTTGGGATGGAGGGATATAGCTATATTATTCATATTGAGGTTGAAAAAGGACATGATACTGACTAATAAAACCTTGTTGTTGATGGGATACATGTGAACCAAGATCCTACATTGAAATAGTGGCACATTTTGCATAAAAGGCAAGGGTCACTTCATTGGTACTTGAGGAATATTGGAACCTATTTGTTACACAAATATTAGTTGGGAAGTGGGTGCATGTTGGAGATTTAGCATTTTCTAACCATTAGTCATACATTGTTAACTAGACATTGTTTGGCTTTGAAGTGGCACATTGGTCTACAAGGAAAAAGGTATGTTCCCTACTATTTGGAGAGGTGGAACATTGGTTACCCCCTATTGAGGTGGTAACATATTTGAACTTTAATACATTATTATGTCAGATTATTCCTCTTATTTTAGAATACTACTTGTTATCTATTAGGGATAAGTAGGATGCATCATATTTTGTTGTTGAGGAATGACATTAGTCTCTAGTTGGCTGCCTAATCCTATTTGTTAAGTGTTTAAATAAGTGATTGGTTGAGGATTAGTATTAGTTTTTGGTTGAGGTTGGGATGTATAAACTCTTAATCCTTGATTTATAGAACCACTCATGGTGTTAACTAAAAGTACACTTGTTTGTGTATAAGTTATCTATGTATTTACACCACTTTGATTTGGATTGGATGTTGCTTGTGCATTATCCACTATATTTTGGCCATTATTATGTGTAGAAGTAGAAGACATTATTCAATGGTTAGCATATGAACCAAGTTATCAACCAAAGTGTTTTTGAAAAAGTGGTCAACACCTCAATTATCTTAACTAGTCAACTCTATTAACACTCATGTTGAAGGAACTAAATCAATGAGAGGCCTATTCAACATGGTCATTTGGTTAAAATTATGTGCTAGGTTCAAGTAGGTTTGATATGCTATCTACATCTATAGAAAGTGATCATCCATGGGTTCCTTGCCTTTGACAAGCATATTAGGGTCTTAATACATCATTTAGACTAGAGCTAAGGGATTGATAGAATAATCTTCTTGATTGTATAATATGTTATGAGTCATTCTTACTAGACTTGGTAAATTCTCATGGGGGAAGTTTACTAGAAACTTGGCCCCTAATTCTATAACTCTAACCAAAATCTCATCTTTGTTCTCTAATAATTGGCACTCAAAGAGATAAGGATCATATGTAGATGGTGCAGTAACATAGTATATTTGTTGAGGAAAAGGTTCTTCAATAGTAGGTACCATAGCTAGGTATTTCTCTATTTGTGTTTGATCCTACTTTGAGTAAGGATGTGTGTTTACTAAGTAATGGTCTAAAGGGTCTTAGTTATGTGCCCTTGTTTGACTATTATAAGATGGATAGGCATTTATCTCATAAGCTTCATTATCTGCATAAAGGTCTTGAACCATTTCTTCTTATGCAACCACCTTACTAAATCTTGGATTGTACATGAGGCCACTAAAAGTGTAGGAACACATGTTGGGATCCATAGTGAATGTTTTGTGACAAAATAAAATAGAGTTCTACAAACTCTAAAAATGAGATGTCTAAACAAGATTTTAAAACTAGGTCTATGGTCATAAGTATGGATAGGTATATCTAAAAATGTTGATGCAATGACTTGTGATAAAACAAGATAATATCAAGTGTTGAACACATGTCTCACATAAAAATGTCAATTAAAAGGACCATAATCAAAATGCCAAATTCTAGGTTAAAGTATTTCAAATCAATCTAATCTAGGAAAAATAAAAGTTTCTATGTCTTTTGTCCAAACACAATGCCAAAAGCTAAGCTTAAAAAAGTACGTGTGCTAGGAATTTTGGCCAAACAGTGTCAAAAGCTAGACTTTAAAAGATGAGATATTTAATATAACAGATTTGAAACACTTCTAACAAAAAATTAGGCATTTGAATCTTGGTCATAAAATTTTATCGATAAGTACAAGGTATGAAACAAAAAGAACTTGGAGATAGTTTATTTTTTCCCAATTAATGGCACAAAGCTAGGTTATTCTGATGAATAAGATAAATAAAGGTAAACAACATAACTGTGCTACAGAAAGATTCTCAAATGAAACTCAAAATGGTTTAAACTTGGATGGACTAGGATTCTATATAAATAGGTCTATGAAATAAGTCTCAAAATAATTTGAGCAGCGTAACAATGCTAAACTATTCAAAAGATGTGGAAAATGCTTGTTTCAAAAACTCTAAGGTAAAATGGGTCCAACATAATTTTGGTAACATAACACAACCCTCCTTAATTCAAATGATTCCCACATACAAATTTGTGACAAAATCTCTAAGGCATGAGTGTGTTATCAAATAGACAAATGAAAAAATAGGATGGGTAGTCAAAGTCTAGGACTCAAAACATTAGTAAACACACAAGATGACTTGAGTCCTAGTAAATGATGATAATGATGTTGAGTCTAAAAATAGCCCTCAATTCAACTTGGAAATTGAACTCAAGTTAAAACAAGTCAAGTGTAAAGTGGTGGACCCAATTTAACACATCAACCTTTAAAACTTAGAAGAGTCCAATTTTGAATTTTTAACTATAAATTAGGGAATTAAACAAAATGTGGTAAAAGGTCTAGACTCAAATGGGTAGTATAACTATGATAAATTGAAAGATATGACACAAAGTGTATGATGATTAATTTGAACAAGGAAAAAGATGTTTTCACTTGGGCTACATAACACCTCCTTTATTCAAATAAATTTGGGTATAATGTGTTTAGTTATGTCATTTTGTTAACACAAAGTTTTGACTCTCAAACAAGACCAATTAATCTAAGAAAAGACAAACCAACTAAATAATCATCTTAAATCTTAAATTGACAAGGTATGGTAAAGTGGGGTTAACTAAACTAATTATTTTTTAAACATTCCTGATGGATCAAATGCATATGAATTTCGTATCAACATACAAAAGAAGCACATGTCATTTGAGTTTAGGTAATATATCTTGTTGTAAAAATGTCTTTCCCTTTTTATAACCACTACATCCATCATATTCTAAGTGTAGTACGATGTCTAACATGCTCAAACATCTCAGGCTTAGCCTCTACTAATGGAGATGGTTTAACCACTTAAACCATCATCCTAATAAGGGGATCCCAATTTATATACCCCGTATCGAGAGGGGTTGAAGATGATGTTGGGAGATGAAACCATGGTTCAAAATTTACCTAAATAACTCATAAGAGGTAATGAAGTCCCCCTCACAATCCAAGATGCATGAAAATAAATGAAAATTTAAAGATCTTTAAAAGTTACTTCTAGGTCACTCAAGCCATGCAGGTCCTTGAGGAGAGCCTTCACAACATCTATTTCATGCCTTTGACTAAGTCACTTTGCAATAAATATGGTGTTTTTATCCCAAAATTTCCCTAAAGGGGATGAATGGGAGAGCATACACACATGATATTTATTTTTTCCAAACAAAACTAATTAAGCAATGATATATTATATAGACTTTGAAAATGTGTTCAATTTTAAAGCACTTAATTTAAAAGTGTGGTGATGTTCTTTTAGCCCCTTGGCTTTAATATGTAAATACTTGTAAAGACTACACCAAAAAGACTAGATGAAATAATAAGCACCTAAGTTCCTTTTAAACCCAAAGTTTGAAGTATTCAATACTTAGCATTCTAAAGATTCATTTTAGGCACCAAATTTGAAGTGTGTATGATTTTAACCAAGTTCTTTTTAAACCCTAAATTTAAGTGTATGATTAGTTAAAACACCCAAAATAATTTCCAAACTAGCCTTTAAACCTGAAAAAATAAGATTAGGACTACCTGCTTTAAAGCACTTATAAGTTTGAACAAATAACTTTGCAAAAAAGAGCTCTCAAGTTTCACACAATCAATCTCACTACTCCACAGAGCAATCTTGTGACTCTGAAAAACTAGGATTCAGATAGACAATATTGATACTCAAGTTAGTTTAACAAAAAACACAATATCACTACTCGTGCCCATAATCCTACTATTTAGGTTGATAATCCCACTATTTAAGTTGACAATCCTACTATTAGGGTTGATAGTTCCACTATTCAAGTTGAGAATCCTACTATTTGGGTTTAAAATCCTACTATTTAGGTTGACAATATCATTATTCACAAATAGTAGTATTGTAATATCATGAGTTAGAAGTCGTGGGATTTTAATATCACTACTATCAAGTAGCAGGGTTATAATATCACTATTATCAAATAGTGGGATTTAATATCACTATAAGACTTATAGATAGAGACAAAAATTAAGCTAAAAATAGTTAAAACACAATATCACAACTCAGGGTAAGAAATCCATGATTGTCTTAGTGGTGAGATTAGGGTCTAGAGCATAAACCCATGATTCTATAATGATAAAACTGTGACTTCCAAAAAAATGGACTTTTGGCCAAATTTTTACCTTCCTAACTTCTACACTCCAAGATCATGCATGACAAGGGTTAGTAGTTTTCTTGTAGATGCTTTATGACCAAATTTGTGAGGCTAGAGTCCCATTGGGTGTGACATTTGTGAACATAGGATTGAAGTAGGGGGATATTAGTATGGTGTTAGTGAATGAAATCAAATCCAAACAAAGAACACCCTAAGATTATATCAAGGGGGAACATATTAATAAAACCAAATGAGAAACACAACTATAATTTAAAGAAAAATAAATCATTCACCTTCCTTGGATGCTCAAAATAGCTTGTTGAAGTGGCTTGCTCAACTTGTGCTCAATGAGTATTCATCAAAGGAGGCTTGGTTATCTCCTCTTCTCCTTAGCACCTTTGTGATGACTTTGGCTTTGATCAAAAATTTGGCATTATAACACTAATTTCAATGGATTTTTGAATTATTTATGTATTATAACTTTGCATTATCTAAGATTTTTAATTCATGTTCATGGCTCTTCTAATTATAGATTTTTAAAATGGTTCAAGATGAACCATGACTGTCCATCTCAAGATTGAGATGTGTGGCCATGAATAAATCCAATTATCTAATCAAATTTATAAATATCCCTCATAAATATTTGGAATATAGGGGCATTGAAGAGGCATGGAGGGTCTTAACGAGGCATAGGGTGGCTCAATCCTGATATTTTATGCATTAATGGCTTGTGGATACCACCCTATAGAAATGATGTCATTTGATGATGCAGATATTCAATAGTCATTTCCAAAAAAAAAAAATCTCCTTGGAATTATTAATTAGGCTCATGATTTTAATTAATTAGCTTTAAGCATGATTAGTCACAGTGGTGCAAATTTTGGCTCTTTAGTGCACAAATTAATCAAATTGGACAAAATGTCTCATTATTGGCTCAAAAATTGATTGGATTGGAATTAGTATGTAATATCAAATGCATTGGATTAGTTATCCCATTTAATATGTTTCTAATGTAAAATAACAAAGGAACGTGTCTTGCGTAATAAATTTGATAGAAAAAAGCAATCCAGAGCACCTAGGTGCAAAAATGTCATTTTGACTTGAAATGATCTTATCAAAATTAGTTGTCTCATTAATTACATTACCCCATTTAATGATACTCTAGACAAAATTGGCACTTGTATATAACAATTTCTACTCTTTTAATGTGTTTTAGTGTTTTTTGGCCAAATTGTGCACTTTGGTAGAAATTGGTCAAAATCCTGGTTGGAAGTTATCGATGTCTAGTTTTAGGTGTCTACAACCCCAAGTAGATTTGATGAATATTGATCTTTAAAGGTTTGAAAATATGTAACTAAAACCTTTTCAAAGTATTCATATAGCTCCAACATTGAGTGCAAGTGGACTAATACATACTCTAAAAAATTTATGAAATTGAGATTTGTAACAAGTTAAATGAACTCATACCCATAATTGTAAATTAAAGATGTAGTCAGTAGAGGAGGATAAAAAGGATTTAGAATGTATGTTATCACTAGATGAAAATTTATTAATGGCATGGTAGAGTGTGAAACCTTGTGATAATCTCCCTATCCCTATTACCTCTTCCACCCTTATAGATAGTGATTAATAACCAGTTAAGTATAAGGAGATAATCTAATGATGGGATGGATTTCATACCAAGCATAACCTAATTTAAAGGGCTTTCCTTTGAGATGAGAATAAAATTTAAATAACATGTAATGAAATTTTTGTTGATAGAAAGTTGAGACAAATTATTTGAAAACTAAAACCTAGAAAACTCACATATCCAAAAACTTTTGGCAAAATCATTGGCTTAAACTACCCTTTATAGGATATACATATCGATTCTTGGTAGGTAACATTACTGTTAGCCCAAAAATGGTGACACATTTTACTAAAAGGAAGATTATAATAGTAGATTGGATATCTAGCATGTTAAAATTGAAATAAGATCTTTATTACTAAAAGGTTCATAATATGTAATTTCCAATCAAAAATAAAAAATTTATAGAAAATACTACCTCACAAAAGAAATTTGAAACCATATAAAAGAAAGTAGAACATCACAAATAGAAACATTTATACTTATTAATAATATATCTAGAAATAAAAAAATCCACACATGAATCCTTTCAATCATGCCACAAATATATTTAGAAGTATTAAACTATAGTATATATCTTGTGTGTTAACACACTCCAAGACTTCTGTTTATAGTTAAATACATAGACTCTAGAATATTTACATATATGAATTTTTAATATTTTTAGGTGTAAGGCTACCTCTAAAAATCTTCCAAATAACTAAACTGGGTCTTTAACTCAATAAATGAATCACCATTCTTCTCATGAGAATGGTGATGATAATTGCTTGTCTAGGAATGTTCTTCTGTAGGACCAAACACTCCAATTTTTGGATGTGGCATCCAAAATTTCAAGTTTGAGGCTAGATTAAATCCTTAGGAACCCTATTAAAATGAACATCATCATCTTCCTTCTCAACATAGATGAATTCACACATCTCCTACAAAAAAACATGAATAATTATGAACCAGTGTTCATAATAACTCAAGTTATTTTTATTTCATGACTGCTTTCTTGTATCATAAAATTACAATGCTTAATACTTTTATTGTTATTCAAGCATATGTAATTATCAATTATTAATTATTAAGTCTAACCCAAGTTAATTAGTAATTATTAAATGGGATTTTTAACATTTGGTTGAGGATAGTGATGATGTCAGCTACGTCTTGGCAAAAGTCACTCCTTGACAATGTTGAGAAGTATTGTCATTGATGTCAAGGTTGATGTCAAAGGTGACTAAGGTCATATGGTATTATGAAATATTTCAAGGCACATAATAGTTTTACTTTGATGAGAATTTTCATGTGTGGTGTGAGCATGAAAGGTACAAATCATGAAAGGGTAAGCCTAGTTGACAATATGTGTTGAGACAAGATGCATTGAAAAGAGTGTGGTCAAGAGAGAATTTGAATTAAATTAATGTCTTTTTTACTGGTTAATGACAAGGTTTAACTCAACTTGAAGTTGTCATTTTTGTCATTGAAGGTTCTTGGGAAGGTATGATGATAATTAGATCTGCAAAGAGTGTTATTATGATCAAAACCAATTGGTAGTGTGTGTTGTGACAAGATTATGAGCATTGAAGGTATGTAGTGTGAAAAAAATATTGTAGTGATAATGAATATTTTTATCTTATTTCCATTTTTGACAAATGCATAGGTAACATGTCCTTAAGGTCAAGTGCTTAAGTAGACTAAGCCTAATCATAACATGAAGAGACCTTGTGAAAAGGTATGAGCATGATGGATTGGTGAGATGAGTGCCCATAGGAATGAGTGTTTGTATTAGGTTGCCTTATCATGCATATGAGGCATTAGATCACTCATGAGAGTCTTAAGGTGAGCCTATAGGGGTAGGACCTTCAGATAAAGTCTATAAATAGACCACTTCTAGACCCTATCTAGTCTAATGAGGTATCATGATATATTTTCAAGGCATGTGAAGGATGTATGGTAGTGTTTAATCATGAGATAGGTTTATTAAGTATGTGAGTGAGGTGGAGAGCACATGGAAAGGGCATGAAGGTCAATTTTAAGGCCTAATGTGGTTTTTAGGATTTTATTATGCTCATTAGCTTGTTAAAACTTTAAATGGGAACCTAATCTAGTCATGGTATATGGGTAAGGGTCCTAGATCAAAATTCCAAGAATTATCTTTTAGATTGAGTGGATATGCTTTATGAATTATTGTTAAGAGTGGACACATGTTTAAACCCTCCTTGAACCCTAATAAGGACCCAATGTTGAAGATGTTAATCAAAAGTACCCAAAATGGATTGATATTCTCATGTAAGATATTTTATATTTTATTGGACTCTTTTAGGTACATTTAATTGGTATTGGTTAGAGATAAGAGAGAAAAATGTTGAGTTACAGGCTTATTTTTGAAGAATTTATTATAAAAGTTAAAATTTGCACTGGACATAGTAAGAAAATGGATGGAGAAATAAGGTAGAGACTCATGTTTCATGTCTATGAAGGTTTATGGACACTTTCTATTCCTTATTATGATAAACCTATCATCCAAGTTAGAGACTCACTAATAGGCCCTAATGGTGTAAATAGTGAAAAACCTAGGCAATAGTGAGAAGATGATTAGGAATGTGTTTTAATGATAGAATGATGGAACCAAGTGAATGGAGATGTTTTTTAAGACTTTTAAGATATTACCATTCTTTTCATAATATTTTTATATCATTTGTATGGTGAAAATGTTGTTCACAAGGTGACTTATCTGGTTCAAATGAGAAAGTGAGATATAAGGTCATGAGATTAGTCTAAAAGATCAATATTTTCCATTTGAACATATGATATTTATATATAATAATTTTATAATGATATAATAAGATAATATACATAAATCATAATTCATTTAAAATGTCTATATAGGTGTTAGATATCTAATTCATCATGACTATGTTTTGAGGAAACTAGCAGTTCTGAGTGAGTGAGTGAGTGAGTTACAGAGGTGTTCTTTGAGCCTTATCTTCTTATTGGAAGTGTATAATTCATTTTATTATGTCCCTAATGCCATTTATACTTTTTCCATATGCATTATTAATTATAATTGAGTGGATTAATTGAGTTTGAGCTTCAGTATTGAAAGGCATATTTTTGGTGTACACAGGCCTAATAGGATTGAGCACTAATGAGGGGTTTCAAGTAGTGATTTATTGTAAAATGTCTTTTTGAGCCAAAAATAAATTATTTTAGGTATATTTTATTTTTATATGATATTTTATTTTCATGTGTTGGGTTTGAAATTGTTTCAAGTAAGGCAAAGTGTAATGTGTGTCTAACAAGGCCTTGTAAGGCTCCATGAGACCTAAAAGTGAAATGAGGTCTAATAGAGTTATGATAGAAAAAATAGATTTCAATATGATTTTAATAATTTTTATGATATGTCATTAAACTTATTTTATGTCCTACCTAATAGGTTAAGGATGTTTGGTTGACTAAGTGGTATATGCATAAGGAATGATATATATACAAGGTAGTTTTAGGCCTATTTGTGGAAGCATAGTGTAAGCGAATGATATTATATATTATTGAGTATAATTATGTATTTTAGACCAAAATATTATTTTATAGGATCTATGATTAATATCTAATAATGTTTCTACATATAAATATCTATGTCATATAACCTAATTAATCTATAAGAGACCTAGTTAAGCGAAGAAGCCTAAAAGGTAGTTTGAGAGGGTTAAAGAGTGTGAAGAGATAAAGAAGGTGATCATAATTTGTTTTATGAGAAATAAATTTTTATTAATTTGATCAAATCAATTATGTGGATGAGTTAGTGTTTAGTCATGTATGGGGTTAGTGCTTCTTTGTAAGTGGGTGCTTGATAAAGTCTAGTCAAGTAGGTGTTTAGATAGTTGGATTTGGTGTTCCATATGGATTTGGTGCTTCACTAAATTTAGTTTTTTTATTATAGTATTGTAGTACATTTTATTATATCATTGGTATTTATTTTCCTTGATGGTTTCCCATATATGTGATGTGTTCTTGTATTTCATGCCTATGTGGATAGCTTCTTGTGCTTTCTAGATCTATATGTTTGTTTGAATGATTCATGCATGCTTAATTATAATTTAAGGAAAAGGTTTTTAAGACTAATTAATACCTCCTATTATTAATTATTATTCCAAAATTTGGTATTATATCTATCCCTTTAAATTAGGCCTAACATCCTAAAGGAGATCCTAGAAGTAAGGATGGCTAGTAGTCAAGTTCAAAGAGGTTTCTCTACTAATAAGGCTCCATTATTTAGTGGTACTAATTATTAATTTTGTATAATTAGAATAATTACATATATAATTTCAATGGGATATGAAATATGGAATTTAGTTTTGGATGGACACATTCCACCTCCTACACCACCAACTAATACAACATGCAAGAAGGAAAGTGAGAACAATTCTAAGGAAATGAATGCCATTCTATGTGTCATATCAAAGGCAAAGTTTGTGAAGGCTATGCACTATGAGTTAGCCAATATGATATGGTACAATTTGAATACTATCTATGAAGGAAACACCAAGGTGAATATGGATAAATTATAGACCCATAGAATGTAGTTTAAAAGTCTGAGTATGAAGGAAGATGAGAGCATTGCATCCTACCTGTTAATGGTTGATGAAGTTGTCAATGTCATCAAAGGTCTTAGAAAATAAGTGAAAGATTCTATAGTTTTGAAAAATATATTGAGATCCCTAACTTCTAAATTTTATTCAAAAGTATTTATAGTATAAGAAATGCAAGATCTAGATACACTTCAGATGGATGGGCTTCATGGCATCTTGACTACCTATGAGATGAGAACAAATGAAGGAAGACGTTCCAAGAAATAAGTAAAATTAAAATCTAAGAATAATTCAAAATCTAATAAATTCAAGGATGATGTATTTTTAGATATTGATGATGATGAATTGATAGACATGTTTTCTAGGAAATTGAGGTTTGGATCTGGTAAGTATAAGGGTAAGTTAAATTTCAAATGTTTGAAATATGGTAATATTTGTCATTTTGCATCAAAGTGTCCTAAAAATAATAAGACTAAGCATGATGAATAACATGATTAATATCACGGTGATGATAAGAAGGTCTATAATCCTGACAAAATCAAGAAATGTTTTAGGAAGTATGAGGTAGGAAAGGGTCATTCAAGAACAAGAGTATTTTCTATACCAAAGAAGATAATAACTCATGTGATGTAAGTGGCAAAATTAAATCTGATAATGATGATGATATTATTAAACAATGTCAAAAATGAACCTTATTCATGACTATATAAATAGAAAATGAGGGTTGCTTAAAAGGAAAAGGCCTTATGGATGATGAAGAATGAGATGAAGAAGAGGTTGAGGTGTACCTTGAGGAAAAATTGGTGAGCACTTTAGAAGAGTTAAAGTTCCAAAGAAGGAATAATCTTAAATTTAAGTCATTAGTTAAAGACTATGAAGAGTAGATTGGTTTGTTTGAGGAGATACTGAGTAACACATTTAGCAACTAGCAAAATGAAGACCTATGAGAAGTTTGAAAAGAGCACTAAGGCTTTAGATGACTTTTTGAATAGCCAAAAGTCTAAAAATGATAAGGTAGGTCTTATTTTTAAATTAAATCAAAAGGAGAACAAGGAAAATGCTAATGTGATAAAAAAAAATTCAACCTCAAGAATAATATGAAGACAAATTCTATTAGACAAACTAATGCTATAACGTATACAGATCCATTCAATGGTTACTATTTATCATATATTCAATTTAGTCATAGAGCAAGAGAGTGTAGTAGACCCTCCAAGAATGAGTACCCTTGGAAATATTAAATAACTTGTAGTTCACATTAGTCAAGATATATTAGTGATGTTGTTTGATATAATTGTCTTAACATTGTTCATATTTCAAGCTTTTGTCATCATGAATCACCAAGATAGAATAAGAAGATTCAAGATCCTAGAGTTCAAGAAAGAGGACAATCCAAGGTACGAAAACCAAAGATAGTCAAGATTATTCCTAATTAGTCTACAATCCAAGGTGAATTATTTTCTATAGTAGAGCATATGCCAAATATTGAAGAGTATCAAGAGTGTTCATTATCAACTTATATTGTTGACCGCATGGATGATGAAGAAGTCAAACCAAAGATGTTAATCAAGCCTAAAAGGATACTAAAGGATCATCAATCTTATGAGATCATGTATATGTAAGAATATCTTGATTTTGTGTTGTTTTAGTGCCCTATGGTAAGGGGTGACTCCATTAGGCTTTATGGAGATACTCATTAGTCAGTAGAAGCTTGGTATCTATTATGAAGATATGTTGAAGAATGTTGATAGAGATGTAAGTGGTATAGGTATCAAGATTATTTGAGAGTCATAATGACAAATGTGGTGAGGTCAAGCCATGAAGATAAAAGGGAAATCATTAATTCTTTAGTTAATGTCAAGAATATTGTGGCCTAGTGTGTGATTAAAGTTTGAGTCATATAAGTCATGTCAAGGATAAGGTGTGTGGTCATTTTAAGGAGATATACCTAGATTAAGGGGGACTATGTTCCTATAAATGCTTCATATTCTATGTGTTTATATTTTGTTCTAAGAAGGTGTGATTCAATATGTTGCATGTGTGATCATGTTTATTTGAGAAAAGAGCTAGTTTTGAGAGAATGATTAGTTTCTAAGAGTGGTTGTCATCTAGTGTCAATGAGATAGAAGTCATAATAATCATGATGTCTTGAGGTCCAATTATTAGATGACATTTTTTGGAAGATCCTATGTCATTAATGTCAAAGGGGAAGAAATACTAGAATGGGGGAGATAAGATTGATTAGGTTGTAGTGTGTATGCCATCAATGACAAAGGGGGAGTTTGTTAAGAAGTGTTTCCATTGATGTCAAGGTTGATGTTAAAGGTGAATAAGTAAAAATGGTATTATGTGATATTTCAAGGCACATAATACTATTTATTTGATGAAAATTATCATGTGTGGTGTGAGCATGGAAGGTAAAAATCATGTAAGGGTAAGCCTAGTTTATAATATGTGATGAGACAAGATGCATTGAGAAGAGTATGGTTAAGAGAGAATTTGAAGGCAAGAGATAATTTGAAGGCAAATAATTTATTTTATATTACTTGATGTCAAGGTTGATGTTAGTTTTAGGTCATCTTGAAGTTGTTAGTGTTGTTATTGAAGTTTCTTATGAAGGTATGATGGTAATTAGATATGTAAAGAGTGTTATTGTGAGCAAGACCAATTAGTAGTGTGTGTTGTGAAAAGGTTATGAGAATTGAAGGTATGTAGTTTGAAAGAGAATATTTTAATATTTATGAATGTTGTTTTCTTTTTTACATTATTGACAAATGCATAGGTAGAATATCCTTAAGGTCAAGTGCTTAAGTAGCCTAAGCCTAGTTATAGCATGAAGAGACCTTATGAAAATGTATGAACATGGTGTCTTTGTGATATGAGTATACATAGGCATGAGTGGTTGTATGAGGTTTATTTATTATTAATTTGAGGCATTGGATCACTCATGAGAGTCTTAAGGTGAACTTATAGGGGTAGGACCTTCATATAAAGTCTATAACTAGACCACTTCTAGACCCTACCTAGCCTAATGAGGTATCATGATCTATTGTCAAGGCATGTGAATGATGTATGGTAGTGTTTAAGCATGATATATTTTAAATTATGTGAGTGAGGTGTAGATGACATGGAAAGAGACATGAAGGTTAGTTTTAAGGCCTAATGTGGTTTGCATGTCAAGGTCTAGACAATAAAGAGAGTGTGTGGCCTAATGAGGGGTCATGATTAGATATCAAGGTTTTTTAGATCATGTAAGTATTTTTAGAGGTGAGGTATGGTTTTTAAAGTTTTTCCATGCATTCTGAGGTCATATTTTGAAGGAAAAGGAATGAAAAATGATTTTTAGGTCTCTCAAGTGCATAAAATGAAGGATTCTCAACTCGAGAAGGATTTTCTTGTGTTCACCAGCTCATTAAACCTTTGCATGGAAACCTAAGAAGTTCATGTTATATGGGTAAGGGTCCTATCTAAAAATTCCAATAATTTTTTTTATATTAATGGGTTATGCTCTATGAATGATCGTTAAGAGTGGAAATAGGTTTAAACCCTCATAAAACCCTAATAAGGACATGATGTTGAAGATGTTCATAAAAGTGCCTAGAATGGATATATATTATTAGGTAATCTATATTATATTATCCCAGGTACCTCCAAGTGGTATTGGTTAAAGAGAGGAGAGAGAAAATGTTGAGTTATAAGCTTGTTTCTGAAGAAGTTACTAGAGAAGTCAAAATTTGCATTAGACATAGTAATCAAATGAATGTATAAATAAGGTAGAGACACATTTTTCATGTCCATGAATGTTTATATATAATTTATATCCCTCAATTATTCTAAACCGGTCATCCAAGTTAGCCAATCGCTAACAAGCCTAATGATGCAAATAATGAAAAACCCAGGTAATAGTGAGAAAATGATTAGGAATGTGTGTTCATGATATAATGATGAAACCAAGTGCATGGAGATGTTTATAATGAATTTTAATATATTATAATTATTTTAATAATCTTTGAATATCATGTATGTGGTGAAAAAAAAATTTACAAGTTGACCTAGCTAGTTCAGATGAGACTTGAGATATAAGGTCATGATATTGGTTTGCAAGACCAATATTTACCATTTGAACATATGATAATTATATCTTATAATGGTATAATAATCTCATATTATCATTTACATGCATTAAAATCCATTAAAATTTTATATATAGGTTTTAGAGATCTAAGTCACCATGATTATTTTGAGGAAACTGGCAGTTCTAAGTGAGTGAGTTGCAGAGGTGTTCTTGGAGCCTTATCTTCTGAGTAGAAGTGTCTAATGCATTTAATGTTGAAATTTAGGTCATGTATACTATTTATATATTATTTTTAATCATAATTTATTGGCTTAAGTTATTTTTATATTCATTATTAAAAGGTAGATTTTTGGTGTACATAGGCCTAATAGGACTAAGCACTAATGAGGGGTTTCAAGTAGTAATTTATTGTAAAATGTGTTTTTGAGCCCAAAATAAATCATTGGGGGTATATTTTATTGTTATATTATATGTTCCTTTATTTTTTAGATTTTTAAAGTGTTCCAAGGAAGGCAAAGTGTAACATGTGTCTAAGAAGGCCTAATAAGGCTCCATGAGACCTAAAAGTGAAATGAGATATAATAGAGTTATGATAAATGAAAAAATGGATTTAAATATCATTTGAATTATGTTTTTGATAATTCCTAATACCTATTATATGGTTTACCTAATATTTTAAAGGTGTTTCACTAAGTGGTATATGAATAAGGAATGATGTGTGTGTGTGTGTGTGTGTGTGTGTGTGTAAGGTAGTTTTAAGCCTATGTGTGGAAGCAAAGTATAAAATAATGATATAGTATATTGTTTATCATAAGGAGGTATTATATAACATTAGAGGAGTGTATAATATCTATAATTAATATATTTGATAGTGTGTCTACATATGAATATCAAGGTCATATGACATAATCAGTCTTGAAGAGACCTAATTGAGAGAAGAAGCCTAAAAGGTAGTTTGAGAGTGTTAAAGAGTGTGAAGAGATAAATAAGGTCATCATCATAAATTTTATGAAAAATAAAGTGTTTTTAAGATGATCAAATCAATCAGGTGGCTTATTTAGTGTTGAGTCATCTATAGGGTTGGTGCCTCCTTGTAAGTGGGGACTTGTTAAAGCCTACTCAAGTAGGTGCTTGGCTAGTTGGAGTTGGTAATTCACTAAATTTGGTTTCTATCTTATAGGACTATATTCTATTTATAAACATTAGTTTTTTTTCTTCCCCTTGAGGGTTTATCACATATGTGATCTACTTTTGTGTTTCATGCTTATGTGGATAGTTGCTTGTGCTTGCTAGATCTATATGTTTGTTTGAATGGTTAATGAATGATTAAGTATAATTGAAGGAAAAGGTTTTGAAGATTGATTCATGCACCCCCTCTCAGTCATTGTGCTTCCAAAATATAATTAATTATTAAATATTTTGGCATTGGCTCATTTGATTACCATATAATGTTTATTCATGAATTTAGAGCACTTGAGAAGATCTACATCCCATATCTTCTAAGAAGACTCTTTATTAATCTCAATGTGTTCTTCATAGTCTATAATGCCAAAAATGTCTTCAATGTATTCAGGACTAATCAAGATAATTTTATTATTTTTAGAATTGAACACTCCTCATTTTTTAAGATTATAGTGCTCCACACATGCAATCATAAGTTTTGGGCATGGCACTGTAACATTAAAGTTTACATATTGAGGTAATCCATAGTCATAGATTAACTTTTTGAAAATTGTTTTTCCCTCAAATCTAGTTATGTTGTAAAATTATTACATATTGACATGTCTAATATTTGTGTCCATGATGTACTCATATTATTACTCTACCATGAAACCAGTGTGATGCTTTAAAATTCATATATTATACCCATTCATGTTGATGTAGACATTGTAAAAAGTTGGAAAAATATAAAGAGACTGAAATATTTTCAAACTACAAACTTCTCAAATAAATACAAGTTGCTAGATAAAGAAAATAATGTGTCACGTCAAAGTATTTGGTTTCACCTTTTACAAGAATAAATTATGTGTAAATAGATTGCAAAGAAGGTCAAATTTTATAACTACCTTTTCTAGATTTTTTTAGAGCCCTTCTTAGAAATAAAAATTTGAAATTTTCTCAAAAAATAAAAAAAGGGAGAGTATATAGTAATTTTGGTTTTTGGATTTTTCTTGATTTTCTTGAAAATCTTCTTATTTTTTTATTTTCTTGGAAATTGTTTTTCTTTTCTTCTATCTTTTATAAAACTGCCTTTGGAAAATTTTAAACAAATTGTGCATGGATATATTAGCTTTGAGAGAGTATTTTTACATGTAAAAAGAGTCCTTAGAGTACACAACATACAAATATGTGTAATAAAGTCTACCAACAACAAAAACCACTTTCTAATCATGTCAAAACCATTTTTAGAGGTTAAAATTACCTATTTTCACCCAATACCATGTTTTTCATCCAAGCCACCTTTCGAGGTTCATAAAACCACCTTATAAGATTAAAAAATGTGTTAATAGAGTTTTATGAGGTTGTTTACATGTTAAAAAGAGTTGGCAAAAGCCACTAGGGTGTAAAAGAGAAGAACTAAAGACCAAAACCACCTTTCAACTATTAAACCCACCTTTGGTTCTTGAATAACATGAGTTTCTAGCTAAAAACACTTTTAAAAAATACATTGGAACATTTTTTTTATGGTTGTAAAAGCAACATGATATTTATTAACAGAAGACAAAATAACCAATGTTTATCTCTTAAAACATGGTGCCATAATAAGGAATTTGTAGCTACTTGAAAGTTATGATAAATACTTTATTTTCTATTATGAAGGATTTGTAATTATCAAGGGAGTCTTGAATGAACTTATTGAAATTTTAATGACTAGACAAATGACTTCCTCAGATCACTTTCTTGCCTTTGAAAACTATTATTTTCTTCACTTTTTTGGAGCTATTTGAAGCATGCCACCATATTAAAAAATTTATATCTATTAAAAAACATAGATACATGGATAATTATATGTGTTGGAGGCTCCAAAAAAGATTATATAGTTTTAAATGAGCTATTGAATCCTTAAGATTATCTAAGGGTCTTTAAAAATCCACCTTCTTGTTTGCCTACAAAAATGTTCATTTTATTACCTTAGAAATCATGAAAACCACTTGAAAAATATTGAAAACCACTTTATTTAATCTTAAAAATAATGTGATGGATGTATAAATAGCTTTGGAAGGGACTAAACCTCTCTTTGGAAGTAATGGTGCAAGAACTTTTAATAAAAAGAAACAAAAATTAATACTTATTCAACCTTTCTAAGCATAGTGCCATAGTAGAGGTTTTGAGCTTCTTAAATAAATGAATGCATGTATATATTATTATGTTGAAATCTCTTAGATTAATTGTGTGGTCTTGAATGATATTTTAGAACCATTTATGTATTCTCTATGTATTTATTCACTTCTTTAGGCTTCTCAGAGATGTTTAACATTTATTCGCTTCTTATTTACTACTTCTCACAACTTTATTCTTATGTTGTTTCAAGGTATGAAATAATATAATAATTGTTGTCCATTTTTGGGACACATACCAAGCTTTGAAAAGATGAGTAGAGTTCATGTGGAATTAGTGGACCAAAGGTTTGAAATAGGTCTAAGATTACAAATAGAAGGATCCAAGCAAGCTCTCATATGTTTTAAGCATTAAAGAGCATGAACCAGGTTTCACAAGTTTTAAGAATCCATTATAACCTTGAAGGAATGATCAAAGGATGAATTATGTAAGTTTTTGAGCTAAATTGTCACCATAATGTCATGCAATAATAAACAAAAAAAATCTACTTGTGCATTTTATATATTCACTCAGAAGGATCCTAAGACTAGTAGATCAAATGGGTTTATCCCTTTTAGTCTCAAGAACATCTCCAAAAAATTTAGTGCATCCATGATTTCTATGTTTCAAGATCCAAGCCTCCAAAGTTGGTAAAAAAGTATAAGACATTCATGCAAACATCAATTTTAAGACCTAATAAATAGCCATTAGTTTTCAAATTGTGGGTCTTGATAAGATATAATAGTCTTCACTCAATCCTACATCTCAATCCAACAGAGTGAGATGGGTCAAAATAGTTAGAGAGCATGAGATGTTGACACATGGTACATGAGTGTGAATTGATAGACTAACAAGGTCCTGAAGATCAATGCAAGATTGCCAAGTGGCACCAATAGAAACAAATTTGATAATTCAAAGATAGATCTGAGGGCTCACAGTCATTCCCTATAAAATCCATTAGAGTGAGGATAAGGATGATGTAAGTAGGACCATGCAAAGAGATAATGAGTCGAGGATAAGTGGCATAAAAACATTCAGTCGGTAAAAGATCAATGGCTCATGGGCCTCTGTGCATAGGTAGATCAATAGAGCAAGATGAGTCAAAAATGGTTAGAGGATCTTGATGATGAATACAAAGAAGATAAGTGTCCAAAATAAGTGGGTCCTAGTAGAATATCAAAGACTCACATGCATTTGTACATCTAGATCTAACAACATGAGTGGAGTCAATAAGTCAAATGTTTCTATAGAGCCAATGAACATACAGATAGTTGGACATGATATAAATGAGCCTAGTTTTTTTTTGACATATAATAAGCAAAGGCAAGCTTGAGACATTTTGAATGAAAGTCAAAAAGGTTATTCAAGACCTGGACAAAGTAATTATCAAGGAGCTGAGCTTAGATGAAGACTAGGGTTAAACTAGGGCCACATTCAAGAGACCAAGCATTATCAACAATGGTCCATATAGGTGAAAAAGATCCTTTAGGTCTAATATAAAATTTGAGGATAGACCCATGACTATGTGAAAACCAATGGTCTAAGATTGGTTTTCACATAAAGTGGACCTGTGTCTCGCCTCATCATGGTTCAGATTTTTACATTCAAATGGCCAATTAATGTAGATGTGGCACATTTTTTCAAATTCCAAGATATGATCCTTATCAGTAGATAATTATATGATATCATGGAGTTCTAAGAAAATATTTGGTAGTTGGGTAAGGGCAATGGACATTTAGTTATTTTATATAATTAGTTCTTTATTGATACTATCTTGACTTAATGACATCCTCAAATTGGTGTTAATCCATCAGAAGTAGTTGGGCCTTTTCCAATGCACAGTTCCCTTTCTCTCATTATTTTTTTATAAATACAAGCTTCTACACCTTGAAAACGGTTGTTGTTAGCTTGATAATCCCTCTCTTGGGCATGACTAGACTCTACCTAGATTTGATCTTTATAACCTCTTGAGATAAATAAAGGACTCATTTTTAGATTTCATGATTCTATTATAGAGTGTTAATATCAGATTGATTTACATATGTGGTAGAAATCTCTCCCTTATCAAATCTTGAATATCACCTAGTTACTAGATTATATTATTTTGTAGGTCATGTTTGGTGTCAAATGTCATTTGATTAAATATATAAATTAGATACATTGATTGTTAATAATTCCTTTATGTTTTGATCATTTGGTGAACCTTTGCATGAAATACTAATTCATATATATCCATTTGGAGTTACAGATCTGATCTCATTAGTGTTTGTTAGAATTTCAATAAAGTGGATGAACAATCACATTACTGGTGCATCACCTCCTTTACATGTTTTCATGCTTTATTACCCATTTTTCTCATCCTTCTCCTAGTCAGTTTTAGTTTAGGTGATAGATCCAGAAGGAATCTAGCCTTCTCCAGTGGTTTGACACTATGATAGGTGACCCACAACCTAGGGTTAGTGCCATGTTGGTCTAGATTCAAGAAGAGGACTTGAACAATCCCCTTCTTAGGTAAGGTACAAATATAGAACCCCAACAATTTTGGCATGCCCAATGGGACTAGGTCCAAAAGAAGAGGAAGATTTTTGGTGTGTCTCTCCTCTATTATCTTTTAGAAGTGAGTAAATTAACACCAATGGAAACTCTAAATCAATATTTTGGTTATGAGCAGACTAGGTATGTCTTAATGAAGTTTATAATCATTTATTTGCATTCATTTGATGTATGAGTTCAATATGAATAGATATGGTGAATATCCCTATTATCCACTCCTTTTTAATAGCCCCAATTTTATCCTCATGATCTATATGAGCCTAATCAACCTTACCAATATTTATGTCAATGTTTTAAGGAGCTTTGGCAAGTTTCTCATGACCCTGATTATCAAGGGAATGGCTCTTACCTTCCTCATAACCCTTACTATCAATATGAGGACGTATATCATCCATATATGTAAAGTTATTACCTTGATCCTTCTTACAGATAGTAATCCCATCATAATATTATTCCTTACCAACCCTATCATGAGTCATCCATACCAACACTTAGGCAAAATATAATAAGCCTTGACAAACATGCACTAGGGTTATGCTCACAAAAATGTTATGGCCAAGATGTCCCTACTCACCTGATTCATCATGTGAGAGAGTCATTATAGCAAATAAAAGTAGAATAGACACCTATAAATTTCAAAAATCTCACAAGTGAGATGATGGATGTAGGTGGTTACATTCAACGCATTGAGGATAAGCTAAAAGGCCTTGAAGAATAATAGGTCCAACCTTGCCAATCTTATGTGCCTTTATATACACCACCTCAACCTTCTTATGTGCCACCCATTCCTCCCCAATAGAAGATATTCTAAGAGAATATAGTGAGGAAAATCAAAGAGTTGGATTTGAAGACAAACAAAGAGGAGGAGAATTAGAATAAAAAAGGTAAAGAAGAACCTATATCTTTCCCATCTTGGAACCAAATCATGAAGTCAAGCAAACCTAAAGGTACTCAACCTTCACCCCTTCCTCATCAAAATCCTAGATCCTTTCCTTCATAGAAAAGAATTCAATAATAATAGCATCAAGTGGAATCTACTCCATTGAAAGTTCCCAATTTCATGGCTTACTTTCCTAAAGAGAAGTCCACAAAGGAACCAAGTTTCACACCAATTCCTCATATGTCTCAAGGCCCACTTCACATACCACCCCAAGAAATAATTATCCCATGCCCACTCCAGCTACCATTCCTCATGAAACCCATCCATATCAAACTTGGATACCTTCATGGGATATGCACTCATATTATGTGATGTATAGCCTTTGTTTTGAGGATCCTATTGTACCTAGTCCATCTGATCAAGAAAAGGGGGTGAAAGAAGTCAAGCAGTCCATAGTTATAGGTTCATGAGTTTCCTCTATGGAGAGGCTACCTAAGAAATTCAATTTATATTAAAAGTGGAGCCATCTTGCATTTCTACCATTCACACTCAATAAGAGGATCATGTCATGTGGGAACTAAAGTAGGAAATTGCAAATTCAAAAGAGCTTCAAAGAGAATGTGTTGAGGCAGATGCAAGAATTTATGAGGAAGAATTTTTTATTAGTACCCATCTTGGATGTGAAAGAGGAAATTTAACCTTTAAGAATGAGGATGATGAGCTACCATGTTATGTGGAGGATGGGGAAATGAATGAAATAATTGATCAAACTAATGAACTTATGGGTCAGCTAGAGGCTACCAATCAACCACAGGGCTCATTTGAGGATTTATTTGAGATCTTGAGAGTAGGATATGTTCCTCTACAAGGGTACTATGGTCTAGTTTCAGCCAAGGAGAGCAACCTTGTCAAGCAAATCAAAGGGGATGGAATGAGTAGTCTTTCAACTCTACCACTTCAAGAGTTCATTACAGATATGGACTTGTTTTAAATATTTAAAATGAGCTATTAGATCCTTGATGAGCCTGAATAAATTGAAAAAAAAATAAGCCTAGTCTTATTGAAGACATCATGGAAACCAAGAGGGTATTCCTTGTTGTACCACCATTGGAGTTTATAATTGAGGAACCATATGAGGAAATTGAGATTATCTAGATGCACATAGCTGACCTATTTGGAGCTACTTGGTTCTCATTAAACATCATGGCAATGATGTTGGTAGATACAAAAAATAAGAAGAGGCATTAAGGCTAAGGGTCAAGGAGCTACATGCCTCATCCAATTCCACATCTCATGATGAAGGAAAGTTATCAAACTTTCTTTTTGATCAAGGAGGAAAGGTACACATAATTTTAAGCTATATATATTAGGGTATTTCTTAAAATTATTCTAAGTGCTACTTTAGCACATTTATTTTTTGTCCCTATTTTAGGTTAGTTTCTTTTTAATAAGTTCTTTGGGCACTTTGTCTTGTTTTTTTTCTCCTTTTGATCCTTATTTTGTTTCAAAAAAGGTTAGAGAAAAATTGGAAGCTAGTGTTAGATCCAAGTCAATATGTTGGACCCAAGTAAGGACTCCATGTCCAATGGACTAGACTAGGCACATGGCCTAGGTTCTTTAGCATAGAAAGCATGCTTCCCAACTAAGTCATCAAATATGTTGGCCATTTTTGTCCCACATACCAAGCTTTGAGAAGCTGAGTAAAATTCACATGGAATTGGTAGACCAAAGGCTTAAAATAGGTCTAAGATTGAAAATGGAAGGATCCAGTCAAGTTCTCATATGTTTCAAGCATTCAATAGCATGAACTAGGTTACACATGCCTTAATAATCCATCATAACCTTGAAATAATGATCAAAGGACAATTTTTGCAACTTTTTGAGCTAAACTATCACCAGAACATCATGCAAGAGCAAACAAAACAACCAACTTATGCATTTTATATCTTCACTCAGAAAGATCTCAGGACCAATAAATCAACAGTTTTCATCCCTTTCAATCTCAAGAACATATTTATAAATTTTTATTCCTCCATGATTTCTTCATTTCAAGATCCAAGCCTCCAAATTTGGTAGAAAAGTATGATATATTCATGTGAACATCAATTTTAAGACCTAATAAATAGCTATTGGTTTTCAAACTATGAGTCCTGATAAGATCTAATGGTCCTTGATCAGTTATACATATCAATCTAATGAAGTGAGATGGGTCAAAATATTCAAAGATCATGAGAATTTGACACATGGTATATAAGCATGAATTGATAGACTGATAGGATCTTGAAGATCAATGTGGGATTTTTAAGTGGCACTAGTAGGGATAGAGTTGACAATTCAAAGATAGATATGAGGGCTCATGCTCATTTGTATGTGGAAATTACAACAGAGCGAGGACAAGGATGATGTAAGTGGGACCATCTAAGGAGATAATGAGTTAATGACAAGTGGCATAAGCAAGTTTAGTTGGAAGAAGATCAATGGATCATGAACATCTATGCACATGTAGAACAAAAGAATGATACAAGTCTTAAAGGGTCAAATTATTTTAATGATGAATAAAAATAAGACAAGTGTCCAAAGTCAATGGGTCCTAATAGAAGATCAAAGAATCACATGCATTCATACATCTAGATCTAACAGTACAAGTGAAGTCAATAAGTCAAAAGCATCTACCTAGCTAATGAACATAAATATAGTTGGACATGATATAGATGAACCTAGTTAGTTTTTGATAGCTAATAAGCAAAGGCAATCCCAAGACATTTTTGATGAAAGTTAAAAAGGTTATTTGGAACCCAGACAAAGTAAATATCAAGGAGTTGAGTTATGAGGTAGACTAGGGTTGAATTAGGACCACATTCCAGAGACCAAGCATAATCAACAAAGCTCCATATAGGTAAAATATATCCTTTGGGTCTAATATAGATGTCAAGGATAGACCAATCACTATGTGAAAAATATTGGTCTAAGATTGGTTTTCTCATATAGTGGACCCATGTCTCACCTCTTCATGGTTCACATTTTTAGGTTTAGATGGCCACCTAATGTAGATGTGGCACATTTATGCCATTTCCAAGACATGATCCTTGTCATCAAATCATTAGATGATATCATGGAGTTCCAAGAAAAGACATAGAAATTGGATAATGGTAATGGGCATATAATTATTTTATAGATTTGGTTCTTTGTTGATAAGATCTTGACTCAACAACATCCTCAAATTAGTGATAATCCATCGAAAGTAGTTGGGCTTTTTCTAATGTACAATTCCTTTTATCTAATTCTTTTTCTATAAATACAGGCTTCTAAGCCTTGAAAATGTTGTTGTTAGCTTGATAATACCTCTCTTAGGCATGACTAAACTCTTCTTAGATTTGATCTTTGTAACCTATTGAGATAAATAAAGGACTCTTTTTTAGATTTCATGATTATGGTATAGAGTGTTAATGTTAGATTGATTTGCATATGTGGTAGAAATCTCTCCCTTGTCAAATCTTGAATATCACCTAGTTAATAGATTATATTGTTTTGAAGGTCATGTTTAGTGTCCAATGCCATTTGATTAAAGCTAGTAAGTGGATACATTAACTAGTTAGTACCTTGAATCGGGCCTCCCCATCAATTCCTTAGGTTTTGATCATTTGGTGATCCTTTGCATGAAATACTAATGCATAAATAACCATTTAGAGTTGCATATCTGATCTCATTAGTGTTTGTTAGAAGTTCAATAGAGTGGATGAACAATCACATTACTAGTGTATCACCTCTTTTACATGTTTTCATGCTTTTTTACTCATTTTTCTCTTCCTTTTCTCAGTCAATTTAGTTTAGGTGATAGATTCAAAAGGAAGTAGGCCTTCTTTAGAGGTTTAACCCTATGATAGGTGACTCAGCCTACGGTTAGTCCCATGTTGGTCTATATTTGATCAGAGGACCTGAACAATCACCTTCTTGGCCAGGGTGAAAATATAGAACCCCAACAATAACCACATCTCCATAAAATGTGTGCCCCAAGATGATGAAGAATAAATACAGGGAATTAGGAAAGGGAAGTCAAGTGTAATTTTTTCAACTTCTAATTTTTTTGGAATTTTTTTTCAAATTCTTTGTATGTGAGTATGTGGATGAAATTATATTTTTTTTTCATTTTGGAAATTAGTCTCAAGAAGTTTGTACTTTTTTAAAAACTTGCATGCATTTATAAACATTTGCATGTAAAACAATTTAGTTTTCCTCTTTTTATTAATAATCTTTTTTAAATAATTATTAAAGAAAAAATTAATTAAAACTCTTTTTTCGTTTTGTTTTCTTTTCATTTTTAAAAAGAATAAATAAATAATAACAATAACAATAACCTCCATGAGACCAAGTGGATGGGGGAAGTGAGAACTCTGATAGTGGAACATGATTTAGGAAGTCAAATGTCATAGCAGAGGGAATATTTGTTAAAATAGTGAAGAGAAGTGTCGTAATAAAAATTAGGGAAACAATTGTATTGGTAAAGTCTCCAAAGGGTGTTTCAAATGACAAATGTGAAAATTTCATTATAGGTGTGCCAAAAGTTTCCCATAAAAAATTGGGTAAAACATGCTAGTAATTACCTTAACGACATTAATAATGCCTACATTATGAGATAAGGTCAAATAAATAATTTCAACTAGAATTTTTAAGAAATAGAAGATAGGATAATTACACTTAAAATATATCATTAATTGAATTAGCTTGATGCACTCGACCATTTGAATTTTGTCATTATATATTTTCAAACACATATTTAGATTTAGCAAAAATAATATATTGATATTTAATTTAATATTATCTCCTTCTCAAATACTTCCCTATACTTAAATACTTGGTGATAAATATTTTATTTCACAGTTGACAGTTATTGGGCATTACCAAAACCCTATATAAAGGTAACTTGAAACATGGAATATCTTACTTTGGTCATCACTTGCCTTTGTCATGTTGAAATATTTCAATCTTAATTTTAATATCTATTCCATAATTCATCATTAAGAGTTTAAAATCATCCCAAGTGATATTAATGTACCTAATATATCAACTAAAACCTAAATAAATATAAACCAAAATGTTGTATTATCCTTCATCAAAGTGAGAACAAGATTCCTTATTACGTGGGTGGTATGGAACACCTGTGCAAGGCATTGTCCCATAAACACTTTTTTAATATCATAATGTTAATTTATAGGATTCATTTAAGATTGAGTAACTATTAGGATGAGTAGGTCAGGGATACCTAGGGTTAGAGTTATGAACGTCGAGACATGAACTCTAAGGGATGGGATAAAATCTTAGTTAGTTTCACTATGACTCAACATTTTACTAAGTTCAGATGTAACAAGGTTGACTTTCCAAATATATATATATATGGCCATAATCAATATATCTATGAAGTATACATTGGTATTATATTAATTCATTTATTAGTTCACTATCATATTTACATCATGCTACATGGAGTGGTTGCAGTATTGACTCACTTAGAATGTGACCTCTTTCTTTTTATTGGATATATATATATATATATATATATATATATATATATATATATATATATATATATATATATATATATATATATATATATATATATATATATCATGAAGGATAGGGCCACTCTTAGTGGATGAGAGGTATGCATGTGATCCGAAAGGTTATATACTTGGATTTAATTTCATTTATGATACTTTCCCTCTTTGCCTCTTATATAATTTTGTGCTAGCTACAGTGATGTTCTCTTGCTTCTCCGTGTTCAAGTAAAGGAAACAAATTGGTTTTATCTATATTGTATTTATATATTTTGAAATATATATATTCAAATGATGTCATACTATCAAATATTTAATTATGAGGATATTGAATAATGTAACTAGAACTGAGCTAGTATCTCATGTCATATTTTTGAAATATGATTTATGAATGTTTGTAGTCTTTTATTAAACAAATGGATAATTTATATAATAGAATGCACTCTATATGAAAGTGTACTTATGGATTAATTTTTTAAGCTATTAAAAATTTTCAAATGTATTGAATTTTACTATTTCAATTACTTCTTATTGTTAAGAATGCATTTTAGAATCCAAATTAGTTAAGAAAACCTTTGGGATAGTTATTCAAAAAATAAAAGTTTACCATTTTTAAGTGTACCTCAAAGGGGTTATCACAATAAAAATATATTAAAATGGAAGACGTGTTGATCAATAAGTGAAGGATATAAGAGGATAGTAGCATGCTTATATCACAAGTGGAAACACCTCAAAATATTGAGAACCTTGGATAACATGAATGGTAATCCCTAAAATAAATCATTCACACTCTAATAAGTGACAAGGTAAGGAAGATAAAGATAAATGAAAAACAAATAAAATAAGTCCAATAGGCAATTTGCATCGTCGAAATGAGAGATAATAAGCTAATAAATAAATTGGAAGAGAATAAAACATGTGCATAAGTAGTAAAGGAACCGACAGGTAATAAAAAGGAATTGATAGAAAGAAAAGTTAAGAATAAAATGATAAAAGAAAGAGAATGCCATGATAAATTATCAAAGGGATAAAATAATACAGAGAACATGAGGATACAAATAGCTTAACAAGGGACTTACTTTCATACCAATTACAATGAAAAGACTAGATCAAAAAAGTAAGTAGAATTGGTTAGTCCATAAAATGAAGAAGAGAGAGGCATATCCAAGTCACATTGGTGAACTTTAAGGATAAAACAAGAATAATAAGAAACATAGGCATGATGAAAGGTTCAAACTATTACTTAGATGTATACTTAACCTTTATGCAACTAGAAGATAGAAACAAGTGGAAAATATGAACGTATGAAATAAAAAAATAAATGGGCATATCTATACAATGGAAAATCCTATGTCACATCTTGACAAACTCAAAACAAATAGGGAATATGACCTGTCAGAGAGAATCTCACAATGGGATGGTGGAATTATAGATTATACACTTAGATAAAAGGATTACGGTCAAGGTCCATATCCAAGGATAGAGATATAATCATTTTTACTAAAATAATTGAACATGATGGGTGCATGATGGGTGCATAATAGAGTAAAGTAGTAGATAATGGCAAAGTGTATAGAGGCATAATAATTTTAATAAATGAATCATGGGGTAGAAGTATTAAAATAGAAAAACAAGATGAAAATAAACAATACATATGGATAAAAATCATAGAAAATGACACAAACATTAGCATAGTTGCATGTTATTTCTCATCCAATAATTCAAAATTATATAATAAACATGATCTAGACCATGAATACCCATACTCATACCTAAAAGGGGACATATCAACATATAGTAAGATTAGAGATATTATTGTAATAGGGGATTATAATGCAATAATATCAAACAAGCAAGCCTAAATTCTAGGATGTAATGAGGATCTAGAGATTAATCTTCTTTGGATGGAAAAAGAATAAAATAAGCAATGGAATTTAGGATTCAAATGATAAGAATGGGGATATAACACACTTTGGAGAAGAGCTACTAGGTTTACATAGCATACATAGCTTAATTATTTGTAATGGCATGTGTAAATGGGAAATTTTGGGAAATTCCATGTGCAAGACACACAAATGGCATAGTGTAATAGATTATGTTATAAATATGCTCATAAAATTCTATACCTATAATTGAATAACTAGAACTAGAAGATTATCTTATGGAATTTAAATTAGATTAAAACCTAATTTTTATGAAACTCCAATTAAAAAGAGACAATTGATAGGGTGAGTATGTTTAGATCAACCAAATTAAGTTTCCACTTAAAGGAAACATCCTCTTATCCGAGGAAAATCAGAAAACCTTTAGAGTTGAATTAGATAGTAAGATGTAGGAAATGGAAAAAATGGAGTGCATAACAATGGTATAGAGTACACAAAAGGCAAGAGGCTAATGAACTCCATGTTCAAGATACACTAAAATACAAAAGAGATATAACTCAAAAGAAGGAAATAAATATTTTCCTAACAAATTTGTGGTGTGATGAAGAATGCAAGACATCACAAAGATCATTGAAATAAGCAATAGGTATAACAAAAGAAAATAGGAAAGCATATGACCAAATGGTAAGGGAAAAAAATAAGAGTATACAGAAATCGAAGAAATAACTAATTTACTTAGGAAAATATCACCAAAAATATTATATAGGGAACGTTTCAAGGAAAAAATAAATTTGAGAATAGCATAATTATTAACACTATTTATAAATTATATACCACATCAATCTTTTACACTTGGAAAATAAATACCTTGGTTATTCCTCTCAGTTCTAGACCTTTTTTATTGTAAAAATCTCACATCTACTAGCTCTCTATGCTAAATCACTTCTCTTTGTCCAACCAATGTTATTATGATGACTCAGACCTGCTATCATGTCAAAATTTTATAAACCTACTTATTTTATGTTTCTACAAGTTCTAGACCTATGCCTGGTTTCCAACTACCCTGACACTTGCATCCTAATCAAATACATATGTTAACACAAGTGTCTTATCCCAATGTAATGGTTAGTTCCCTAAAGTCATCTAATTTTAAAATGAAACATATCTTTATGGTTAGCTTAAGTACTTTCATGTGAGATATTATATGAAAGTATTGGTATATACATGATCAACCCACATTCATTCCTTACCTAGCATAGACTAAAGAACTCACAAGGAAACTTACCAAAAGCGTTAAATTAAGCATTCAAGTGAGAAAATATTCCCTATTTCCCTTATTTCCATATTAGTCATAAGGATAGAACATCTATAAAGATGAAGTACCGAAGGTGTATCCCATGAACCATATTTCTTAAGTTACAAGTTAGGTTATAATTTTACTTTATTATCATATATTGTATAATTATGTGCACATAATCCCACACTTATGGGATAAATACATGAGCATGAGACCCTCTTCAAAGTAGTGGATATGTAGGTAACACCACTAATATATGGGTCTTTGGGGTTAACTCAACACCATGAGCCCACTAACCCATTTTTCCAATAGTCACTATGAAGATGAAGGACTAAGGTTTTAATATTTTAAAAAGAGAGTCTATGAGCTAGATCTGATCACACTAAAGCAAAGGCAAAAAAACCCAAACATTCCATGTCATCACATCCAAATCTGGCAAGTATTTAATACTATACACCTACATCCATATTAGACATAAACATCAATGTAACCATCCAAGATTAATACAAGTATTTGAGATCACATAGGTCAAATTTATAGAATTTGACAACTTATCTAGAATTTAGATCTAGTCTATTTCTAGCATGTTCTAGATCCAGATCTATATTAGCATCAAAACCAGCTAAGTACCATTGTTTTTATATTTATTGGAATATTAATCATTGGTTGTAATTTTTTTAGGGTATCTCAGTATTTAAATTTAAAATATTTTTTATTTGAGTTTTGTAAATTAATTACCCTACTATAGAGATAGTTTATCACACTTCTTTCCTAAGTTATATCTATCCCATTTAACCCTAGATTCCTTAATCTATATTTTAGGATTAAACATTTGGTGAACCTAACCTTTGGTCCCCAATCCTATTGTAGACATCATAAATCCACACATTATGGTTTTAAATGTCATAACACCCCTAGACCACCTCAGGACCCCCTTGGGACCATCTTAACCTTTCAACCCAAACCAAACCAAACCCAAGTCAGTTTGACCTACTGGATAAACCCACCCTTTTAACCCAACCTAACCTTGGACCTTAACTACTAATGGTCACCCTAATCATCGATAGTCACCCTGACCATGGATAGTCAAGTTTTACCATTTGAACTACCTAACTACCACTTCAACTCTGACTTGCTTTTCTATAATTAGATTTTCTAATTCATGTGTGAGCCTATGCATGTTTAAGTAGAAATTGTATATTAAGTTGAACCTTTTATTAACATATTAGTTCACCTCTCCTTCTTTCATATTATATCATCCTACAACTATCAAGATCTTTTACAACTAGAGTTTATTTTATAGGTGTTCTTTCAACAATCTAGCAACCCAACCATCACAGTAGAGAGCCAAAGTGATGTTATCTATCAATTAACATCCAAGTACCATTACTCTACCAAAAGTTTTCCAGGCCCCACCACCTCAACCATTTATTTGATCAATCGATGGCAAGCTAAGTATATATTTTTAATTATTCAATCACTCTATTTTCACTTCATAATCAACCCAACCCAAACTAAACTCTCAAAATATTATTTTATAACCTCATCAATTAGCCTTGTATTACCTAGACCCAACCCACAATAATCACTAATTGTCACTCTAACCATTGATGATCTTTCCTAACCACCGACAGTTACCTTAACCACTGATGGTCACCTTAACCTTCAATGGTCACCTCAACTACCAATAGTCACTATGGTACAAAATAATAGCAAAGTATTTTCACCCACTTACCCTCAACCAAGTCCAACTTTCTTTGTCTTTGTCTATTCATATATCCCTAACCTTTTTTTTGAACCATACCCAATCTATTTAGCATTAATATTGACCTGCTTATCACTATAATTAATTAATTTATTTATCAAGCATTTCTTGTACTTAATTTCAATATCTTTTATGATTTATGTAGGTAATTTATCTTTCTATTTCTAAACTTAATCATTAAAATCATGGATTGATAACCCCTGAGGAAGTTCTCACTTCCAAGATATAGATAGTGCTAGGTAATCCACCTAGATATATATCTAGCCAACCATTTGTTTTAGTGCTTTGTTATCTACAACTCATTCTTCCCAAGCCAAAAAGGATCTCTCTATATTCATCTGATTCAATGAATGCACAACCAAATAGGTTTTTTTACCATATCCATATCTAGTTTCTTTTTTCTTGTTTTTTTGGAATATAAGCTAAAATTCTCTCAAACATTCTAGCATGCCCAGTGGGACCCTTGAGTCTCTACTTGGGTTTCACTTGTTTGAATCTACATGCTCTTCTTCCTATTCTATGCTCATAAATGAAATTCATTTTTTTGGGGGTTTAAAATTGATTGCATACATTGGTTGATTGTAAGTTTAGATCACTTAGTTAAATTAAAGCAAAGTAATTCAATCATAGCATCACTTATATCACACACCCAAACCAAACCTATCACACACACAAACCAAACCATCTACATCAATCAAACATCAAAATAACTTGACATAAGGCATGACTAGGATTTTATCACCTAGCAGTTACCTTACCCTTTCTCAATGATCCTACTTAGAGGCAATTACCAAGGGGAGAACCGACTCAACTCTCTATTTGAGTATAAAATCTAAAAATAAATAAATACTTGCTAAGCACCTGACACCCTTATCATTATGGTGTGTGAAGTGAGGGGGTAGGCTCCAATACCAAGCCACATATTGACTTCTAATATAGATCCTTCTGAGAGCTTAAACAACCTAAAACCATCCATATATTTATTTTTGAGTACTTATTCTATCAACTCATGTAGAATCATGCAATTTCCTACAAATCTTAAGGCATAATCCAAAAGAGAGGTTAAAAATAACTTTAGGACTTAATGTAATTTCTAGTGTGTGTGTTTGATTTCATTGCTCATTTCTTGTCTTCTCTTTATTTGAGTGGTGAGTTTGTTTTTGCATTCTCTCTCCCTTGTCTTGCATGGTTCTTACTCACCAACAACAAAATAATCTAATAGGATAGAACCCTTCCATAAGCCAATCAACCTCTTCTACCTCCTCATCTATGGATTACATATATGAACTAGATGACTCTCTTCATCCTTTGGGAAGTCCTTCCTTATTTTGAGTAGTTCCCCAAGGAGATACATAATTTTCCACCTTCTTAGATAATAATCCTATGGCCCTTCAGCATTATCTCAACACCATGCCTCACCATACCCCTACTTCAGTTCCACTTATGGACCCGCCTTATGGCATGTCTTCCCACCTTATGGGGAACACTTATAATTCCATAGTCACCACCCAACCATTTACTTCCCAAGCATCTTCATCTACCAATAATCCCTTTGATACTACTATGTAAAACCAACCTACCCAACCTACCAACACCCTTATGCCTTCCACCCCCACCAACAACTCCTTTACCCCAGGAGCAACCCAACCATTAACCACCTATACTCCCCTCACCATGGGGGTACCTATTTCTAGCATTACCAACCTTTCTTTAGATAAACCCAATCCATTAGTCACTACTCCACTTCAAAATATTGTGGTGTCTATACCTTCTACCTTACCATCAATCAGTAAAAAGGATACCACCTTTCCTTTAGTTTCAAACACAACTATAGTTCCTACCCAACCTACCTTAACCTGTCAACAGGTACCCATCGCACCCAACCTGGGTTACATCCCTTACTCATAAAGGAATGTACCTCTACCCATTATCCAACCATCTACATCCACATACCCTTACATAGCATCCACCCAACCACCTATGTCCACATATCAATATGTGGCAACTCCTTAACCTTCTACCAGTTATTAATATGTTACCTAACCACAACAATAATATGCACCTCACAAATTTTTAGGCAAAAAAATCTAAATAGATCTGATGAAAATTCTCATGGATAAAATGACTACTTTAAAGTCATCCATTTCTAGTGCTCATAACATCTTATCATATGACTAGATCTACAACAAACCCATTCACTCATCTATCCCTATTGGACCATATCCTCTTTAGTGGGAACTTCCCAAGTTTTATAAGTTATAAAGTAAGGAGGACCCCCAATAACACCTCAATTTATTTAGGCATTCATGTTATTTGATTGCCTATGATGATGCTCTCCATCTTCACACTTTCCCCATATTCCTATCTGGTCCAACACTAGATTGGTACAGTGCCATCACAAAATAATCTCTCTTCTCCTTCACTTAGCTAGCCCAAACTTTCTTGGATCACTTTTGAGTAAACATCTCCAATAAAGTTTCCATAACTGACATTCACTCTATTTGATAATTTGATGATGAATCTATTGCTGATTTTGTAGTTCATTGGAGGGACCTAATCAATCAACTTTCCTTCTCTTTACCCTAACTTGAACTGATAAAACTTTTTGCTTAGGCATGTGCTAAGAGCATATCTTATATGTTATGTGTTCAAAGATTCAGAACCTTTGATGAATATTTTTACCATGGTGCATAAGCTATAAAATAGAGCCATCGATGAAAGAAAGTTAAAGTTGAAAAACAAAAATTACCTACAAAACTAATGAGGCCTCTTCCTCTAAACCAAGCAACCAAACCAATACCAATGCCAAAAGTGATGGAACCATAAATGTAGTTGTCTTTAAGACTTCTCCACCATTTTTTAATTAACCAAACTCTTCCAACTCCTCAAAACAAAACATGAGAAACCAAAACTAAAATAGTTAGAAGTAATTTACTACGCTTGGGGAATCTTATGCTTCAGTCTTGGAGAAGTTCCTAAAAGCTAATATCATACAACTTCTTCTCATCAAACCCCTTCAATAATTTGATTCTTCTCATCCTTCACTTGGATGGTATAATGAGAATGACCTATGTCCTTTCCATCTAGTAGTTGGACATGATGTTAGTAGGTGTAATACCTTAAAAAACATTGTCTAAACCCTCATTAACAAGGGGCATCTTCTGTTGAACAACCACAATGTACCTCAAAACTAAGCCCTTGACATTTTTAGACAACTCTTTCCCAATCATGCACCTACCAAAAATAATATCAACAAAATTAAGTCTTATCATGATGCCCATACTATCAATATGGTTCTTGACATGCTCATTATTGAAAAACCTACCACCCAACCTACCTATTTTTTACCCTCTCCACTTATTGAGATAGTAGAATTACCTTCTTTTCCTTTGGAGACTCAAACCATAGAAGTAACTTTTTCACCTCCTCCACTTATTGAGGTAGTGGATTCATCAACCCCTCCTTCAACTGATATACCTAAACAAGAAACAATCACCACTTTACCTCATCCTTCAACCACTGAACAATTCACTTCCCCTTTGGAGATCATTCCTAAGGAAGAAACCACCATATCTACACCTCCTACAAAGGAACCACCCATACAAACCTTTAATCCTTTTATTAAAGAAAAGGATGAGATCAACATTCCCTTTTCTCAACCTATGGGTTTATATTCTGATCCCACTACTTAGGGAACAAGACTAGTCTATAATCCATTCTCTAGACTAGTTCAGAGATTGGAGTTTATCTCCAAACCTAACACCAATCGAGCCAAATTTTGGAAATAATTTGGGCTCACTTACATCACCAAACAAGAATCTCCAACCACCTCTTTAATGTACCAACATGATACTTATATCATCCAACTCACTATCATATCAACCAAACTAATAAAAACATCTGCCAACCTAACCATTTCTCAACCATACAAAGCAACCAAATCCCAAATAACCAAATCATCCTCTATCACTTCAACCAAACCAATTGAAAACCTTTACATCTTCCCTATGTAGAGCCTTAATCATCCTTCTTTGAAATTAGAGCAAACCTCACCAAACCCATCAACCAAACACCAAGCCAAATCAACCAAGGAGGCAAAGCCATCAAAAGGCCAGAAGGCCAAACTTATACCTCCCTTAACCTTTCCTTTTATCTTGGGGCCTCATCCCTCTACTTTGATTAGGAAGATAGCTATCTCAACCCAAAACCAACCACTTCCTTTGATTATGTCATCACTCTCACTTTTTGACATGCCCATATTCACTGAGCCATCCATAACTAACCTAACTACCTTGACATCTACTACCTCAAACTTATCAACTCCCTTATCTAAACCAAAATCATCAATTAAAAATTCCACCTTACCTAAAACCTCTACCACTAAGCCTATTTCTAATAAGACTTCCATCTCACCAACCAAGGCCAAAACCTCTAGACCCTCACCACTTTTAGTTGAGTCTTACTCAAATATTTTCCAAAGGTTATTTGCAAGCTTCCTACTTGACCTTACCTCCTATCAAACCATTTAATCCTCTTGGTCCAAAAATTTTATAGTATAATGACCACCAATAATGCACCTATCATAGGACACCTAGGTATGACATGGATAACTAAAAATATCTCCAAACTATAATCCATCAGCTCTATGATCAAGATGATCTATTATCAGATGAACTTATCATGAGCCCACTACCAACCCAACAAACAATAGCTAATACCCAATGCCTACCTACTCCCCCACTATTACCTCAAAGTGATGGGGAACCAAACCAATCTCCTACCCTAACTCTTCCCTCTATCCATGTGGTCACATGATCACACACTCAACAAAAGGATAAGGGGAAGGAGAGAGTGTCCATCCCATGGACATACCCATCTTCCACCTTCCAACCAAGTCAAATTCAAACATTTTCACCTTCAACTAAACCCAAGGCATATATCTTGGGTACCTCTTGATCCAACCCCTCTGAATCAATTAGAAGAGTGGTACTCAAATAACTTCACCAAACCCTAGTAAAGATGAGTCTATATAAATCAATTTCTACGTCCCCTCATCATTTCCAAGCAATAATAGAGGCATTACAATCAATAGAGGCCCAACCTAAAGAACCTCAACCTATAGCACCTTTTTTTGGTATGCTCCAAATTTATAACCTTGTCACCTTCAAGGATTTATAAATAGCTTCTATCCATCCTAATGACCTAGATCCCCCTCTTTTCATCACTACCTACATCAACCAAACCCACATCAATAGTTTATGATTGATGGAGGATCTAGTATTAACATCATCTCTTCTCATGCCTATGATCAACTTAAACTACCAAATAATATCATGTCCAAAACCTCAATCATCCTTTGATCCTTCAATGATACTATGGCCACTACTTTGTGAACTATTGTCCTTCATATCTATTTAATACCTCACACACTCTCAAAGATCTTCTATGTAGTGGAAGGTAAATTCTAATATAATGTTTTGTTGGGATGACCTTGGATCCACTTCATGGGTTGTGTACCCTCTACCCTTCATCATTACATCAAATTTGAGCATGAATATTAGGTTGTCACTATACAAGATGACCCAAGCCCCTTTTTATCATGCGACATGAATTATCGACCCAACAATGTCCTCGTACCTCCATCTAGCATGCCTTCATTAGCCAAAGACAAAACCCCAAACACAAAATATGAATCCATATCTTCTTCTACCAACAAGGTATTTACTATCTCATTGATCCACTCGAATCAAATCCCTACCACATACCACTTGGAATCCACATTCTAATGTCTTTCACTTGGGGAATATTGCCTTTTGACCCTTGATGCCTTCCATACTCCCCATGAGTATGGGAAAATTAAAAACCAACCTGGGTATGACCCTAATCTCAAATCTAGTATTCCTTTCAAACCTTCAAACTATCAAATCCATTTCATCTATGGGGGACTCGATAAACCCCTTGTTGCTTTCATCACCTCCTTTTCATCTTGACTATTCACCTCCTACTTCTCCTATCTAGATAAACTAAAATTTGCCAAATGTACCTCTACAGGTGTGCATAGAAGGGATTTGGTCTTGCATGATATGAGCATAGCCCACATGAGTTGATTCCAATTGAGACCAAAAAACCTCATGAGAAACATGGCCTGAGCTTCATTTTACCCACAAAGAAAACCAAACCACCTGCCATTACCATTGTTGAGAAAGACATTCATTCCTCACCAACTTCACCTCCACCTAAGTGTGAGGATGATGGCATCATCCCACACAACTTTTTTTTCATCAACATGATTAGCCTCAGATCCCTAACTTATCAAAAGTATAGGGAAACCATAACCATCCCTATGACCCATCCTGAGATGATAGGGGATGACTCTCCTACCATTAATACCATTCAGTGTTAGGATGATGGTTTCTTTCTCACCTATCTTAGTGCACTAGATTATTCAATCCACAAATCTCTACCTCCTAAAACTTTAACCATATTAAATTAATCCACCATGGATATCAACTTGGGCACTCTAAAGAACCCATACATTGTCAAAATTGGCCAATCTCTAAATTCTAAAGAGTTTCAGGACTTCCCCTCCTTCCTTCAAAAAAATAGCATAGAATTTAATTGGTCTTATAATGACATGCTTAGCATTGAAACCTCCATCACTACCCACAACACAATCACCAATTGTGATGCCAAACCCATCAGGTAGAAACTTTAATGAATGCACCCCTACATAGCCCTTCTCATCAAAGAAAAGCATCAACATATCCTCTCTGTTAACTTCATTCAATCCATTAACTATCCTTAATAGGTCTCAAACATCATGCCTATCACCAAAGCCATAAGGGTACTACACATCTATGTGGACTTTCATGACCTCAACCTTTCTTTCCCAAAAGATGACTTCCCTCTACTGAGCATTAACTAGCTAATTGATCCTACAACCAGCCACAAGATGTTATCTCTTATGGATAGATTGTTGGGCTATAATCAGATCTTAATTACCCTTGAATATCAACACAAAACTACCTTTATCACCCCATGGGGGACCTTATGCTATAGAGTCATTCCCTTTGGATTGAATAATGTTGGTGTAACCTACCAACATGCTATGACTTACATCTTCCATGACCTTATCCACAAAATCATCGAAGACTATGTGGATGACCTTCTTGAGAAATCCAAATACCGTAAAGATCATTTGGCTATTCTCAAAATTATATTTGAATGACTCATCTATTACCATGTTTGCCTTAAACCCAAGAAGTGTATTTTTAGGGTCTTGTAAGGAAAGCTCCTTGGATTTATCATTTCCCTTTAGGGAATTTAATTTTATTATCCAAAATCAAATAAATCCTTGACATGCCTCCTCCCACCCACCTTAAGCAACTCCATATTTTTTAATGGAAGCTCTAATATATTTTTTGCTTTATCTCTCAGCTCTCAAACTAGTTCCAACCCTTCCATCACCTATTGAAGAAGGATGTCTCTTTCAAGTGGAATGATGACTATCAAAAGTCCTTTGATTCACTCAAAATTTACCTTTTATATCCATCTATCATCACTCCCCTAAGGATGATCAACCTTTCTACCTGTATATCTCTATCACTAACCACTCCCTAGTGGTAATGCTTGCCCATTAGGATGAATAACATAAAGAGAAATTCATCTACTACATTAGTTGCATGCTTATAGAATACAAGACTTGATACACCCATATCAATAAACTTTCCTTATCATTGGTCTTCATGGCCACCAAACTTTTCCACTACCTTCTTCACCACAAAACCTATGTCATAAAAAATACCAACCCACTCAAGTATATACATTCAAAGATATACCAAAACCAACCTATGGCCAAGTGGCTCATGACTATATTTGAGTTTTACCTTAAGTTTATTTATCAAAATTTAATTAAAGGGTAGGTCATTATTGACCAAATGGCCGATGCACCTTTATCAGATAACCAACTGCCTCCTCTTAAGTTTCTAGATGAGTCAATCATAACACTCTTTCAAGTAGACTTCATCTATCAAGTGACCATTTTCTTTGATAGATCAAAGTGTTAGCATGGTGGGGGAGATGGCATCATCCTTTTTATTCTCCATGGTGAAACTCTTCCTTTATCCTTCAAGCTAGATTTTGAATGTGCCAATAATATAGTTGAATATGAAGCCATATTCATAGGGCTTTAAACTACATTAGCTTTAGGTGTTAAAATGATTAACATCTTTGGTGAATCCCATCTAGTGGTAAATGAAATTAGTGGCTCTTACTAGTGTAATAATGATTTTTTTCAACAATACAAACAACATGTTGACAAATTATTAACATCATTTGAACACTACCGTATTCAATCCACCCCGTGATCTACCAACAAATTTGCTGACACCATGGCTTCCCTCACCTCTCAGATCCCATCTGCACCCTCTAAATATAAATTATCTATCATTATACATATACTAACCTAGACCTCTTATGTCAAACTAGATTCTCACACCATCTTCAATGTGGGGGAGACCCAACCTGACCTTTGGTATCAGTAGACCTTCAACTATCTTAACCTTGCCATCTTTCCTTCTAGTCTTTTCAAGAATGCTCAAAGAGTTTTTATCCAAAGTACCTCATGTTATACCATTATAGGGTTAATTATATATAAACACATCTTCAATGGTCTCCTCTTTTGCTACCTACATAGTCACAAAACCTCTCATACTATCAGGGAAATGCATGACAAGATTTATGGGGGACACTTTAGTGGCCTCACCATGGCTAAGTGTATCCTTCGCCTTGGCTAATACTAGCATAACCTTAACCAATACTAATGTGATTATGTGAAAAAGTGTGTTAATTTTTAACATCATGCCAATTTACATCGTGCACATAGCCATAGTCTTCATGTATCCATAGATTTTTTGCCCTTCTCATAATGGGGTCTAAACCTTGTTAGTGAAATTAACCCCCATTCATCATAGTGACAACATTATATCATCATTATAGTCAATTATTTTACTAAATGGGTAGATTATATTCCTATTTTCTCAACCAAAGATAAAAATATTATATACTTCATCAATCATCACATCATCTACCCTTTTGGTGTTGCTCACCAAATCATCATCGACAATGGTAAATCTTTTAAAAACTAACAAGTCTAGGGTCTTTGTGATGCATTTGATATCAATCTAAGTTTCTCATCACCCTATCATGCTCAAGTGAATGGATAGACATAAGCCTCTAACAAAACTCTTAATAACATGTTCACTAAAATGGTCAATTTGTCTGGTCAAGATTGGCATTTACACATCCCCTTCACCTTATGGGCATATCATACTAGCATTTGAACCCATATAGGTGCTACCCCCTTATCTCTTATGTTTGGAGTGGAGGCTATATTACCTCTCAAATTCCAAATTACTTCACTTCACATATCCATACAAGATATCATTTTTGAAATTGATTATCATTAGCACCATTTATCCTAGATTGATCTACTTGATGAGCGTCACTTAGCCACCCTTACCATCTTCATGTATATCAAGAGTATATCAAATGCACATATGACAAACACATTAAAATACAAGAATTCAACATCAGAAACCTCATCTTAAAGTAAAACTAACATGTCACCAATATAAATTGAGCAATCATGGTAAGTTTTCTTTCAATTGGCGTGGAGCTTATATCATAACCCATAAGTATGGATTAGGAACTTACTGATTATCTTCTCTCAAAGGTAACCAAGAACCTAATCCCCTTAATGCTTCACATTTGCATCCTTTATTTTGTTAAAGAGGATCAAACTCACCTTTTTGTCTAGCTTAATCTCATCCCTTACTTTCAAACCACATTCATCTCCCTATTTTAGGGGCAACTAATTAAAACAGAATCATGTGATTATCCATCACAATCATAGCCTAATCTTGAATAATGGGTACCATGGCTCTACCCATGGAATGATTCTCATGGTATTTTCCACCCTCTTTATAGGATGGATTCCCATGATATTTTTCACCTAAACCTCTTTACACTTAATCAACCTTCTTGTGCTTTTAGTTTGGCCTTCATAATGGTCAACCTTTAAGCCTATATAAATAAGTCTATGTCAAGTAAAATCAAATGAGAAAAGCTAATGTCATAACCAAAAACAATCATGGGTCATTCCTAGAATTATCAAACTTTTCCCTTGAAGGATAGCTTCTAAAAACATATCAAAATTGATCAAATTAAGGTAGACTACTTCCTCAAAGGACAGTTATCAAAAGCATTAAACAAAGCACACAAACTCAGACCACTCCCTTAAAGGATGGCTGGGTAAAGCATTTGTCAAGGAATTTAAATTTAGTGGAAGCTTCTCGCATTGATCAACTTCCCCAACCCTCCCATGCAATAATAAAATAATAAAAAAACCCGTTATCAAGCATCATAAAAATCAAACAAATTTGGAAAGCTGTAATCAACTCTCATAAATAGAATAATTTTGAAAGACACAATCATCTCTCATGAGTAGACTTCCCAGATCAATCAGTCTACAACTTATATGACAAAGACTTATTTATATTAAGTCTTTGGTAACCTCTAGAAGAGGCATGCTAGTCTTGCATGAAGGTCTCATCTTCATCCATCTCCCCTATTTCACTATAAGTAAGGGATTTTGAGCTCACTTAACAACATGTGAATAAGACACCTTTCTAACCAACTAATGAATGATAATGTGAAGTATTTTAAGGGCTTATTTTCCTTAAGATAATCCAACTTTAGTTTGTTTCCATCCTTGCCAAAGAAGAAGAATCATGCCCTCTTCTTATCCTCTCATAACTGGTTAATATATTCACTTAGACATTTGTTTCTTGATTATCTCCTCTTTATCACATCTAGTGTTATTATTCAACTTATTTTATGAGTTTTACCTTAAGCACAATGACCATAATCATACCCATATCACATCATATTTCATGAACAAAAATAGTCATATTTAGCATAAGCCATATCCATAAGCATAATCATAACCATCAACATCATATTAACATCATACCATCCATGAACAATAGAACAATAAACCATTTCCACCATGTCTAAATATAAATAAGGAATCATATACTCATTAAGTTTTAGCATGAACAAACATCATCATAACTATAAATATCATAAGCATCATCATAAACATAAACAAAAGACATCTCATCATATACCTAGCTAAGATGAATCCATATCAATGTCATCATGAGCTTACCAATATCCACATCACAACCATAATCAATATAACATCGTCAATGATCAATATGAACATCACATCATGAAGATCAAAGTAAGTTATGAACCATGAGCAATATATAAGGAGCATATCTATAAATCATGAGTATGTCATCAATAACATCATAATGTATACAATAATATACATATCCCTCTCTCAAAATATACATCTCATTACATCAGCTTATAGGTCGGTATCAAAATGATATACAACAAAATGTATTATCTCATAACTATGTACCTAGTTCACCACTATCTACTGGGGCACCACTACTTCTTGGTGCTTGTCCTCTTAAGGTACTTGCTTGTCCCCCTATAGAAGCAACCCACTGACCTAGTGTCATTATGCTCACACCACCTACCAAACTAGTTTTGAAATCACCTCATAAGGGCTCATTAGGATAATGTCTCATGAATATGGCCTCATAGTAGCATAGATCTTCCACTATAACTAGATACCATGTTATGGGGATAGTGCCCAGTGGTCCTTTAGGTGCTTTGGCTCTTATTTTGGCTTGTCTCAAAGAGTCTCTCTCCTAAGTAACCAAGGATAACATATCTCTAGCCTAGTCCCTATCACCTATAATTACAACCACTTGACCTTGTATCACTATCAACTAACCCTATAATGCTACCATGGTATCGTGTGCCATAGCTAGTGTTGTTTAAGCCTGATCTCTCTCTATAATCACTATCTATACATTTGGGGAAACACTTTATACCTATACCTACTAACATATACCATCTAGGTTGACATCTATTAGCTATTTACCATTATAATCACCCCTAAAATTGGTTATTGCATATAGTGCCTAATACCATGCAGGGTACCTATCTACAAACCCTACATCATTTATCTCAGCCCTAACTAACAACTCCTTGTGATCAAGAAAAATATAAATAGGATATGGCTCTAAGAGTAAAATCTTTGTATCCTCCTACCTATACCTTGGGAATGGACCCAAAATCCCCTATACCAAGCTAAAATATCATTACACCCTATCAAATGGGATGAACTCTATCTCACCATCCCTCCTATCAAAGATCTACCTATATCTCTATAGGGATAATGTTTGTCTCCTATATCTAACCCACTTTAAAAACCTAATGTAGGGTCTCCAAACCATGTTGTTAATGACCAAGGCATCTAAGGTACGTCTGAAAAAATCAATATCATGCACACCTATACCTACTCTTAAGAGGTCAAAATCATCTCTCCACCATAAGAACTCACCTCTAAATTTCATCTGGGTATACCCTTCTCATGATAGCCCCATCGGTCATAGAACTTGGATGTGCTCATATGCCCAGTAGTGTAGAATGAATTTGACACTAATATTGTATCTCTTGTGAGCTTTGAAACCATATAGCTCTTTGTATATCTAAATTTGAAGCACAAGCACCCAACCAAACACTATGCAACCCAACATCTTAACCAATACCCCCAATAATAGATACATAAACCTCCCACTAATCAAATCATGTACAATAAAGCATGATACATTCATCGTCATATGTTCATCAACCTCCTATCATCTCTATCCCTATGATACATTAGAGTGTAGCTAAAACCTCTAGAATGAAACTCAACAAAGTCATGATCATCTTCATACAGTATCTTCATGAAGTCATCTTTCTCCTCCCTCTTAATGTGATAAATTAGATCACCCTATATAGGTAATCGAGTAATCCTATGAACGTCCTCTAGTAAGATCATCATCTCACCAGTGGGTGTCAGGAAGGTGTTATTGGTTATATCCCATATCTCAATGAGGGTCACTATCATTGCCACATCCTATGACATGTGCTGGTAATGCAACATCATTCCAAACCCCACCTCATCCATGTGTACCCAATCATTAGTAGTCACCCCTAATGAATCTCAATGAATATATGAGGAACTTGATCATGTATCTAGATCTAATCTTGTGCTTATAAGGTTTAATAGCAAACAAACTTAGTTTTCTCTACTATTTTTACCTACTAACTATAACCTACCCTCCTTTTTACTATTGACCCTTAACAATGACCTATTTACCTTAAATCTTACCATCAACTATTACCCAACCATCACTCTTCTAGCAATCACTATCGATCCACTCAATCAACCTAATCAACCTCCATCGCTCACCCACTAAGCAATCACCATCAACCTCTACATAAAAGACCAAGAAAATAGGTCACCAAAAGTTAAATTATCTAAATGATTTCAAAATGACTCACTGAGTACTTTTGTTTCAACCATTTTTTGGGTTTGTATCCTGATCATCGATGGTCAAGGTAATTGTCGATGGTTACCTTTAATCCCCCTGACTATCGATGGTCAAGTTATTGACATTTTTACTTTTTCCTCAAACAAATTTTTTTTTCACCCACCATGTACCTACACATGGATTTTACCTTCTCTGCCTACCTTGACAACCATCATGTCACCTCGCTACATGATATTTTTGGCCCAAACTAGCATGCATTTTGTAATAACCCTTGCATATTCATTTTGACCATAACAACAACAATTTTCCTATTGAACAAATTTTTGAACTTGTGTTACCTTGCACATACTTGACTAACTTGTGTCTTCTCAAGAACATTTCCTACCTCAGAGACCCATGACTTCACTAGACCATTTAATGTTTCCCTAAGAGCACTTCCTACCTTGGATACCCATGAAAACATAGACCTTACCTAGGAGACTTGAATTTATAGGTGTACTCATCTTCCACACCTAAATGTGGTCATACATTCCACTTGTCACTTATCCTTCTATCACCGACCTCAATTTTTACCAACTATGGTAACCTAATCAATGTGTGATCTTGAATATCACACTTTTTTCATACTACATGAACATATTTATGCTTTAGTACCCAAACTATAACCAACCTTTTATCATCACCTTCACCACTTATCAAACCTGTACTGAATTTAGTTTTACCTCATCGACTCCTGGTTTGAGAAGGAACACATCCTCCCATGATTAGGTCAACTAAACCTTTAACCCACAATCCATTTTTGTTTTGTATCTTGTTGATACAAACTACATAACAAAAGAGGTAAAATGTAAACACCAAAAATCCACACACGATGGTCCTAAATGTCAAAACACCCCTAGACCATGTCAGGACCCCCTTAGGACCATATTGACCTTTTGAAGCAAACCATACCAAAACCAAGCTAGTTTGACCTACTAGCTAAACTCACCCTTTTGACCCAACCTAACCTTGGACTTTGACCATTGACGGTCACCCTAACCATCAATGATCACCTTGACCATTGATGGTCAAGTTCTACCATTTGAACCATCTAACTACCACTTCAACTCCAATTTTTTTCTATAATTAGATTATCTAATTCATGTGAAAGCCCATGCATGTCAAAGTTAAAATTAGACAGCAATTTGGAACTTTTATTAACATATTGTTTCACCTCTCCTTCCTTATTATAATAAGAGAGGGGAAAGAAATGAAAAGGTATGGGGAATCAATCAATCATCCTACAACTATCAAGAGCTTTTACATCTAGAGTTTCATTTATAGGTGTTATTTTAGTAATCCAATGACCTAGCCATCATGATAGAGAGCCAAAGTGCTATCATCCATTAGTTAATAACCAAGTACCATTACTCTGCCAAAAAATTTCCAAGACCCACCACCTCAACTATTCATCTGATCAATTAACAAGCTACATATCTATTTTTAATTATTCAATCACTTCATTTATACTTTATAATTATTCCATCCCAAACCAATCTCTCAAGATTTTATTTTATAACCTTGTCAATTAGCCTTTTATTACCTAAACTCAACCCACAGTAACTACTGATGGTCACCCTAACCATCAATGATAGTTACCTTAACCATCGATAGTTACCTTAACCACCGATGGTTACCTTAACCATCAATGGTCACCTCAAATGTCGATGGTCACTACGGTATAAAATAACAATGAACTATTTTAACCCACTTACCCTCAACCAAGTCTAACTTTATTTGTCTTTGTCTATTCATAGAGCCCCAATCTATTTTTTGAACCACACCTGACCTATTTAGCATTAGTATTAACCCATTTATCGCTATAATTAGTAATTTTCTATATCAATCATTTATTGTACTTAATTTTATTATCTTATATGATTTATGTGAGTACTTTATCTTTCAATTTTTAAACTTAATTGTTTAAAATCATGGATTGTTAACCCCCAAAGAATCTCTCACTTCTAGGATCTAGCTGGTGCTAGGTAATCCACCCAACTATCTATCTAACCAACCATTTGATTTAGTGATTTCTTATCTATAGGTCATTCCTCCCAAGCTAAAGAAGATATATTTATAGTCATCTGATTCAATGTGTGCATAACCAAACATGTTTTTATACCATACATGTATATAGTTTACTTCTTCCTTTCTTGTAATATAATCTAAAATTCTCTAAAACACCTATATATTGATCTAGGGTTTCCTAATTCTTTATTTATTATTTAATAATATTTTACACATTAAAAATTATATTTTATTTTGTTAAAAATATATCCAATATGAATGCATCTATAGCCCATCTTTGGCTCTAATTTATTATTATAACTATGGTTTGTTACTATAATTTCTTAATTAGACCTATCATTCAAAAAATAAGCAAATTCATCAATATAATGAGAGGTTCTTAAAATTAAATCAACACTTAATCTCTTTTCATAATTCCTTTTGTAATAATATAGATTCAATATCTAGATAACAACATGCCTGCTCTCAACAATTTTCTTCACCTTGATTATATTAGAGTACAACCACTATCCCACACCCATTATTCTCCCATGGCTTATATTGTATTCTTGGTCCATGTTTTCACTGCTCGAAAGGGTAAAGGTGTCCAAACTAATTTTCCACATATTCATATACAAGAGGTGCCTCCTTAGCCAAAATTAGTGATAAAATCTAAGGGATATAATCTTGTTGACCAACTAAGTAAGATGCATTTTAAGATATCAATCCTTAAACTTCTAAATCAATCTACTATCTATAAGGATATCTTATATAAATCATTACATCATACCTAATATCTAAGTGATATTGAACCAACTTACTTTGCATATATTATGAAAGACCTCTAAAATAATACAAAACTCATTGCCTTTGATCCAGCATATTTGACATCCAAGGATAGCATACACAAATATTTGACTTTGTTCATACAAGTTATTATCATAACAAGGGAATAAAAAGGATACTCGTTGACAATGGATCAGGGATAAATATTTTTAGCACATATTTCCTAACCATCATGGGTATTAGCACCAACCTTATTAAAAAAATTATTTATGCATATCAAGAGATTTGATCATTCACAAATCTCTCTAGTTGGTCAAATCACATTGGATGTGACATTGACACTAAAAATGGTTCTAACCACTTTTCATGTTATGTCTCAATCATTACATTATAATATACTTTTGGATAATGTTAGATAATAAGTCACTCAGGACCAAAGATTATTCAAAACATGGTAATTGAGTCATCTAACCTTGAAGTGGTCTTGTTGATAATCATGTTGATGTCATAATTTAGTGTTGTATGTCATATCAAGGTCCAAAAAAGGTCTTATTAGGATGTTAGAGTCCTTGTGTGTGTCTTGTCAAATTAGTTTCATACCATGATCTTTGAATATGTCTTTTGTAATGTATTTGAACAAAGTTTAAGGTAACTTTAGAAAGATTAAGGTTTATTTGTGAAAATCAAGGTAGACTTGATTCATGGGGAAGATAAGGAGGTGGTGATTATCTAAGAAATAAAGATACTCTAAGATGGATAGGTGGACCTAAAAAGAAAAGCTAATGAATATGGAAGCCTTTGGAGAAGTTAAGGTAATTTTAGAGAGATTAAGGTTCCCATTATTTTGTTTTATATTGCTTATTACAATGTTGTAATGTAACTCCTTGATAAAACATAAAATATGAAAGTATAATATCATATCTCAAGATAAAAAAAGGGTATTTTAGGTCATGGTACACTTGTTGAATAGCATATAATATCTCTCTTTCCCATACATCTTGGTCAATATGTTATAATACTCTTTTTCTAATGTTAAATCACATTTGAAACTGCCTCACTCATCATTCTAACATCCAAAAAAGTTAATTAATGAATAAATTATAGGGAAAAGAAGATTAAAATATGTAGGTATGTTACACCACCATCATATAATATAATAATAACTCCATGGCCAGTTGGTTCATTGCTCTAACTGGGTATTTTGATAGGATAAGCAAGTTTTCTTAATGAAGAAAGTGTTGTTAAAGTCTCATGGAAAGGTTCTCAAACTAAATATCAAATTATAAACCTATCCAAGGCCTTATCTAGCCTCTTTAAGCTCAAAATAATGAAAATATATAAATTTCAAGACTAAGAAAGACATAAACCCATTCAAATTCTCCATCAAGTCATTGGCAAGCCTAGAAATGTCATTTTGATATGGTTAGTTCATAAAGGAGGAGTTGTTTCAGACCAAATCCTCTTAGGATATTTTCACCACCCATATTACCCCCAATTCAATGAGAAAATTTCTGGGATTAAGGGGCATATCTTTATAATTCATCGTTAAGAAGTTAACCCTCTCTAAAACCCTCTTAAACCCCATTATCATAGTTTTCTTCTTGCAATGGAAGGTCCATGCTTGGTGAATCCATGGAAAAAAAATTAAAGTTTCTATTATAGATATAATAATCCATGTAACACTAAAATTTTCAAAAAATTCTAATGACCATGTTGGTACTGACAAGAAAATCTCTTTGTTCTATTGTTCTAGGCATTACATGCAAGGTGGTACAAGGTTGTGAAGTGTTTATAGCTAAAAGGTTCTTAAAGTAAGTTTTAAATTATGTTTAAAACTTCATATATGCCTAATTTCATCTCCTATACCATCTCCAATGAAGGTTCACATGCAAAAATGAGTAGAATGTGAAGGTGCATGTTTGTAGGGTTGGGAGAATGCAAGCTTTGGACATGTTCGACACTTATAAAGGGTCTTGGGATTATAAAAGAAACCAAACCATATGATAAAAAAATTATCAATCCTTCACACTTCATCACATGTTACACCAATTAAATTCAATCCCAAAGTGGCTTTCTTGTACTAATCCAAACACATAGTCCTCAAGTGAGAGAAATACAATCCTATAGGTAAGCAAATCTAAGGTTTGGGAAGTGTTACGTTATAAATAAAAGTTTAATACATTTATGGGATGTGAATAGGACATTAATAAATCATAAAATAAGTTTAAAAGTTCTCCAAGATCATCTTTGATGGAAGTTTCAGGTGGAAGGCTTCAAGTCATTGGTCTAAGCATTATTCAATAAGGGCTTCAAGTTTTGAATAAGCAAAAAAGCAAACCTATGAGTAAAGTCTTAATTTATAATTAATTATTTAGGTGTGTGTATTTATTTTAAACTTGAATCAAATTCCCAAACTCATTCATGATCATGCATGATAAAGATGGAAAAAGATGAAATAATTATAGTATGCATGTACATGTGGACTTTGTTATGACTACAATCTAAGATGATAGGTTATTGACAAGTAAATGTATGTTTTATCACTTTAAAGAGTTTTAAATGAATATAAATTTACTTAAAAATATCCCCAAGTAAATTTAATATCATCAAAGTAGGATAGATCAATCATATGGCAAGTTTGAAGTAAGTGTTAAGTCTAGAATAGGCACTTACAACCTTGTGCACAAAGAATGAGTAGAAAGATATAGGCTTTGCACTGAATATGAGGCATGAAATGTTAATTAGGTTATATAAGGAATTTATAAAGTTATAATAATTTTTATACCTCTTGAAATTATGGTAAACCATCAGCTTGAGTCAAAATATTTTGAAGAAGGTATATGAGACCTATAGAGACCTAGAGAGAGAAATTGTGCCTTGAGATTTAATATTCAATAAAAAATAAGTGATTGGTTTATTATTTTTAAATATTATTAAATTTATTATATAAATTTCAATTCCTTTATGACCACCCTTTCTAGGAGAATACACACATTTATGTACAGGCAATTTTAGAAGTATGAGTCCTCGAGCACTTTGGTATGCAGATTGAGGTTTGAAAAGAGTATTGAGAAAATGGAAACATAAAATGATCTCTCTCCAAATAAATCACCTCCCCCCTTATTTTTTTAAACCCTCTAAATCATAACAATCCATCTACAGATGAAATGACTAAGAGAATAGTGTGAAAATAAATGCTCAACTTAATTGTGTCAAGTCTGAGTAAATTCAAGAAGGAATATTGAAAGTTTGGAGTGAATATTAGGTTTTTAAAATTCATTCAGGATGTACAAAACATTTTTTAAGTTTTATACATTCATTAAATTCCTTGAGATGAATATAAAACACCAAAAATAGGTCATTAGGGTCAATATTGCTACATTGCCTACAAACCCTTGGCATAAGCTAATCATGTGTCAAAATGTTTGAAGGATAAAATGAATTATATATATATATATATATATATATATATATATATATATTCAAACCTCATAATACATTAAATAATACTATAATAATCATATCAATCAAAAAACAAGTTTAGAGGAGGTGTCTTTCTCAAAATAGTCAGCTTGAGTAGACACCTACAAGATCACAAGGCTCGAGAAGGTCATCTTGATTATGTGGGAGGTTTTTTTAGGAATTTAATGAATAAAAATTCCATTATAGGAGTAAAAATGGGTCATTATACCCTAATATATTGTTATTTTTCATCCAATCAAAGGCTTATACTTTATGAACCATTGTTAAGAAGATAAACCCCTCTAAAACCCATACCAAGCCATAAAAGAAGTCTGATGAAGCTAAACACTTATTAACAGATCTTAATGCACATGATTTATATTTAGAATATTTTAATGACATTTTTATGCCTCATAAGTACTTGTTAGAGCAATAATTTGGCATGTGTGAAGGGAAAGACACAAGAGAGAGGCCTAAAACTACCTATTTTTTGTGATTTATAGAGGTTTGAGAATGTCTATACTTCCTAATTAGTTGAATAGTATTTAAAAGCTTAGAAATTTTTATCATAACATTCTATCATTCATGTATTATTTCTTCATGGTGATTTGATAGGTTTCTAAGCAAAGAACCAAGTCATGAAGAAATTTGCCTTATTGGTTGCATAGAAAAGTAACGTTGCATACCTTCTCAAAGTCACCAATAGAATAAAAAACCTCATGATACTCATGTAATCACATAATGACATCCTTGAAAATTTATATAGGTCATTAAAAAACTAATTTCAATGGTTACAAGTAGAAGAAAAGAACTTGTTCATAGGCAATTCAATGGGCATGTTGTTGAAGATATTCAAAGAAGTCTACAGGATTTATCAGATTTTAAAGCTTACCTCAAGATGAACATAATCTTCGAGACCCATAAAAATCCTAAAACATATTCAACCTTAGTGATAAGAGAATGGGATATGGATAAGGTCTTAAGTCAGTCCTCAAGTCTAATTCAGACTTCTATTACAAGAATTCACAACCCTCTCCAAATCTCTTTCTAATAGGTTGTGAAGCCTCTTTTGAATATGGTTGATAAGATAAGAAAAATGTTATATGATATTATATAAACCCTAAATTTATTTGAAAATAATTTCATGATAACTTTCAAGAAAAGATTAAATCTAGTATGAGAGATGGGCTGGTCATCATCACATTCTTTAGATCAAACAACTTTGACATGAAATTGCATGTCCTAATGAAAAAGAGCATAGTATGAGAAGGTTTAAAGCTTGAATATATTTCTCACCAATATATGATATGCATTAAAAGATTCAAGGATGGCATATTAATATTATAAGAAGTTCAATAAGGCCATGAGTTAAGATAATATCTTGTAACTCCTCCATCTAAGAAAAGGTAGTTTCAAGTGAAGAGAGATGAGTCACAAGCTTTGAAGAGCCACTTCTACACCACCTCTCATGAGATCATCATAAGGTAAATATAACACATGTTTAATAAAAATTATAGAAATATTTCTCTACCCTTTTTTATAATTATAACTAGTTGGATGATGTGTGATAGTCATCATAGACTCTTCATATGTCCTATTTCTCTCTCCATCTCCCATTAATCTATATATTTGGCCTTGAATGGAATTTTAAATTATCCTCCAAGATATTATGTTGAATCCATACTAAAATTGAGACTTGATTGTTGGTTTTTAAGTGAATGAAAACTATTTTTGCCTTTTTCATATCATACTTAGTGTCCTCATGTTGAATTTACGATGAATAGAAGTGTTGATGTTCAATATCCTTGAATTTTTCCTCTTCATGCTTACCTATCTATGAGCAAGTTATCTCTTTTAAAGTCATATGGTGTGTACTAGGTGGTTATTCAAATGTTAAGTGTGGTAAACTCTCATTAGTACTTCATTTTAAGCATCTTGACTACCCCTCTTAGTTGATGTACTAGCCATAACCCCCATATTGAAATACTTATGCTATATAATTTTTTAAATTTTTGTGATTAGATTCAACCTTGTTTAGATTTGTTATAAACTCATTAACCATAGGAGGATACCTACAATGTTGTGCATCACCCTTTTTTCCATCTTTCTCTTTCCCTTTTCATTGTAATTTGAGTAGGTGTAGTGATAATATTGGTGTAGCATCAAGGGAGTCATCCCTCTCTAGAGTTTCTCTTTAGTTATATGCCACCCACAACCTTAGAGAGTTCCCATTATGTCAATTGAGTGAGGAGACATGAAACATATCCTCAAAAGGTGAAACTCAAAGCGATAAAAAAAATTTGACATGCTAGGTGGAACCCAAATTCAAAAAAACAATCCAATATTGGTGTTGTTCTTGACATACTTGTAATTTTCATAGCATATACATTCAACATCTAGCAACTCTAATAAGATTTTAGGCATCTTGGTTGTAAGACTAGTGTCTAGTTTTTATGCCAAATGTAACTAAAATATCTTATAATAAAGGTACTCATTTTGAGTTTATATAATTACCTTATCATTTATCTAAGAAAATGAGATTTGATACTTCACATCCTTATCCAAAAAGGTCTTTAGTTGTTATTACAAATCTATCTATATAAAGTTTTTATTTGCTTCCAAATTTCAAGGTGGTAGTAAGAAATCAAGATTTTGTTCCCTTTAATGGTGGAATCCATTTACTCCTAGCTCAATATTATGATATATTTGTTTCTTCCCTTAAAATTATCCCACACTTCATTGGATAATATTCTACTATTCCTATTAAGCATTTAAGAGATCCATTACTAACATTTGTTTCATGCATCATGTGATACAATAGAATGCAACAATCAAATTTTTAGCCACTTCATTCAAAGGAAAGGCTCTTCATGGTTAGAGGCTTTAGGACTAATTCTATTACCACTTGGGATGAATTAGGAGAATACTATGTAGGCATTTTGAAGATAATAATGATCATTTTTCATTGGTGGAGCAATTGACTACCATAAAGAGAGCTCCTTAAGAATTCATTATTGATTTCAACTATAGGTTTTAAAAGACTTGGGATAGGATCCCAACCATTATCAAAACTACTACAAACTATGATTTCTTGTACTATTTGAGGGCCTTAAATAGTGATATACCGATAATGATTTAATTGATGGGAAAAAACACATTGCCTTATGCATATGAAGTAACAATAAGGGCTAAAAATTTGCTTATCCATGTTTGTAAGATTACTCCAATGCCTCCTATGCTTTTATTTTTATAATTTCAGCCTTCTACTTATACTAATCCCCTTGCATTACCCACATCAGCTTTTATTCCTTCACCAAACAATCAAGAAAAATTTTCCTCTAATCCTCCTAATGACTTGCATGAAGTCAAAACTCTTCTACAAATTTTTGGCAATGAAATTGTGAACATAAAGAGGAAATAAGCTCATCACTATAGGCCTTGGTAGCCACTTAACTAGTTTAATCAAGCCAATAGACCTCTTTTTCTAGGTAACTATCAAGGTAAAGGACAAGTCACTAATGCTAGGCCTTACAATAGTTACAATCTAAATCTTGCTAGTTCTTCAAATGTTATTATTTTATTTCAAAACAACTTATTCTAAGATATTAATGGTGAATTCCTTATTATTAGCTCCAAAATCAGATTTTTTACTCCAATGGTATGTCTAATAAATCTCCCATGGTGCAAGGTGTTCAAACTTCTCAAAATGTTCAAGTTCTTCAAGGTACTCAAGATTCTCAAAATCCACAGGTTGAGATGCCATCACAAGGAGAGACTAATCAAGGTCAATTGAAACATGATTCTAATTTTTTTAATTAGAAAGAAGGAGACTATTGTGCTATGAATAAACTTAGAGGTATGAATAACTTTGATACTCTTATGGAAGCCAATACAAGGGCTAAGAAAATATAAATAAAAGGTAATCGAGAAGTAATTCAATGACATTTCCCACCTTCTAAAGTGTCTCAAGGGGATACTAGGCCTAATTAATCCTCTAGAGTGAAATATGTATATAAAAAATAGAATTTAAGAGTTTTTCCTTCACCTCAATCCTCATAAGCTCAAGATAGTATTGTTGCTCCTAAAGGACAGTCAAAGATTGGTAATTTTTCTATCAATATTGTTGACCAAATGAATAAGGAAAATGTGAACATTCCAATGTGGGATACATTGGCCATTATTGGACAAAAGGATATACTTCATGAAGATATATCTAATCTCAACCTTACATCTAGATTAGCAATGAAAGAGAGAGTAGTCCTCTTGAATGACACTCATCCCAAAGGAGGGAAACAAATCAAGAATGATAAGACTCATCCTTTCTACCTCTCTCTCATCATTGGTTATCCTTTGGTTCATAATAGCATAATTGGTAGTGGTGATATTACCTTTAAAATTCCTAAACAAGTGGGTGATAAGCTAGGCCTAAAGTATGAGCTAATCATCAAGGGTGTGTTTCAATTGGATGGGATAATCAATAAGACTATAAGTATTATTAAAAGGTTTAAATTTAACCTTGCATTCCTATCCCACTTTCTCAATCCCTCAATATTTTATTGTAATATACCTACCACCATATTTTTCCCTATGTCTATCTAGAGAATTCATGGTTAAGATTGGTAGATATTTATCATCAAATTGGTCTTACATGGTGTCTATAACTATCTATATTACTAAATTCAAAGTAGAATCAGAATCAATTGCTGATAATCACATATAACCCTATATACCTAAAGTTTATAACATTAACTACACTATTCTTAATGAAGGAGATGTCCATATTGACCAAGAACTAGTTGTTTCTTTTGAAGGCATACTTGATATTTTTATTGATGAGTGGTAAGTTGAACATCATGATCATGATCCATATAAGTTCATGGAAGAATCAAGCCTATGAGTGTATTATTTACATGATTAAGGATCCTTCATTCCATAGTTGGTCAAGCCTAGTGAGACTATGGATGCTTTATGGAAGTTATTCTTTGATGAATCAAGAAGCAATATTAGTGTAGGAGGTGGTGCAATGTTGGTGTCTCCCTCCAAAGAAATGTACTATACTACTTTTATATTTCAATTCAAATATATTTTCAATGTATAATAATATCAAATGATTGTAAATGGTATTCAATGGGCTAATAAAATAGGAGTGAAGTGTTTACAAGTGTTTGATTATAGTGAGTTGATTATTCATCAAGTAAAAGTTCAAAATGTGACAAAGAACTCATTACTAAATTCCTACGAACATATGTTGTGAGATCTCTATTGAGAAGTGTTATCATTAATGTCAAGGTTGATGTCATTTGATGTCAATATTTATGTCATTAATATCAAGGTGCATCTAGTAAAGATGCATGGTGAGTGGTATATAGGATATGTTTTTATGTGCCTGATATGATAAGGAAGCCATGTGACAAGAGAGAATTTGAAGGAAACCTAATGTCTCTCTATTGAGAGATAATTTAAAGGTAACCTAATGATTATTCTAAGGATGATGTCAAAGTTTACATCAAGGTAAGCATGTTTTATTACTAGTCCTTGAGTACAAGGTGTCTTGATAATCCTAATCAGAAAAAGTATAGTCATATCATGAGCATGTGCATGGTGAGCATGAAGAGGTATGTATAGAGGTGTGGGATTGTTTGAGGAACATGTAATGCATGTGAATAAGGTGTAGAAGCATCAAAGAGTATTTAAATATTAGTTTTAAATCTTCAAGTGCTTGAGAAGCCTAATCATGTCACTAGTCATATATTGTATAGTCCTAGTTATAGACATCTAATTTTTAACACCTTCTGTGTTGAAATTGTCAATCTTACTCAAATTATACTCAAATGCACATTTTAGGTCAAAATCAATAAAATGTGATAAATGGTTAGAAATTATCATTTAAAATTTATAATTTAGGCCAAATTATCCCTAAATGGGGAAATGTATTTTATGTGATTCGTAACTTTGATTAAATCATGTTGATTCAAAATGATGATTTCACCTTTTTGTGATCTGAATCACTCTTTTCTTCTAATTCATTAGTACACATCATGTACCTTTATTATTTTGTGTTAGAAACATCATAAATGGGAATACAATTCCAATTCATCTAACATCACCTTCCAATTTTTCCTGAGTCAAATTATGACCCAGTAATATGACTTTCTGACCATTTTGATTAATTGTGCACCAATTTCCAAAGAATTGCACTACAATTGATTAATCTTATTTAAGGCTAATTAATTCAAATCAAGAGCTTAAGTGGATTTTCCATGGATTTTATTTATTATTTAAATATTATAAATTTATTCTAAATATCTACATCACCTATTGGCATCATTTATGGGGTGGCATCCATAAGCCATAAATACATAAAATATCTAAATTATGGGCACCCATGCCTAATTAATGCCCCTTCCCCTCAAATAATTATGAGGGAATTTATTGATTTTAGATTTAAAAATTTAATGGATTATTAGACAAACATCTTCATCTTGATATATATGGTTCAGGTTCATTCTGATCAAATGGAAAAATTTATAAATAGGAAGCCTCTCACTCATATTTAATTCTAAAATCTCTCCACAATTCATTTGTGTTTTGATTATTATGGTATTTGAATTTGGGTAAGCTTAATTTGAGATAAAAATTTATATATTTATTATGTTGAGTATATGTTATGTATATAGTTCATGAGGCAATGGAAGAGCCAAGAAACCATTGTTGACAAAGACTAGAGTTCTAGATCAAGGGGGGAACATACTTGAAGCCGCTCTTGGTTGGTGAAATCGACTTGGGAAGGTAACTAGTATTGATTTATTTAATTTTATTCTTAATTATAATTATTAAACCTTACATGAATATGTTTTATTTTTTTGTTTAGTTCTTTACGCATTTTCATGGATTTATTGACTAATGTTTGACTAACAACCTTTGTATTCCATCCTACACTAGTGAGAATGTTTTATCATGGTGGCATAGTGAGATGGATACACAGAGGAATAATAGTATGTATAAGGTGTATTTATAATTCATATGAGGCATTAGATCACTCAATATTGTTTCAAGGTGATACTATAGGGGTAAGACCTTAAGTCCAAGTCTGCAACTAGACTAGTTATAGACCCTGCCTGACCTAATGAGGTATCATGAGGTGTTTCCAAGGAATATGAAGGATTTATGTAATTGTTTGAGCATGAGATATGTTTATTTATTTTTTATATGAGGTTTTTATATCTTGGATAGTGATTATAAGGTCTGTTTTAAGGCCTAATGTGACTTGCAGGTCAAGGCCTAAAGAGAAAAGAGAGATAGAGCATGGCCTAATGGGGTATAAGTTTTTGTTTCCAAGGATATTATGGAAGAGTGAGTGTTTTAATAGTTATTATATGTTTTTTTAATAATTTTTAAAAAATTTAAAGTCATGTTTTTCTATAAAAGGTATGAAAATTAGTTTTGAGGTCTCTTGTGTGCATAAAATGAAGGGTTCTCAACCCAAGAAAGATTTTCAAGTGTTCATTGGCATGTTTAACATATGAATGGGAACCTAAGATATTTATAGTATATTATTAAGGTTAATATATCAAATTTATATGCATTATTTTTGGAAATTATGGGTATTCCTTTATGAACAATTGTTAACACCAGAAACAGTGTTAACCCCCTCTAAAATCCTAACAATGACCTGATGTGAAATATATTATTATGAAGTGATTATAATGGATTATTATGTATATATAAGTGATTTCAGGTTGTATTAAACTCTCTAAATCACCTTTATTCATGATTTTTTTGTCAAGTGAGTGAGTGGAACCTATAAAAAGGCCTTATTTCTCATAGATTTGTTATAATAGTCAAAGTTGACCAAGTCAAATTTGATAAATAGATATAATACAAAGTTTGATACTTTTATTTTATGTAAATAGTGGTTTTTTATTAGTTTATACACCTAATATATGCTAAACTAGTATTTGACCAGACACTAACAGGCCTAATGGTGCAAATAGTGAGAAATCTAAGTAAAATTGAGAATGTGATTAGGGATGTGTTATCATGGATTAGGAATGAATCCAAGTGAATTTTAAAAAAAATTAACACTTTTAATAAATTTTAATGTTGTATATAATTTTTTTAGGTCAGTAAATATGATGAAAATGTTGCTCATAAGTTGACCTGTCTAGTATAAATGAGACGATGAAGGTGTAAGGTTATGAGATTGGTCTGCAAAAAAAATTCCATTTGACCATGATATATTTATATTTTATATTTATCTAATAATATCATAATATAAAATAAATTAATTTTATTTTTTTAAATCATTCATATAGGTGGTGAAGATCAAAATCACCATGACTGGTCTTCAAGGTAAACTGACAGTTCTAGGTAAGTAGGTTGTAGTGATGAGTTTGAAGCTCTATGCCCTAAGTTGAAGCATATAATATACATGAAGTTTATACTTATTAATTTTTATTTCATATCAATTATTTTCATAATCTTATAATTTAGTGTAAGAGGTTGAAACATTGAAGCCAAAATGGCGTGTCTAGTTGAGTAAGGTCTAAGAGAGAAACTCAATAAATTGGTCTACGAGACCAATAATTGCTATTAGAACGTATGATATCTTTGATGTAAATTTTTATAAATATTTTTTAATATCATTATAATTAATTGGAATTCATTGAGTATTTTATTTTATGTGTAATAATTTTAAGCTTCCATGACTATTTTTTGAGGCTAGTTCGTAATTCTGAGTGGGTTATTTACAGAGAAGGATTTGAGTACTTTTGCCCTGTATTGTGAATTCTAAAGCACATGATGATGATCCTAAGGTAATTTATATTATTTATATGTTAATTTTTTTACATTTTTATTTTTAAAAATTGTTTTTTATCTTCAATAATTCAAGACATACATTTTAGGTATGCATAGGCCTAATTGTGAATAGTACAAATAGTGTGTTTCAAGTAGTGGTTGAAGATAAAATGTGTTATAGAGCCTAGATAATATTATAATTGGTATATTTTGGTTTAATATGATGTTTTAATTCCATATTATTTGTTTTAATGTGTCCCAAGTAAGAATAAGTATAACATTTCCTAAGTATACCTAATGGGATTAGGTTTCCATGAGACCTAAAGATGAGATAAGGCCTATTTGAGGTAGGTCAGACCTAAAGGGAAAAAAATAAAGTTTTATCCATTTATATGAGATATTATAATATCTATATCATGTATTAAATAATAGGATAATGGTGTTTATCCAACCAATAAGGATATGAACAAGAGACATGTATAAATATAAGGCAGTTTTAGGCCTATTTGGTGTGAAGAGAGGAAGCAAACAAAATAAATATTACAGAGAAAAAGAAGGTATTTTAGACCATAATAATAGTGATATGGATATTTTATTAATATTTTATAAAGGTTTTGGATATGAAGATCAAGGTCATATGACCTAATCAAGTCAATAAGAGGACTAGTTGAGCGAAGAAGGCTAGAGACCAGTTTGAGAGGGATAAAGTGCATGAAGAGATGAAGAAAGAGATTATCATTTTTTATATGAGAAATAAGGTTTCATAAAAGTGATAAAAGTTTTTATGTGGCTTAGTTGGTTTTGAGTCATCTAGGGGGTTGGTGCCTTCTTTCAAGTCAGTGTTTGCTAAAGCCTAACTGAGTTGGTGCTTAGCTAATTGGGGTTGGTGCTCCATGTGAATTAGGTGATTCACTAAATTTGATGTTTATATTATATGAATGTATTCCATTTTTAGATATCAATGGGTTTTATTCAGCTTGAAGGTTTCTCACATAAGTGATGTGTTCTTATGCTTCATGCTTATATGGATAATTGTTTGTGCTTGTTAGATATATATGCTTATTTGAATGTTTCATGTTTGCTTAAGTGTAATTGATACATAAGCTTTTGAAGACTAATTCACCCCCCCCCTCTCATTCATTTTGATTCTAACAATATTATGGAATATTTTAAAGCCTTCAACATAGAATCCATCCCAAGGGAATAAAATAAGTATGTTGATATGTTAGTTGTAGTTGGAGATCAATTTTATATCCCCAATGATGTTAAGAACTCAATATGTCAACCACATGTCAAGGTATTAGTGATACCTTCTATCTTGGATAATAATGCTAATTTTCAAGTCATTGATAGTTATAAATAAATAACATGCTTTTTCTAAAAAGAGGCTAATTTTTCTTCAATAAATCAATCTAAATTATAGTAGCAATATGGTGAATAAATTATGCAATTGAGGTTAAAAATCTTCTTAAAGGCCTAGTTACACTTGAAATCATATTCAATGATGATGATCAAATGAAGAAAGAAAATATAATCATATTTACCAATCAAGATAATTATGAGAGGGTCAACATGTTCAAAGATAAACTTATATATCTTGGAAAGGTATGTAATAAGGAAGAGAAACTTTCATTAATTGAGTTATGAAAAGAGTTCATTGATGTGTTTGCTTGGGAGTATAGTGATCTAAAATTATTTAATAGTAGCCTATCTCAAAAAACTATAGATCTAGATATGGATACTAAACTAGTAAGGCAAAGGTAAAGGCCTATTAATCCAAAAATTTAGCCCCTAATGAAGAAAGAATTAACTAAGTTGATAGAATATATAATTATCTTTCCTATCAAACACTCATCTTGGGTTGCCAATCTAGTCCCTACAAGGAAGAGGAATGGAGAGATAATATTGTGTGTGGATTTTAGGGACTTTAATAGAGTTTCATTGAAATATTATTACCCTTTGCCTTTCATGGATAAAATATTGCAAGTGGTAACTAGTTCTAAACATTTCTCTCCTTGATGGCTATTTAGGGTATGGTTAGATTTTGGTGCAACATGAAGAGTAATATAAGATAGCCTTCACAATAAAATGGGGCACATATGCATATAATAAAATTCATATTGGGTTGTCTAATGTTGGAGATACTTTCCAAAGAGCCATGGACATGACATTTCAAGGTTTGATGAATGATAAATTGTTGGTTTATCTTGATGATACCGTGGTGTTATCTAAGGATGCAAATGACCATTTGACTCATCTTAGGCATATTTTTGAGAGATTTAGATAGTTTAGGGTTTCTCTCAATCCCAAAATGTGTGTATTTTTAGTCCATAAAGGCAAACTCTTGGGTCACATTATCTTCAATAAAGGTATCTCCATAGATCCTAAAAGGGTAAGTGTTGTCTTTGTCATTACCTAAGCACAAGAAAGGGTTACAAAGTTTTTTTGAAAAAATTAACTTAATTATGAGATTAATATATTATTTTTCTAATATTTTCAAGTTATGACATCCATTTTGAATAAAAATTAGGGATTTAGTTGGACTAGAGAAGGAAGGGATAGTTTTGGTGTTATCAAGTTAGCCATAACTCAAGATCCAACACTTGAAAATCATAATTTCAAGAAAGAATTCACCTTATATGCTTTGGTAAATGATGAAATAATCTTAGCCATTTTTACATAATCAAATTAAGAGGATCTTGAATAGCCCATCACTTTATTCAACCAAGGATTAGAATATTATTAAGTAAAATACACTTTTATAAATAAGTGTTTATTGTTATAATAAGTCTTAAAAAAATAGGCATATGCTCTATAACAACAAATTAAATGTGATGGTTTCTCATAAAAGTATTAAATAATTATTTTTGACTAGATATTTGAATGATAAAAGGGCTGGTTAGATCACTAAAGTCATGGAATATGATGTCGATATCAAGCTTGCCAAGTTGGTGAGAGGTAAGGGGTTGTGTGAGCACTTATCTTTAAACTTGAAATATAAAAAAGAGGTTGTCCTAGCACTCTAAAATGATCCTAAAATATTTTAATCTTCATCTAACATGAGTTAGACACAATATATAGTCAAATTCCTCCAAACATATGAGTGTCCATTAAGCCTAGATAATGCTAAAAAGAGACATTTCAGATTATAATCCATTTTACATATGTCTTGGCAGATGGAACACTCTTTAAAAAGGACCTTAATGGAGTGATATTAATGTGTGTATATAATGATCGTATTGAGAAGTTATTAGCATAATTTTAAGATGGGTCATCAGGTGGTCACTTACACTAAGAACTATATCAGTAAAAGTGATGAGAGTTGGGTATTATTTGCCTAACTTGTTCAAGGATTCATATGCATGGATAAGAAAGTGCCAAAAGTGTTCCTTCTTCACAAGAAAACAAAATATTTTAGCCCTTCTTCTCCATCCCATTCAAGTATACCAACCTTTCATGTAATGGGGATTGGATTTTATAGGCATAATCAACCCTCCTTCAAGTGTTATCCGTAAGTGGGTATTGACTACAACTGATTTTGTTACTAGATGCATAGAGGCTATAGTTCTCAAGTATACTAATGAAATCAATGTTCTAGACTTATATTAAGGTATACTAATTAGATTTTTGGTACCTTCTACACTTATTTTAGATAATTCAATGGTTTTCCTTGGTATTAGAATAAGTGAGTGGGATGTGAAACATAGGATTCACCTAAGTATATCCTTTAACTACTATCCTCAAGTAAATGGACTAGATGAGTCCACTAAAAAGAATCTCATTAAATTTATCAAAAGGACTATGTAGTAAAATCAAATAACATGACACATAAAGTTGAAAACAACCTTATGCATTGATAGGATCACTCCTAAAATAGCCATTAACAACTCACCATACATGTTTGTCTATGGAAAATAAATTAAGATACCCATTTATCTTTAGTTACCATCTTTAGATTTTACACAACAGCTTGAGATGATGGAGAATGTTGCCATGGAGATTAGACTAGCTAAATTGATGGAGCTAGAAGAAATAAGAGATCATGACATAAATAACATGGAGTCCCATCAAGCTCAAACTAAGAGGTACTTTGATAATAAAGTTATTCCAAGAGAATTCCAAGAAGTTGAACTTGTCCTCAAATGGGATGAAGATAGGGAAAAACCTAGAAGACACATAAATTTTGAAACTTTATGGAGTGGGCCCTATGTTATCACTCATTTCAAGAAATATAATGCTTTTCAGCTCTCAAAGTTGAATGGAGAATAAGTACTTATCCCAATCAATGGGATATAACTAAAACATTGATATTAAGTTCATTTTTATCCTCTTATACACAATATATTATCCTTTGATTTCTCTAAGTGTTTATATCACATGTTTGCTTTGTTGAGTGTGATCCTTGTCTTGTTGTGCGTGTCTTATTTTATTTTTATTTTGAATTTTTTTACAATTTTTAGTTTGTTTCAAAAGCCAATGTCATGTTGAGATTTGATCACATAGAGAAGCAATGTTTAGTGATTCTATGCCAAATGGGTTATTTAAGGCCACTATTCTAGATGTTTAGCAGTCAAACTACCCTAGGTGTCACCAAAAATGTTATCTAATCAGTCACCTATTACCAAAGATTATTCAAAACTAGGTAACTAAGTCATCTAACCTTGAAGTGGTCTTGTTGAGAATCATGTTGATGTCATAATTTAGTGTTTTATGTCATTTCAAGGTTTAAATAAGGTCCTATTATGATGTTATAATCTTTCTGTGTGTCTTATCTAATTGGTTTCACACCATGATCTTTGAAGAGGTCTTTTGCAATGTAGTTTAGCAAATTTTAAGGTAACAATGGAAATATTAAGGTTTGTTTATGAAAATCAAGGTAGAACTGATCCATGGTGAAGACAAGCAGGTGGTGACTATCCAAGAAATCAATATAATCCAATATGGATAGGTAGACATAAAAATCAAAGGTAATGAAGATGGAAAAAATTCCATTTTAAGCCTTTAGAGAAGTTAAGGTAATTTTAGAGAGATTATAGTTTCCATTATTTTGTCTTCTATTACTTGTTGCAATGTTGTAATGTAATTCCTTGATAAAAAATAAACATTAAGGTCTAATATCATTTATATAGGCAAAAATGGTCTTTTAGATCATATGACACTTGTTGAATAACATATCATATATCTCTTACCCATCTATCTTAGTCAAGATGTTACAGTACCCCTTTTCCAATGTTAAATCACATTTGAATCTACCTCACTCATCATTATAACATCCAAACAAGTTAATTAATGAAGATATTTTAGGGAGAATAAGATGAAAATATGTTGGTACATTACAACACCACCATACAAGCCAAGAGGAACTCCATGACCACCTGGGTCACAGCTCTAACAGGGTATTTTGGTAGGATAAACAAGTTTTCTTCATGAAGAAAGGTATGTGAAGCTCTCATGAAAATGGTTTAAAACTAAATATAAATTTATAATCCCATTCAAGGCCTTCTCCATCCTCCTCAATCTCAAAACAATGAAAATACAAAAGTTGAAGGACCAAGAAAGACAGAAACCCATTCAACTTCTCCATCAAGTCATTGGTAAGCCCAAAAAGGTCATTTTGGTATGGTTGGTTCATAAAGGATGAGATGTTTAAGACCAAAATATCTTATGGGATGTTTACCACCACTATTCCCCTTAAATCCATGGAAGTAGTTTTGGGATTAGGGGGAAGAGCTTTATGAACCATTGTTAAGAAGTTAAACCTCTCTAAAACCCTCTTAAACCCCATTGTCATGATTTTATCCTTAAAATTGTAGGTTTATGCTTGGTGAATGCATGTAAATTGTTTTAAAGTGTATATTTTAGTTTTAATAATACATTTAATACCAAAATTAGCACAAAATTCTAATGACCATGTTAGTACTAGTAATAATATCTCTTTGTCTTATTATTTTGGGCATGACAGGCATCATGGTACATGGTTTTGAAGTATTTATAAATTTAAGGTGCTGAAATGTAGGTTTATATTATGTTTAAAAATTCATATATTCCTAATTTAATATCTTATACCATTTCCAAGAAAGGTTCACATGCGAAAAGGAGTAGAATGTGCAGGTACAAGTCTGCAGGGTTGGGAGAATATAAGTTTTGGGTCTGCTTGACACTTTTGAAGGATTTTGGGTTTATAAAGGAATAAAAATAATATTATACACATTTATATAATTCCATCACAATTCATCAAATTTTACACCAGTTTCATTAACTCCTAGTGGCTTTTTTGTACTAATCCAAACACACATTCCTCAAGTGAGAGAAATATAGTCATGTGGTAAGCAATTATGAGGTTTGGCAAGTAGTACCTTCTAAATAAAATTTTTATAAATTAATTATAGGTGATATGAAACTATAAATAATTAAATAATTTTTCAAGTCCTCGAATATCATCTTTGATGGAAGTTATAGGTGGTAGGCTTCAGTCCATTGGTCTAAGCATTCCTGAATAAGTGCTTCAAGTGTTGAAGAATCAAATAGTAGACCTATGACTAAAGGATAAGTTTTGAATGAATTATTTAGGTGTCTATATTTATGATAAATATTAATAAAATTCCAAATATACTTAATAATAATGCATGATAAAGATGGGAAAAGATGAAACAATTCTAGTATGCATGTACAAGTGGACTGTGTTAAGACTACAATCTAAGATGATAGGTTATTGACATGTATATGTATGTTTTATTAGTTAAAATATTTATAAATAAATCTAAAATTATATTAAAATATCCCCAAATCAATTTAATATCATCAAATTAGGATATATCAATCATATGGCAAGTTTCAAGTAAGTGTTAAGTCTAGAATAGACACCTACATGCTTGTGTGCAAAGAATGAGTAGAAACATGCAATATTTGTATTAAATATGAGGTATGAAATATAAATAATGGTTTGTAAGGAACTAAATAATTTCAAATAATTTTTATACCTATTGAAATGAGGGGAAACTATTAGTTGAGTCAAACTCATTTAAAGAACATATATAAGGCCTATAGAGACCTAGAGAACAACTATGCCTTGAGATTCAATATTAAAGAAACCAATAATAGATTAGTTTATTATTATGTAATATTATCTATTAAATATAAATAAATTTTTCAAACAATCTACAAAACTTCCATGACCACCCTTTCTGGGAGAATGCACATAGCTATATATAGTCAGTTTGAGTAGCATGAGTCTAATAACACTTTGGTATGCAAATTGAGGTTTAAAAAGAGTATTGAGAAAGTGGAAACATAAAATATTGTATCTCAAAATAATTAACCTCCACCCTTATTATTTTTTTAAACCCCTTAACTCATAACAAGCCGCCTATAGATCAAATGACTAAGAGAACAATGTGAACATATATGTTCATCTTGACTGTGTCAAGTCTATGAGTAAGTTCATGAAGGGAGAGTGAAAGTTTAGATTTAATATTGTATTTTTAAAATTAATTAAATATTTACAAAACATACTTCATTATATTCCTTGAGATGAATATAAAACACCAAAAATAGGTCAATATGGTTAAGGTTGCTACACTATCCACAAACCTTAGGCATATGTTGATCAAGTGTCAAGAATGTTTGCAGGGTTGAATGACTTAAAATATATATTTATACATTTTAATACATGAATCAATCATATACTAATCATATCAAGAAAAAAAATTATAAAGGAGGTTTCTTTCACAAAACAATTAGCTTGAGTAAACACCTACAGGATCAAAAGACTCAAGAAGCTTATCTTGCTTATGTGGGAATTTTTATGAGGAAGTACATGGAGAAAAATTAAACTAGGGGAATTTGGAGGGGTAAGTATACTCCAATTTATTTTTATTTTTAATCCAATAAAAGGCTTGTAATTTATGAACCATTTTTAATAAGATAAACTCTCTTTAAAACCCTTGCAAAGCCCTCAAAAAATCCCAATGAATCTAGACACTTTCCAAGTGATCCTAATGCACATTATTGGTCTTGAAAACATCTAAATGACATCTATATTCCTCATAAGTTCTTTTTTGAGAAATAATTTGGCATGTGTGAGGGTAAAAACATAAGAGAAAGGCCTGCAAATGCTTATTTTGATTGATTTAAAGAGGTTTAAGTATGTTTAGACTTATTAATCAGTTGAAGAGGATTTAAAAGCTTAGACAGAGGTCTCATAACCTTCCATAATCCATATCAGATGTCTTCATGGTTATTTAATAGGTTTCCAAGCAAATAACCAAGTCATGAAGAAGGTTTCCTTCTTGGTTGCATAAAAAATCAAGGTTGTAGACCTTTTGAAGGTCACCAATAGCATCAAAAACTTCATGATAATCCTGTAAGTATATAATGACATCATTAAAAACTTATATTGGTCATGAAAAAACCAATTTAAATATCTAAAAGTAGAATAAAATAACTTGTTCGTAAGCAATTCAATGTACATTTTATTGAAGACCTTCAAAGAAGCCTATAGGATTTATTAGCTTTTCAAGCTTACGACAAGATTAACAAACTCTTGGAGACCCCTACTAAGATCTAAAACATATTAAACCTCAGTTTTGAGATCATGGGATATGAACAAGGTCTTAAGGTAGTCCTCAAACCTACTTGAACCTTCTATTATAAGAATTCACAACCTTCTCCAAATCTCTTGCTATTAGGTTATGAAGAATCTTTTGAAGATGGTTGATAAGCTCAGACAGAGATAATATGATATTATACAAGGTAAACATGGATTTGGCAATATTTTAATGACAAACTTCAAGCAAAGATTAGATCTAGTATGAGAGATGGGTTGGTCTTCATCACATTCTTTGTATCAAACAACTTTGACTTGAAATTGTAGGTCCTGATGACAAAGAGAATAGTATGAGAAGGTCTAAAGATTAAATATTTTTCCCACCAAGATAGGAAAAGCATTTCAAGAGTCAAGTATGGCATAGGAATATTCTAATAAGTTCAATAAGGCCATGTGTCAAGATAATAAATTGTAATTCCTCCATCAAATAAAATAAATTTTCAAATGAAGAGAGATGAGTCATTAGATTTTATGAGCCACTTCTAAGCCACCTCTCATGAGATCATCATCAAGTCAAGCTAATAGATGTTGAATACAAATGATAGGACTATTTCTCCACCTTATTTTAGCATTTCAACTAATTAGATGTTGGATGATAGTCATCATATAATCTTCATACATCCTCTTTCTCTCTCCCTATCCATTCTTATATATATTTGGACTTGAATGGCATCGTGAAAGATCCTCTAAGTTAGTATTGTTGAAGAGTTGTTAATGATGTCATAGTGATGTCATGAGGGTGTCTAGGTGAGTGGATAAAGTGCCTTAATAGTCTATGTGTCAATGATAAAGTATGTAATGTACTTATCTTAGTATGCTTGAAGGTGGCTTGGTTGGTATTCTATTTTAACATGGTTAGAGATGTTTAAGGATGATTATGGTGACCTGAGCATTGTTAGGAATATAGGATGTAGAGAAATAATAATGAAATAAAGATATAATTAAAATTTAGAAAACACAATAGAATAGAGACATAGATTTAACATGGTTCACCTAGTATGGGCTACATCCACACAGAAACTACTAGTCCTTATTATTTAGTCCAACAAATAAAGGGAAAAAACCTGCAATACATGTGCTAAAATATCCTCTTCACTCTCACTTTTATTCTTGATTACAATGCCCTCATATCAAAAGAGGGTTACAAACTAAGGAAAAAATGCACTAACTTAATTTCTACCATTAGATCTAAAACCTAATAGTAAATGGTCCAGATTAACTATGAAATTACAATATTTTATAATGCATTTTTCACAGTGGGGAGGCATTTCCCCCCACACCCCCCATGTTGGGAATTGGGCATTAAAATAAGATCAAAATCCACCATCCAATAATCTCCCACTTAGAGACTGATTTTTTCAACTCCACTGCTACAAATCTTACTTGGAATTTTCTTTTAACTTTGACTTTGACATTTTTCTCATATTCCTTGTAATCCTTGAAGACCTATTGAAGCTAAACAACTCTCCAAATTATCTTTAGTGACTGCCTTTGTTAGCATATCTATAGTATTTTAACTTGTATGGATCTTTTCCAACTTCAATTGATCATCCTCCAAAACTAAATGAATGAAGTGATACCTGAGTTGTATATGTTTGGTTCTTGAGTGGAATGCCAAGTTCTTTGCTAAATGAATCACACTCTGGCTATTCACTATAAAACCTAAAATCTTCTTGCTTATGCCTTAACTCTTCCATGAACCATTTCATCCATATCATCTCCTTGCTAGCTTCTGTAGCTATAACATATTTTGCCTCTTTAGTTGACAAAGTAACTATCTTCTATAATTTTGAAATCCAACTAACTAATATGTCACCAACAGTGGATACATAACATGTGGTGTTCCTCCTACCATCTAAATCTCCAGCCATGTTTGCATCAACATATCATTGTCAGGTAACATATGAGCCTTCAAAGCACAAATACATATCAATGGTCCCTCTCAAGTACCTGAGAATCCACTTGACTACATCCTAGTGCTCTTTTCCTAGATTATTCATAAACCTACTAACAAATCTCATTGCATGAGCAATATTTTGTCTAGTGCACACTATAGCATACATTAAACTTTCAATTTCTAAATCATATGGCACTTTGGTCATGTAATTGATTTCTTCCTATGTTTTAGGACATTGTTCCTTGATTAATTTGAAGTGCCCTCCCAAAGGTGTACTCATAGGTTTTTCATTTTGCATATTGAATTTGACTAATACCTTTTTGATGTATTCTTCTTGAAACAATGTCAATTTATTATTTTTCCTATCTCTTGTTATTCTCATACTGAGGATTTGGTTTGTAGCACCCAAATCCTTCATTGCAAATGAATCTACTAGTTTTCTTTTCAGCTCATTTATATCATGCATGTTAGACCCTGCAACAAGCATGTCAACTACATACAATAACAAGATAATATATCTACCATTATCTAATCTCTTAAATTAAACACAGTGGTTAGAATGACATCTAATATAACATTGTTATATCATAAACATGTCAAATTTCAAATATCACTATCTTGGATCTTGTTTTAGGTCATACAAACTCTTCTTCAACATGTACACCATTTTCTCCTTACCTTTAACTTTGTATCTTTGTGGTTGCTCCATATATATTTCCTCCTCCAAATCACCATGAAGGAATGCAATATTCACATCTAATTGTTCAAGGTCCAAATATTTTATTGCTACCAAACTTAAAATAGTTCTTATAAAAGTCATTTTGACTACTGGAGAAAATATTTCTTCAAAGTCAATACCTTTTTTTTGTGCAAACCCCTTTACATCAAGTATGTCCTTATACTTATTTTTTCCTCCATATTCTTCCTTCAACCTATAAACCCATTTATTCTACAATTCTCTTTTATCTACAAGAAATTGAACCAAATCTCAAGTTTGGTTGTGTACCAAGGATTCCATTTCTTCTTTCATGCCTTGCTCCCACTTCTTTATAGTTTTTACATGCATTACTTCTTCATATATTTTTGGGTCACTACCATCAGTTAATAATAAATAATAAAGTGAAGGAGAGAAATGTTTAGGGAGTCTACTTACTCTAGTATATCTTCTAACTACGCTTCTATGAATTTGAGGTACTTGTATTTGTTACACATTCTAGTTTTTTGGCACTTTTGGAATTTCATTTCCAATAATTTCATCAAGTACTACATATTCTATACTTGACTTTTCCTACAATTGATCTCTATACATAACCTTTTCATTAAATATCACATCTCTACTCCTAATGATTTTACAATTTTCAATATCCCATAAATGGTAACCAAAATCATTAACTCCATATCCAATAAAAGTACATTTCTTGGATTTTGCCTCAAGCTTGGTTTTATTTACTTTATCAATATAGACAAATGCTTCACAACCAAAAGTCTTTAAAAATGAATAATCTACCTTTTTACCTATCCATGCTTCCTCTAGAATGCCACCATCTAAAGGACTTGAAGGCTCTCTATTTATTAAGTAAATAGTGGTATCCAAAACATCTACCAAAAATTGTAACGGTAACCTTGCATGAAATCTCATGCTCCTTGCATGATCCATGATTTTCATATTCATCCTTTCTAACACACCATTTTGTTGTGGTGTTTTTGTAACCATCTTCTCTACATGAATCCCATGGGATGAACATTAATTATCAAAGTATTTACTATAGTATTCACCTCCATTATCTGATCTAACACACTTTAACTTATTTCATGTCTCATTCTCAACCAAAGCTTTCCATTTCTTAAAAGTATCAAAAACATTAGATTTCTTTCATATTTAATAAACCCAAGTTTTTCTAATTACATCATTGATAAAATTAAAATAATAAGAGCCACCAAGGGATGATACTTGAGATGGTCCCCATACATCTGTATGCACAAGCTCTAACTTTTCATCCTTCTTTATCCTCACAACTCTAAGAAATATGACTCTCTTTTATTTTCTATACACACAGTGCTCACAAAAATCTAAATCCACCTTCCTCAAATCTGGTAACAAATTCTTTGAGTGGAGAACTTGCATCCCCTTATCACTCATGTGTCCAAGTTTGTGGTGCCATAATTTTGTATCCACTTCTATAGAATCTAGAGAAATAAAAGAATCAACATCACCATTAGATAAATACAATGTACCTACCTTCTCTCCTTTTGCTATTACCAGTGATCCTTTAGTGACCTTCCATGAATTTTTCATGAATGTAGCTATGCATCCCTCACTTCCTAGCTGCCTTACTGAAATTAGATTTCTTATAAACTTAAGAACATGCCTTACCTCTTTCAACAATTATTTTTTTCAATTCTATAATTTTATCTGTATCTTACCCTTTCCTACAATTTTATAGGGTTCACCATCACCCAAATAAACCTACCCAAAATAACCTCGAACATAGTCTTGAAAATATTTCTTATGGGGTGTAGCATGAAATGAAACCCCTAAATCTAGCACCCAAGAATCATTAATATTATTTAAAGAAAGGATTAAATCATCTTGTAACATATCACCTGTTATATTTGCTTCCTAGTTTTTATCTTGTTGTCTATCTCTTTGTTTTCCTTTTCAAAACCAACAATCTTTCTTTAGGTATCCTTTCTTCCCACAAATCTAGCATACCAATGTTCCTCTAGATTTATATCTACCCTTCTTAGACTTCCCATGATTCCCTAATCCCTTTCATTTATCCTTTTATCTTCTCCTATTCTCCATAGTCAAAGCATTACCTGATGTCTCACTTGTGCTTTTCTATCACATTTCCTTACTACGGATAACACCAATAACATCATCAAACTTTAAAGTGTTTGAGCTAAAGACAAAATTTCTCATAGGCATGACTAAGACATTATATATTTCTCAAAATGAACATAGAATCAAAAGAGCCCTAACCTCATCATCAAAACTTACTCTTATAGAGCTTAACTAATTTGTGACTGTGTTAAATTTATTTAAATGGTCAAAATCAGACCCACCTTTTGGCATTTCTAGATTAAATAAATGTTTCATAAGAAATACCTTGTTGGAGGTCGAGGGTTTTTCATACACTCTATCTAATATATTTATCATATATACTATTTTTTTCTTTTGAAATAATGAAAGTCATTGACACTGTCAAGCATAGTCATATTGTTCCTAGTGCCTTTCTATCAAGAACCTCCTAGTCTTCATCCTTCATAGTCATCAGCTTCTTTGTTATTCTACCTAATGGTAGAAAAAGATCCTTCTGATATAGATAGTCCTTAATTTTCATATTCCATATCTATTAGTTTTGGTCATTAAAATTCTTGACCTTAAACTTGCCTTCTTCTACCATTACTCCCACTCGAATCAGGAAACATCTTTTCCTATGAGTTTATCTGCTAAATAAACTTTTAGCTCTGATACTAGTTGTAAAGAATATAGGATGTAGAGTAATAATAATGAAATAAAGATAGAATTAAAATTCAAAAAACACTATAGAATATAGACACATATTTAATGTGGTTCACCCAATATGGGCTAGGTCCATATATAAAATGTTAGTCCTTCTTATTATTCAATCTAACAAATGAAGGGAAAAAACTTTCAATACATCCACTTTAATATGCTCTTCACTCTCTTACTTTTTTGCCTAATTTTAATGCCCTTATATCAAAGGAGGGTTATAAATTAAGAAACAAAGGCATTAAATTAATTTCTACCATTATATCTAAAGCCTAATAGTAAACAGTCCAGATTAACTATGAAATTATAATATTTCATAATGCATTTTTCAAAGTGGGGGGGGGGGGGGGGGGGGGGGGGGTGTTGCCCCCCACACTCCTCTTGTTGGGAACTAGGAATTAAAATAACATCAAGCCCCACCATCCAAAAATCATGTGAAAGGGGTCCTATCATAATTTAAGAATGATTTAAGTGCTTCTGTGCATGAGTGGATTTCATCTAGTTGAAAATTATTTCCATCTAGACTTTTGGGTTTAGTGGTAAAAAATTTGAGTAGGTAATTTGTTGATGTCACCATTACCATGGGTGGATGATTCAGGGGGAGTTGGTTATATGTTTTTAATCACATTAGTCCCTAGTTAATTTGTATTAAATTTTAGGTCATGCAACTAAGCAAAACATAAGATATGCAAGTGCAAAGTTGGGATCCCAGGTAGTTTGCCAATGTTTTCCCATACTTAGGCAAATTTGTAATATGGAAAGAAAAATTGAGTATGAATTTTGATGTTTTTATATTTCACACATGAAAAGGTGCAAGGATAAAATGATTATATGGGTTTGTTCAGTTTTATGCCTAGATGATTTGTGCTACATTTCAAGTCATGTGATGAAGCACATCGAAAGATATGCATGTGCAAAGTTGACCTTCTAGATAGTTCTTGACATATTTGGATCTATGGTAGGAAAAATTTGAGTGAGAAAATTAATGGATTTATATCTTTCATGTGAAAATTTTTTGGGAGCATTTTCACAATGGCTAGATTCTCCTATGTGAGGAGAATATATGGTCCAAATTTGAGAACATGCAAGTGAGTGAAGCAAAAGATAAGACTGTGAAAATTTAGCCTTCTAAGAAGATAGCAATGGTCCCCATAGTAAAATTTTCATAAGGTAATGTTTGAGAAACATTGATGGAGTGTGTTTCTCCAAGATGTCAGGAAGCACCAAGATGGTGCCAAGTGTTCAATGTTTAATGTTGAGTAGAGATAAAAATTAAGCTTCTGCCAAGGATCAACAATGAGAGGATGATCGTACAAATAGAGATAAATGATGTGTATTAAAATCAAGAGGTTAAAGTGACAATTGTCTAATATAGTTAAAGTGAAGATAATCTCAAAGAGATGAATGGAGCGTATGATGTCAAAGTTGCCAGATTACGTGAGATGAGGTCAACTGTTAGAGGTTTAACATTTAGGCATTGACATACTATGATTTAAATTTATAATAAAATTGATGTTTCATGATCAATAAAATACATGAGGACACAATATGTGAGCATAGTGATTGAGGTTCAACTGTGATTGTTTGCATTTGAATATTTGAATTTAACACAAAAAAAACTAGTACTCTATATTTTGGCCATATCTTTTGATCTAGGATGAATTTTATCATGGTGTAAAAAGTGAATTTATAGAGGACTCCAAGGCACATCTATAAAAATATATTTTAAGATCTAAAAGTGTGTATAGTCAAATTTATGAAGGTTTAAATTTGATTTTGTGTTCGTGCATGTTCTTCAAGTAGCCCAAGAAGGGTAATTGAGCTTGTGTTGATGTTGTTTCAATGTTTCACGATGACTTAGCTTTTAGAGAGTGTTTTAGACTCCATGAGGATCATATATGTGTATTTTGGAGGTGTGATCAATCTATTTTGAGTATTAACAATGCTTAAGAAGTTGAATGTGTGTTTGTTCATGATGTTATTATACACCAAGTTAGTGTTTGAGTTGATTAAGCATACGGAAAGGTGAGGAAAGATGGTTGTGATAATTTAAGGATGTCAAAGGGGTCATGTAGAATGGAACTATACAATTGAAAGTGGTTTTATGTTCTTTTTTTTCTTGATGAATTGTTAAATGGGTGAATAGGTCTCCATGAGACCTATAAGAGCTACAAGGCCTAATAGAAAGGCTTGGCTACTTAAGAGTGACCCATATATGTTATAGCCAACCTATGTAGATGGTATTGAGATATGTCTTGATTTGATAGATGATTTAAGGGTTAAGGCATGCCTATTGGTTGACTAAAATGGTGATGATCATGAATGCTCTATAAATAGTGAAACCAAAGATGATGGTTTCTATATGTGGGAGAGTCTAATAAGAGGCTTGTGTGTGTATATGGTGCAGCAAAGGAGAAGAAGAGTGACCAGTCGATGAACTAAAGAGTATAAAAGTTTAAAGACTATGTGTATAACCTATGGGTCATGTTTTTGATGTCATAATAGTGTTCCTATAAGTTGAGGATGAGCAAAGAGGTCTAGGGTGATCTAAAAGATGGATTTAGATGCATTAAGTGTGCAGAGTAGAAGAGAGCTAATATACTTTGTATCTCCATTAGATTGGTAAGAAATCAATGCTCAAGAGATGTGTTTTTCATAGGTTTTGTTGTGGTAGCTCAAATTCTAAGGGGTTTCATCCTCTTTTCAAGGTGAAACTTGCTAAAGGTCTATTTGTTGTGGCAACTCATCTAGATAGATGTTGTAGTACCTTGTGGGATAGTATTATAACTAAATAAGAGATGGTAGTTCCTTGATCAATTGTTATTGGTATAAATTAATTATTTTTATTATAGGATAGTATTTGAATTGTAGGTTTTAGTGGGGTTTCTCTCCCAAGAGGGTTTTCCACATGTCTCATGTTATGAGCTTGATCTTGCATTATCTCTCTTGTTCATTATTATGAATGATGTGTATGATTTTTGAATGCTTGTGATAACTGATTAAGATTTTATAATGATTGAAATTGAATTTTAAATATCTAGGGCTCACTGATTCACCCCCTCTCTTAGTTATTGTACCTATAAAAATTGGTATCAGAGCAGGTCTTTTGGTAAAGGCTTGATAGCTTGAAGGTGATCCAAGGTACAATATGGGTAGTCATCAAGGAGGTCTCTCTACTAAGTAAGCATCTATGTTCAATAGATCCAATTATGATTTTTAGAGTGTAAGGATGAGGACATATATTATGCCCTTATGATTTGATGTATGGTAATTTGTTGTGGATGGTTATGTTGCTCATACTACTCCTCCATCTAGTGTTGTAGACAAGAAGTTGTTTGAGAATAATTATAAGGAAATGAATTCCATCAGTTATGATCTTAAAAATATTGAGTTCATGAAGGTAATCCATTTTAAGTCTTCTAAAGAAATATGGGACAAAATGTAGATCATTAATGAAGGAGATTCAAAGGTCAAGATTGCCAAGTTACAGACTCACATAATTAAATTTGAAAGTCTTAAGATGAATGAATAATATAATGTGGCTTCATTTTTGTAGAGAGTTGATGAGACTATGAACATCATCATAGGTCTTAGAGAGAACCTTTAAGAGGATAATATAGTTCAAAAGGTATTAAGGTCTCTATCTCTCAAGTTTGAATCAAAATTATCTTATATAGAATAAAGGCATTATCTTACTCAATTGAATATGGATCAATTACATGGCACCCTTACTACCTATGAGATGAGACTAAATGATGATATACCACCAAAGAAATAAGAAACATTCAAGACAAAAATGAAGCCAAAGGACAAGTTCTAAGGTAATAAACCTAAAGAGGATGAACTAATCACTTTGATTAATATGAAATTAAACACAAGATCAGGGAAGTATAAGGGTAAACTACCCTTAAAATGTTTCAACTATGGAGAGAGAGGAAATTTTACCTATAAGTGCCCTCATAATCATGATAATAATGATGATTAAGAGCATGGTGAAGGCCAAGATGAAGATAAGAAGACATATAGGAAGAAAGGGTTCAGAAAGTATAACAATAAGAAAAATTCCTTTAAGAACAAGAAGAGTCTCTACACCAAAGAAGATTACAACTCATTAGATGAGAGTGAAGATAGTGACTCAGAGCATGATCATGAAGATGATAGTCCTATTGAAGATGAATCCCTCTTCATGACTGAGGAAGGAAGTTTCTCACTTCAAAAAGAGTCTACTTCAAGTGATTCAAATGATGATGAAGATGAGGTGGATTATGAGACTACATTGACAAATGATATTGAAGAATTAAAGATTGAGAATAAGATTAATAAGAAGATGAAGTCTCAACTCAAATACTATGAGGAGAAATTCAGTGTGTATGAGATAAGAATGAATGAAGACACCAAGGAGCATGAAGATATAATAAAGCATCTTAGTTGTCAATTGAAAATTATATCTACAAGCCTAAATTCCAAAGAAGATGAATGCTCAAGGTATGTAATTGAAAATGAGTCATTTAAATATAAGTTAGAGAAGACATCTAATAAGGTGAAGTCATTTGTGAGATTTGAAAAGAGCTCAAGTGATCTAGACAATATTCTAAGTGGTCAAAAGCATGCTAGTGATAGAAATAGTATTGGATATGAAGAAAAACAAAAGAATGTAGCTCTATATAAGATAAAGACTAATGTGAACAAGGACAATTATAATTTGAATATAATTCATTAGATCAGGAATGAAGGTGCTAGCAGAATGAAGACAAATCAGATCAGACAATCAAATGCTATGAGGTATGTAATATTAAATGGTTATTGTTACAAATGTAATCAATTTAGGTATAGAAATAGCGAATGAAAGAGACATATTATAAATGAGTTTGCATGGAATTATGATTAATTTCTTCAATAAAAAGTGGTGAACAATGTTAAGTTCTTTAATTATCTTAATGTGGGACACTTTGCAAACCATTATCCACATAAGATTAAACAAGGTGGTCCTCTTTAAAAAATAAGGTTGTTTGGTTTGTCATGACATAGGACACATTGAAAGTTTTTATCTAAATAAGGTAAGATAAGATACATTTCTTTCAAAAGGTATAGTGTGCTTCAATTGTCAATAGAGAGGTCACATTTCTAGATTTTGCAAGCAAAGACTTATAATAAATAATGAGTTCAATTAGGCTCCTAGAGTGCAAGGAATAAGGAAATTTAACTCATGGAAACCAAAGGTTATAAGTATGAGTCATGATGGGTCTATTGGTCCAAGTAATCTATTTTATATGATGGATAATGTTACAGAAGTTGAAAATTTCCAAGGGATCTCATTGTCTACTCACATTGAGAATGAAGAGACCAAGCTTAAGGAGAAGAATGAGGTGTTAGTTGAGGCTATTTCTGAGGTTTGTATGGATCTAAGTGAACATCTTGTTTTTGTTGAGCAAGTATCATGAAAATAACATCAATTATTAGAACCTGATGATGAGGTTCCAAGCTACAAGGAAGATTCTACAAATGAAAAGGTATAGCATGAATCTATGTTGTCTCCATGTTTTTTAAATCCAAACATAGAAGAAAAGGAGAATATTTTAGTGAATTATCATGTTCATTCTCTTAATCCTAAGAACAAGAACTATAAGTATCAGATGACTAAGGAGGAGATGAAATATGAGGAGTTATGGTAAATTCTTAGTTTCACATCGATTTAGGATATTATGAAGTAGGGTATCTCTATCTATGCTTATTAGGAGACATATTTCTTGTGGAGAATAAATTTTGTGTGCTCAATATATTAATTCCAATTAGATAATGTATTTAGTTAAGGGGGAGAAACAAGTTCATGAGATTTTTCTAAATATTTGTGAAGGAGCTATAGAATAGGGTCAATATGGGTGTTTCCAAATGGCATAATGTCATTAATGAAATGAAAAGAAGAGTTTGATGCTTAGAAAGGTATTTATACTTCTTGGTGATGTGTTATAGATATTTTTATGCCTTGATGATCATGTTTGTGATAATTGAAGATTTTTTAGTGCTCTCAATTTTCTCAATCTTGACTTAAGGGAAAGTAGGCTTAAAATGGGTTATAGTATGTATGGGTTACCAAAGATGTGGATGCTCAAATATTGGTATAGAAGTGTGTGATGGTTGTCTCTAGGTGTGTAATAAGTTTTAGAGGTGGACATTAACCAAAAGAAGGTTTGTTAACTTAGTTAATTTTGAGATTCAGGGGTTTTGGGCTATGCTAGAAAAGTGGTTTGACTTATGAGTTGAGGTTTTAAGCTTATTAATTTACTTAATGGGATAAATGGGTTTTCAAATAAATCTTCACAAAGATTTGGAGGTTTATGGATTTTAATTTATTCAAAATTTTATTAATATGGAGGCCTAATTTAAAAGTTGGCTTGTGAAGGAATTATGTTGCAAAAGGTGAGATAGGTGATACAAATTGGTGTGCTTAAGTGGGCATATGAGAGTGATCTACATATGAAGTTTAAAGTCTTGAATGTGTGTCTACTAAAATTTGTGGGCTCTCCAAGTTCCATGTAGGGGTACAAAGAGACTAGACAAGCCTAATATGAAGAAGAGTGATTTTTAATCAAATTCTTCAAAATAGAAAGGTATGTATGTTTCAAGGAGAATTCTCAAGATAGTTGAGAACATTTTTATTATTTGGTGAGTGGCATGAAGTTTTATTGGTGGTCCTTGTGGTAACTTGAGAGAGAAGGCTAGTAACCATGTGTGGTGGTTCTTCATGGTGTGTAGAGATTTGAAGATGCTCAAAAGGTAAAATGGCTCATAAAATTAGGTGGAGTCCCTTTTAGATATTGCTTGGTGAGTTCCATCAGATTTTAGTACTTTTGTGTGTTATTTCTTCATTAGTTGTAGTGCTTGGTTGAAGTGAGTGTTGGCATGGAGCAAGAGGAAGTTGTCAAGGTAAGAATAGGTAATCTCAAGGTATGGAAGATTTTGTATCATATTTATAAGGTGGTCCTTTATTGTTGATGTTATTTTTAAGTCCTCAAGATTAGTTTGTTCCCACTTTTTCATTGTATCAAAGGGCGATAAGTTTCATATTATGAGAGTGATTGAAGAGAGAGAAGTAAGGTGAGTTATTTATTGATATATGATGGGTGTTGATATCAATGACAAAGGGGGAGATTTTTGAAGAGTTTTCAATGATGTGATAGTGATGACATGAAGGTGTCCAGTTTAGTGGATGAAGTTCCTTGATAGTATATGCGTTAATGACAAAGTGTGCAATGGGCTTGTCTTAGTATGCTTGAAGGTGGCTTGGATGATCTTCTATTTTAACATGGTTAGATATGTCTAGGGATGATTATGGTGATTTGATTAAGTGAAAGGGGTCCTATAAGAGGTTAAGAATTATTTTATTGCGTATGTGCATGAGTGAATTTCATCTAATTGATCATTGTTTTCATGTAAACTTTTGAGTCTAGTGGCATAAAATCTGAGTAGGTAGTTTGTTGATGTCACCATTGCCATGTGTGGATGAATTAGGGGGATTTGGTCATATGATTATGATAAAAAAATTCCCTAGTTGATTTTCAATAAATTTTAGGTTACGAAATGAATCAAAATATTATATATACAAGTTTAAAGTTGGGATCCTAGGCAGTTTGATAGTGTTTTCCCATACTTAGCCAAATTTGCAATATGGCAAGAAAATTTGAGTAGGCATTTTGATGTTGTTATATTTTTTAGTGAGAAGGTACAAGGAGAAAATGAGTGTATGGGTTTGTTTATTTTTGTGCCTAGATGATTTGTGCTAAGTTTTAGGTCATGTGATGAAGTGCATCAAAAGATATGCATGTGTAAATTTGGCCTTCAAGATAGTTCTTGACATAGTTGCCTTTGTGGTAGGAAAAAATTGAGTGAGAAGATTAATGGAGTTATATCTCACTCGTACAAAGGTTTCAAGAGTACTTTGACACATGGTTTGATTCTCCTATGTGAGGAGAATATATGGTATAAATTTAAGAACATGTGAGTAAGTGAAGCAAAAGATATGACTATGTAAATTTGGCCTTTTAGGGAGATAACAATGGTCCCCATACATAGTCAAATTTTCATAAGGCAAATTTTTATCAACGTCGATGGAATGCATTGTTCCAAGATGTTAGGAAGTAGGGATATAGTGCCAAGTGTTCAATGTTTAACATTGAGTAGAGATAAAGATCAAGCTTATTCCAAGGATAAATGGTGAGCAAGTGATCATTTAGATAGAGATCAATGGTGCACATTAAATTCAAGATATCAAAGTGACATTTTTATAGCATATCTAAAGCGAGGATAATCTCGAAGAGATCAACAGAGCGTATGAGGTTAAAGTTTCAAGATTTCATGAGATGGGGTCAAATTTTAGAGCTATAACATTTAGGAAATGGTGTACTAGAGTTAAATATCAAATAATATTGATGGTATGTGATCAATATAAAGACACAAGGACATGAGATTGAGCATAGTATTTGAGGTTTAACTATGACTATTTGTGTTTGAATATTTGAATTTAATAAAGGAAAAAATAGTGCTCTATATTTTCGAAATATCTTTTGAACCAAAATGAATTTTCTCATGGTGTAAAAAGTAAATATGTAGAAGACTCCAAGTTACATCTAAAATATAGATTTGAATATCTGAAAGTGTGTATAGTCAAAGTTATGAAGGTTCAAATCTAACTATGTGTTCGTGCATGTTCTGTAAGTAACCCAAGAAGGGTAATTGAGCTTGTGTTGATGTTATTTTGATGTTTCATGATGACTTAGCTTTTGAATAGTGTTTTAGACTCCATGAGGATAATCTATGTGAATTTTGGAGGTGTGATAAATCTATCTGGAGTATGAACAATGCTTAATAAGTTGACTATGTGTTTTTTCATGATGTTTCTATGCTCTGAGTTAGTGCTTGAGTTGATTGAGCATATGCAAAGGTGATTAGAGATGACTGTGATCATTTTAGGATGTCAAAAGGGTCATGTGGAGTGGATCTATGAAATTGAAAGTGGTCTTATGTTCTTATTTTTCTCAATGAAGTGATAAATGGGTGAATAGGTCTCCATGAGACCTATAAGAGCTATAAGGGGCTAATTGAAAGGTGTAGCTTCTTAAGATTGACCCATAGATGATATGGACAACCTATGTAGATGGTATTGAGTTGTGTCTCGATGTGATAGTTACCTTAATGGTTAAGGCATGCTTATTGGTTGACTAAGATGGTGATGATCATGAATGATATATAAATAGTGAAACCAAAGATAATGGTTTCTAGATGTGGGAGAGTCTAGTAAGAGGCTTGTGTGTATGGTGGAGTAAAGGAGAGGAAGAGTGACTAGTCAAAGAGATAAATATAAAACTAGTGTAAGGACTATGTGTATGATATGTGGGTCATGTTTTTTATGTTAGAATAGTGCTCTTGCAGATTAAGAATGAGAGAATAGGTCTAGGAGATCCAAAAGGTGGCTTTGGATACACTGAGTGTGTAGAGTAGAAGAGAGATAATATACTTTGTATTTACATCAGATTGGTTGGAAAATAGTGTTTAGGAGATGTGTTGTTCATAGGTGTTGTTGTGACATCTCAACATCTATGGGGTTATATCTTCATTGGAAGGTAAAACTTGTTAAAGGTCTAGTTATTGTGGCAACTCAGCTAAACAGGTGTTGTAGTACCTTTTGGGATTTTAGTCTCACTAAATAATGGATGGTAATTCCTTGATTAGTTTCTACTAGTCAAAATTGGTTCTTATTATTATAGGATAGTATTACAATTGTAGGTTGTAGTGGTTTTTCTACCCCAAGAGGGTTTCCCACATGTGTCTTGTGTTATGAGCTTGATCTTGCATTGTCTCTCTTGTTCATTATTGTGAATGATGTGTATGTTTCATGAATGCTTGTGATAATTGATTAAGATTTGTAAGGATTGAAATTGATGTTGTAACATCTAGGGCTCACTGATTCACCCCCTAGTGATTGTACCTATAACAAGTATGGTAAAGCCTGCTAAAATTGAGACTTGATTATTGATTTTGAAGTGAATGTAAACTAATTTTGCCTTCTTCATCTCATATTTAGTGTACTCATCATGAATTATTGATGAATAAAAGTGTTGATGTTTAATCTCCTTATATTTATCCTTTTCTTTCTTACCAATTTGTGAGTAATTTATCTCTTTGTAAGTCATATGGTGTGTAGTAAGTGATTATGCAAATGTTAAGTGTGGGAAAATCTCATTAGTGCTTCATTTTAAGCCTCTTGACTACCCTTACTTGTTGATGTATTAGGTGAAACCCCCATATTGAAATACTTATGCTAGAGAAATATTTAAAGTTTTGTGATTAGATTAAGCCTTGTTTATCTAAGTTATCAACTCATAGACCTTTAGAGGAGACCCAAAATTTGGTGCATCACCTTTTTCTCTATTTTTTTAACTTTCTCTCTCCCTTTTCATTAAAATTTGAATAAGAGTAGTGATAATATATGTGTAACATCAAAGGATACAATCCTCTCTATAGGTTCTCTTTATTTATATGCCACCCATAGCCTTAGAGAGTTCTCATTATGTCGATTGAGTGAGGCGATGTAGAACATCTCCTCAAAAGGTAAAATTTAAAGTGATAATAGGTAGACCTTGGATACATATAATGGAAGTTCTCCCAACTAATTTCAATTGATGTTTAAAATTCATTCATGATGGGACTTTATTGGTAATGCCTATTGATAACAAACTCTTTTTTTAAAATGATATAATATGATACATAAGGTATTCATATAGTGGTACCACCTACATAATCTATCCCTCTTGAGATTATACACAAATTTTAAATAGGTGAGTTAAGTACAATGGATAATTTATCTCTAGATACAAATAAAACACCACACACTAAGATTCACATAGATACACATCAATAATAAGAACCATTTCTAAAGGAACCAATGATACCATTACCAAAATAAAATAAAATTGTTGAGTTTCCTTTCTTAGTCAATACTGCGCAATAAGATGGCTACCTTTCAAATTATTATGATAGTGATGATGATCTATCCCATGATATGACAAATGATACATTGTAAAAAAAAAATTTGATCCACTCGAGAATATTTTACATAACCTATTCACACCTATAGATCTGGGTACATATAATCTAAACTCACTTGTAGATGATATAAAACCAAATCAAGATAAGGGAAAAGAAAAAATGGTAGATGAGCATGTAGATATTTATTATTATGTGCATGCCTCTTAGATTCACACATTAAGTCAACATTATAAGGTCCAAATTCAAATACATCATGTAAATAATGTGGAGGTCTCTCATAAGACTCCACAATAGATTCTACAAATCACAACAAACCAAGATACTACATATACAATACTTTCCATGTTACTTGAACATAGCATGATATCTTTACCTTATAATAGGAATATATTAGGAAATAAATAATTTCTTTAAAAAGGATTACATATTGTAACTATCATTGGATTAGTGGCCATTAGCAAAACCAAATCTAGAAATATATGAATGAGGGTCACATATAAATCATGCTCAATAAGTAGAAAAGACATAATACTTCAAAAGGTTCACAAGAATATCATCATTCAAAGTGACCAAGGCATGAATTTTTAAATATAACTACTAATATTCACAGGGCCTATTTTCAATATCTCAATTTTGATAGGAACAATTAGGATATAATTTTTAGCACAACATTTATTCAATTATTGGGACATAATAAAACTGAATTAAATACTCTCCATTGATGCTCAAATCTCATGGGTGCATCTACCTACCAATAGCATGTGGACTATAGGTGGTCCCCATGATCACATGGATATTAGATTAGGACCTACATTTGACATTAAAATTTGGATAACATTGGCTCACTGATTGGAATATAACATTGTATATTACAAATATGTATATCATCTTTAATGCTAGGGATTGGGAGATTTACTTGATGGATCAAGAATGCACAGGATGAGGTGAGATATTACATTATGAAATATTGTATTTTACAAAAATATAATAATATATTATTTTTTTTACATGTTTACAAAGAGGTGAAAGGTTATAAAGGCTTCATAAGGTGGTTACAGGACCCAACTAACATTCTTGTGAACAAACTAACCTAATAACATTTTTATTTAAATTAATAATACAAAATAAAGTTAATAAATATTGTATCAACCAACCTAACAAACCCCCTTTATCTAAAAATGGGTATAGAAGATGATCTAGAGCTATGACTATGAATTCATCAAAAGTATCCACTACACCTAAAATCAACATGTTGTACATCATGGTACTAACCAAAATCGATGCCAATCTATATAGAATCCCAACATATGAATTGTGTCATAAAAGATTATGAACATGATCAAGGCTTATTCATCCCTTGTGATCATTGTATTGTACTATAGTAGAACATGATCAAGGCATGTTCAACCACATCAATATTTATAAGGTTTCACATAAAAACTCATCCAAGTGACTACTTAACACTATATATGGCACATCTCCCTAATTTCCAAAAAAAATTGATGACCTTTGATCAACACTAAAGGTGATAGTAACCCTTTTCAACTCATACAATCATCGACAACTGATTGAAGGCCATGCAATATCTTCCCCCTATTAGGTGAGAGGTGAGAAACCCTTAAAAAAAAACACCAAATCAAAAATAATATGTTTTATCCTCATCAAAAATATCAATGAAGTGAATAAAACCAAAATTGAAACTAAAAAAAACATATTGTTGCTACCAAAAATTTCATTCACACATTTAACCCAAACTTCAAGCAAATAGCTAACTAGAGAAGGGGAGTAGTCCTCCAGCCTCCAAAAGATCCTCCAACCTATAGTGTGACACTTTCACTTTGTCAATCACAATGATCCTAATGGATTTATAAAGGATGATATGATCACAAGCATTAGGTGAAATTATGAAAACTTAAATTTTGAAGGTGTCAATTTTGACCAAAAATGCACCTTTATACATTAGTTTTGATACATTTAGATTTAAAAATCATATCAAGAAGTTGAAAAATAAAAAATAAACTATTTCATTATATCTAAAACATCTTAAAACCTATAAATCAACTAGTCACATGACTACTTTCGAACAAAATAGTGGCTTGTTGAAAAAAGCATCACAATACAAGGTACTTAATGAGGAATGTGAAAAATTGTGACCAAAAGGAAATTTGAGTAATAATATGATTTTGAGGTTTTTAATTTGACCTCTCCACTTACATGTGTCTTCAGAAAATCTTATTAGCCAACTCTTCTTCAATCCTATTAAGAGTATAAAAATAAAATGTTGTAGTTAACCTTGACTTTGTTGAGTTGAAAAATAAAAATTAAATATTTACATGTAAATATAAGTTACTCAGCTTTTTCCTTACATGTAAAAAAGATACACCTCTCTCTTTATGGGACCCAAGAGAATAAATAACATTAGAAAAATAGATGTATAATAAATAAAACAAAACCATTCCCATTCATTTATGCACTTATAATCATTCACTTCTACATTTTATTTCACTACAACATGATATATACCATACAAAGGTCATAATTTTGCAAATTCTAGATATTTCAAAAAAATGCCATACAACAAAAAAATAGGGATGGAAATAGCAAGTACAAAAAAATTGACCAAAAATTTGGTAATATTGTACAATATCAATTTGGTAAATGGTGGGTTATACTTATTTAAAGTTCTTTATTTTTGGGCATTTATGTACATATAAGGCATGCACAAGGGTTTTAAAGTGGATTTTATGGCATGAATAACACCATTAAAGGGTTTCAACCTATCTAGGGCCATATGAGTTGAATATTTCAAATATTTAAACAAATTATGGAATGTGTTGGATTGTACAAGCCAAATTTTAGAGGTAGATGAATCCATACAATGTATTTAACAATAGTGGAAGGCCTTATATGTAATAAACATGAATAAAAGTGAAAATTTAGGTCATTCAAACTAACATATGCCTTACATATATACTTTCTAGTGGAGGCCATACAGTTTGTGTAATGATTTAAAACAAATTTGAAAATAGGAAAAAAAAACTTCAAAGCTTCATACCTTATGTTAAAAAAAAGTTTCTCTTTCCTTCCTTCAGGGTTTGACTCTTCAATCCTCCATATGTCAGGATTTGTCCTCTTCAAAACTTATTCAATCCTCTTTTTTAAATTGCCAATCTCTGATACCACTAATGATCGAACAATGCAACCTGTTGAAGTGAGAGATTACATTATAAAATAATGTATTTCATAAAAATATAATAATGTATTATTTTGGGTTACATAGTTATAAAGAGGTGAAAGCTTATAAATCCTTTATTAGGTGGTTACGAGACTGATCTAATATTCTCATGAACTAGCTAACCTAATAACATTTTCATTTAAATTAATAATAAACATAAAGTAAATAAAGATTGAATCAACCAACCCAACATTGCTTACACAATGGATATGGCCACCCTTCCCCACTAACAGTTTCCAAAAAAACATTACACAAAAACATCAAGGAGGTGACCACATATCACTATAAACAAAGGTTTAAATTGTCTCATTTAATCCTAAACCTTTTGATGATGAGGATTTATTCAATTTTTCCTCTCAAATATTTTAAAAATACCAGAAAAAATGAAAAAAATTCAAAAATAAATAAGTAATTTCAACATTCATAGGTTTTATTAGCTCCTTAGAATATATGCTATTGGTTCCATGTTGGTAGATGGCATATCAATAATTTATATACACACATATATTTCACACATAATTTGAGTGTGCTATAGGCATACACAGATACATGATCCATGCATTTTCATATGTTGAGGCTTCCCTCTACTCATGTCACATGGACATTTGGGGCATCCACTTATTTGATAATGATACATCTAGGTTATATTATTCTATTATCAATTTACATTATCATGATTGATATTATGTACTTACACATGCCTTTATTTATGTTTATATATTTCATAGTGTACTTGATATGTTATGTACTTAACTTTTTTTGCTAACATGTGATCCATGGGCTAGTATGCTATGTTTATGTTGGTTGTTTATGATTTCATTTATGCACTTCTTTGATTGTTTTTCCTTTTTATTGTTGTGATTATTCAATCATTTTAATATGCTTCATTATTTTTGGCCCTTGTGCCTATGTTTTCCTATTGTGACATTGGCATATGTCATGATTTATTGTATGTTAACATTTAAATATGTCATTCCTTACTTTATGACATTTCACTAAGTCATGCCGATTTGATTTTGTGGAATTTGATCATTCCCCTTGTTTGAGGTCTCCTTGGACCATTGTATTTTGATTTTTTTTAGTGTTCTTATGTATGTGCTTGATTGCTTGTTGAGCTTGTATTGTTGTTATCTAAACATTGCCATGATCTATATCAAGCATCTTAGGACTTGATGTGATTGTATTCTTTGTGTTTAAATGATATATCTACTTAAACATGTTATTCCTATATTATACATGGTTAATACACATATTATATATTTATCTTATCCTTTTAAAGTGAGTTAACTACCAATTGATACTTCCTCTCACCTCAAAAGGGGGCATATTAGTTGGGTCATGTCATAGAGGCATAGCTTCCACATTTTTATCAATTTTAGATATATAGTGTGGGCATGTTATAAAAACATGTTCTTCACATTCATACTAGTTCTTAGTTTCATATGTACAATGGGTGCATGTTATGGGAACATGTTCTCCACACTTACATAGTTTTCAAATTCACCAAATTGTACAGTTATATGATTTGGATTAAAAAATTGGTAAAATTATATACATTGATGCCATTGATATACACAGGTTTCATCATGAGACATATATGAGGTAAATAAGTTGTGTAAAAGAACACATAAATTTGTAAACCAAATTAGCTTTCATATTTTCAAACACTTTTAAGGAATTTAGCTCATGAATTTGGACTGTTATAGACTATATTAAACCAACCTAATGCAATAATTGGTTTAATTTTTAGTATGGTTAAAATGATTAAATAAATAAATATTTCTAAGTTTATAGGTTAGACTTGATTACATCATCCAAACTCATCATATTTATAGTGTGAGTTGACTTGGATCACTCACACTCACTAGGTTATAAGTATGATTGGATTTAATGGTTGAAATAATCTCAACTATTGGGTGGAAACTTACCCTTTTTTCCATGATTAGGATCATGTGTCCTCCAATATTTATATATTTATGTACTTTACATATTTATATTTGTATTAATCAGCTCTAATGATTCATAATTATATATCTTTTCAAATCAAATTTTCAAAAAGCAAAGTAGTGACATCAATACACAGGTATACTCCTAAATGTTACTCTTTCCATTTTAATCATTTATGTAATTTCAAATTATGATTATATGCATTTATTATACACTATAACATGCTCTTGGTTTTAGGTAAATCACCAATAAAACACTCAAGTTTGGCTCACATAAAGTCAAGGTATGTTATACACACCTAGGTATGCATTTCTTTTCCTTTAAACTAGAATTTACATTAATAGATTAAAGAGGGTGAATGTAGACACTATTTCTAAATTATATATCACCTTAGTCTTGTACACTTGGAAAATACAAACCTTGGTTATTCCTATCAATTTTAGACCTTTTCCTATTAATGAAAGGCTTGCATATATTATCTCTTTGTACCAAATTTATTATCTCTTAGTTCGACCAATGTTATTTTGATGGCTTATACTTGTTATCATACTCAAAATGTTATAAACCTACTTATCTTTTATTTTTACAAGTTATAGATTTGTGCCTACTTTCTAACTACCATTACACTTGAATCCTAGTCAAACACCTACATCAATGAAAGTGTAATCTCCCAACACAAGTGTTTAGTGACCTAAGTCATCCAATTTTACAATGAAATGTATCCCTATTATCGATCTAAGTCATTTAATGTGAGATATTCTCCAAAATGATTGGTATATATAGGATTAATCCTCATTCATTCTTCATATCTCATAGACCAAATAACTCATAAGGAAACTTACTAAAATAATTTAATTAAGCATTCGAGTGAGAAAATATTCCCTACTTTCCCTATTTCTATATCAGTCATAGGGATATCACACCTACAAGTTTGAATTACTAAAGGAGTATCCCATGAGCCATATTTTCCAAGTTACAATTTAGGTCACCATTGTACTTTCTTATGACATATTTAATCCTTATACATACACAATTCCGCATGTAGGGGAGAAATATGTGAGTTTTAAGTCTTGTTCAAAGTAGTGGCTATGAAAGAATCACCCACTAACAAAGGGGTTTTTATGTTATCTCAATACCATGATCCCACTAACCCATTTTTTCCATAGTACTTATGAAGATGAAGAACTATTGTTTTTATATTTTACAAGGAGAAATATTCCATAAGCTAGATCTTATCACACCAAAATGAAGGTGATAAAAAACACAAAATATTCTAGGTGGTTGCATCTAGATCCAACAGGTATTCCATACTAGACACCTACGTCTAGATTAGATAGAAGATTAAACATAAACATTTAAGGTTGATTTAAGTGTACAAGATCACAAAGGTCAAATTTATATAATTTTATGATTGATCTAGAATCTTCCAACATGTTCCAGATCCAAATCTATATTAGCATTAGAATTAGCTAAGTACCATTATTTTTCCATTTATTAAAATATTGATCATTGGTTGTACTTATTATTTTTATCTTATCTCAGTATTTAAATTTTAAATATTATTTATCTAAATTTTTTAAATTAATTGGCATGTTATAGAGATAGTTTATCACACCTTTTCCCTAGGCTATCTCTATCCCTTTTAACCCTAGATTTCATAATCTAGATTTTAGGGTTAAACAATAATATCGGGACAATGGTTGGAGTAATTTAATAAGGAACTATTTTAGATAATTTTGACTTATCTATAGTCCAACTAAAAAATAAATATCAATAATACACCTACATTATTCAAATTTTTATAATTTAAAATTCTCTCTAATATAATAAATGGGGAATAGATCCAAATTATTAACATACTCTTCACATGCAACTTGTGTAGAACGTAAATATTATTCATTTTCAAATATTATATCCCATCAAATTTAGGGAAATAATTCTAGATTATCTTAAATAGTCCTTAATAGTTGTATGAGAGTGAAAGTGAACAAGATACACCTCCACAATAAGTGTTAATAAAGATATTTTTATGACAAAATACATCGTGCAAGGGATTAAAAATATAGAAATGGGTAAATATCTAGATATAAACAACATAAAATCAGAGCATCTAAGATGGGGGAAGCTATCATATCACCTAAACTCATAAAATTTTGGTGAGGTCATCCAAAATAGCTTTCCAAGAGTGGACAACCAACTTAACCATACCCCTATTTAAAAGTGGAGATGTAATTAACCCATCAAATTAGCAAACTATCATGGTCAATCCACTTTTTTAAAATATATTTAGAATTATAATAAAATGTTTAATTAGTAGTTAGGTAGATGAAAAAGGAAAGAGGTCAAAGGGGCAAGCAGATTTTAGGCCCAAACACTCTACCATTGATCATTGTGTCATGTTTAGACACTACTTGAAAATGTGTGGGATAAAAAAGGGTATGCATATTTTTTATTTTCATACTTAAAAATTAATTTGACACAGAACCAAGGAAAAACTATGGAGTGGAATGGAAGAGCTAGGAGTCCTAATGCACTACATGACATCGTTGCATAAATTATATGAGCAAGTCAAGGCTAAAATCAAAATTTAGGTAAGGCTATATAAATATTTTAGAAGTGATATAGTGGCAAAATAAGGCTTCATTATATCCTTGAATTTATTTTGGATTTACATTGATAATCTATACAATTGGATAAAAAAATTTGAATGGCAAGGGATTCACTTGGCCTATTATATGGTGAAACTTTTGCTTTATGCCAGTGAATTAATTATTATGTTAGATATAATCCAATATTTAAGATAACATATTTAAATCTATATCTCTTTTTTAAATAAGTATGGATGTGGAGAAACATAAAAAAACCAAAATTATGATTTTATTAGTAAAAAGGAAGGAACAACACCCAAATTTTCAATGTTTAGAAGGGTCTCTTAAAGAAATTTTAGAATACAAGTATCTCATCCTAAAATTTCATATAAATATTATATGGTATACTTATAAGATGAAAATAATATAAGGTAGTTATAAATATTTACAAAAATGTTGAGTTATGGGATTGGAAGACCACCAGGGTCTTATTTGGGTTAGTTTTGACACCAATGGTATTATATAGTTGCGAGGTGTGGGATAATGGAATAAAAAGTTTGAGATGGATACAATATAGAATATTAAAAAGTGTCTAATACAAATAATTTAAAAATTAATAAATTTTTCCCATATGAAATCATTCTTTCCAAAATAGGTACTTTCCCTTTATATGCAACCATTATGACTAGGCTATTATGTTACTTCAAAAAAAATAAAAAGCATGGAGACACACAAGAGAAGAAGATTTTCATAGGAGGAAGGACACTTAGATTAATAAAATACAAAATTGGATGAATAGATAAAATATTATCTTAAGTAAGTGTCCAATCTATACAAAGAAACAAAATTACATGAAAGAAAAATTCAGAACAATAATTTTCAAGAAAGGGACAATAAAAAAAATAAAACATTATATTTCAAAGTTCAACCTGACTTATAAACATAATGAAAAACATTATATAGGGGATGAAATAATATGGAGGTGAAATATCCTAATTTATCAACTAAAAACTCTCTCTCATAAACTCTGATGTGAGACAGGTAGATTAATGATTTAACCTTTTAAGATTTAGCTATATAAATCCTAAGCTCGAGGGTTGAGATGTCAAAATTAGTTAAATAATATGCAATAATTAGCCATTAATTTTTTATGGATTTTAAATTCTTTTAACTTTCTAAAAAATTTAATAAATATGCATAAATAAAGACTTCTCGAGAAAGTGACTATCACAAAAGATCTTGGTTTTAAAAAATGGATTGTGGATAGGTTTGAGTGTCATCAAAAAGGTCTTTAGGTCTGATTTCTCATTGGATAGTATCACCCCACCTAGACAATAGTACCATATTATTTTAGTGTCATCAAAATGGTGTTAATGTCCTCTTTTCAAGACTATTCCTATTTTTTAAGAGCACTTGTGCCTATGTTCCTAGGTCCTATCTTGCATGCACAAAATCTAGAAATTTGTATTTGCCTAGAAAATTTAATTTAGTGTGAAAACCCTAATCCTCATTTCAATCATGACATGATATGAAATGTGTGTTCCTTAATAATATAGGCTAGACATCCTCAACACCTTGCTATGAATAGAGTTGCCTACATACCAATACTCTGAGGAAGGATCAAGATCGATCTAGTTTTCCCACCTAGTGTTTGGTGTAAGTGCAAGTGAGTGCTAGAATGAGAGTGGTCTTGAATACCTTAAGTGTGCTTGAGTTTTAAAATATTTGAAATATAGGATTAGGGCTATTGTATATGGTAGTATGTAGAAATAAAGTATAATAGGGATACAATACCTTAATTTTGCTCAACTACTTTCTTATTTAGATAGGCTTTTGCATCTATTTTCCATCTAGTGAATAGAGGTAAAATAGTATTGTATTTATAGAGATCTATGGCTTGTGAGTATAAAATAATGTATATAGGCTAACCTTAGGAGGGGCACACATTTTGAAAATGAATCTATTTAAGAGAGTTAGGGCAAGGGACACTAGTGCTAAGTTGGGGACACTAGCACCATATGGTTTTAGTGTCCTTAATGTGATACTAATGTCTAGCTAGTAGATTGTTGGGTGCACTTGGTTGGGATCTAGGAATGTTGTCCTAGGACTGTGTTTGAGCTTACAGAAGATGTTTGTGGTCTACATAATGGTTGAAAAATGTGATAAAGGATATATGATAGGTTTAGGGATAATCTAGGAATAAGTTGTATCAATTAAAACTCTTAGCATCCAAATACCACTTTTAGGTGATTACATTTACCCCCCCCCCCCCCACCATTATGCTAGAAATGCAGCAAAACAAAATAACTAGTATAAAGGAAAAATAATTTTACCTAGACTTACCTAGGAAGTGAAGCCTATTTAGTTAATTTTGAGTATGTGAATCTAGGTCTACGTATGTGAAACATGATCCAAGGCAATGACTTGCAATAAAACATGAAAAATTTATTCCTTACTTAAGAGTTTATAAAAATTGAAAGACTATGCTGAATAAAATAACTGAGTAAAGAGAGAGGAAAATAATGAATACACCTCATTGGGTACATGAACCAATGCATGAACCTAGAGATAACCTATGTTTTTTAGTGTACATAGTGATCAATTACTTGGACTAAGATGATAGCTTACTCAATCCTCATATGGTTGGCTCAAGAACTCAATCTAGTTTTGATTCCATCATTCACTATTAGAATTTGGCAAATAAATGACTACATGACTAAAAATTTTAGTCACAATTACTAATTTTTTTAAATTTTACTATTTTTTTGAAACTCAGCTACAAATGAGTGAATAAATGACTAATTTAGTCATTGACTAAAAAATTATTTATTCATACAAATAAAAATGACTAAATAATTACTCATGCAAATACAAATTAGATGAAATTTTTTTTTTAAAAAAATATAGTGGGAGTGTATTGCGTGTGATTCATTATTCATTAAATATTTTCTTATTTCTTTAGTTGGTAATTATCCTAGCACTAAAGCATTTTGGGTTATAAAAACTATTTGCATGGGTGATAAAGCTTGTTTAGAGAGGACCTAGAGACTTCTAAAAAGGCAAGAAAGGAATTTAGAGTTTTTTTCAAAGAATTTGAAGTCAGTGAGGCCATCTACAATAAAGTCAAATTTTGGGATGCCCTCTATAGATAATTTAGAGGTAATTCAAAACCCTCATTACATTAAACACAATATATATATATTTCTGATTAGAAACTTACAGTAGTTACATAGGCAACTAAGTACCAAAACCATATACATAGTTTAGGGTTTAGGGGACTATGTTTTCATTAGTTTCCTCTATAAATTTTGGATCATATGGGAATTGAACTTATAACTCAAGTGAAAAACCACATTCTTCTAGTTTTTATAAGAATTACATATCCTTAAAGCACATAAAAAAAATTATAGAATTGGCACTGGGAATTTTATTTATGAATTCATCCCAAATGCCTTTTCCTAATGCCTCCATAAAAGTTTGTTGAGCTAACTCTAGTTCATCATGCTCAATATGAAGAACCCCAATGTTGTTTAACAATTCAATGGGTAATTCTTCTCTACTCGTCTTCAGAAGAGAATTTTCTATCTTTAGAGAATCTAAGGTTGCACTGGGGTCTGATAATATTAATAAATCACCCATTTTGATAAATGCATGGACATCACATGGATATATGTGAGTTGATTTTCTTAAAAATTTTGAAGCCTTCTCTACCTACCCTTGCTAAGCATATATATGGCCTATATCTTTTAAGCTCTCATAGTTCTCAGGGTGGACCTCTAGAACCTTTTCAAAATTTGAGAGAGAACTCTTAAGATCTCCCAACTTCAATTGAAACTATCCACAAAATCCTATGGCCTCTAGCATTTTTTTATTGATGCCATGTAGTAGCAGTCAATGGTGTCATAATCACCTTTAATATGATAATATTTTTCAAGATTGTAATATGAATGAGATTTCATGAGAGGGTGGTCAGTTGAAACAAGATCTCACTCAATTGTTCCACAAGAAAATGTTGCCCTATGAAGAAAAATGGTTTACTAAATGATTTAATGCCATTACATAGTATGGGTATAATTCAAAGGCTCTACTCATATTTTCCATTCCTTCATGAACACTACCTTCTTCACTAACTATGAGAATCCTACAATTAAAAATGCACAAAACTGACCACAGAGATTTATGTAGAGGTAGAACATAGTTTCTTAATGCCTCCATAAAAGTTTGTTGGGCTAAATCTAGTTCATCATGCTGAAAATGAAGAACCCCAATGTTATTTAACAATTCAATGGGTACTTATTCTCTTCTCTTCTTTAGAAGAGACTTTGGTATCTTTAGAGAATCTAAGGTTGTAATGGGGTCTAACAATATTAATAACTCACCCATCTTGATAAATACATGGGCATCATGTGGATCTATGTGAGTTGCCTTTCTTAAAATTTCCAAATCCTTTTGTTGGTTCTCAGATTTGTAGTATGCAAAAACTTAAAAGGATGTCAAGATTTATGATTAGGTTATGTAACCAATTTAGCCAATTGAAAGAATCAACCCAAGTGGTTAGTATTCTCTACACTCTAGGATTTACTTGCCCATGTGGGTGTTATCTTATATTCACCAGTGATTAATTACTCCTCAAATTTGTTGGTGACTTTAGAGAAAATTAAGGGATTTATGTAATTTTTTCAATTGAATCATCTAATTCACCCTAATCCAAACTAGCATATGATTTGAATTAGATTTTTTTTAATTTTCTATTCTACTATTATTCCTACTCCTACACAACAAAAAATTAGAATTAGAATTTTTTAATATGATACAAGGAAATGATTCTAGAAAAGAATTGATCAGTGCCTTTCTAAAACAATTGGGTAACAGAGTCTGTTCATAGAAATATTTATGCTTTATATCTAGCCACAATTAGAATTACATGGCATGGGATTGTTTATCACTGGCATAGACATGCAAGATTATTATTACCTAGCTCTTCTTAATTATCCAAATTGAATCCTCCAAATTACAGTGATATATTCAATGGAATTTAATCCCTACTTGAGGAAACGTAATTAGATAAACCACCCAAAAACATAAAATGTGTTTTGAAGAACTAAACATATACTTGATATCTTAATTTAAATAAAAAGGAGAAATAAAAATGGAGACAACCAGATAAAGTATAACATGAATATTCAACAAGCAATTAAGAACTAGATATATGGAACTGGAGAAATGTGGTTTGATTTTATTGATATATCTTTGAAGAGCAGGCCTTACAATGTCTTTTTATAAAATCAAATTCCTAGAGAGATTTCCCAAGGTCTTGGTTTCCTTCTTATAGGGGTGAAGCAAGCTACAAGCTTCAGACCTTTCACATTCTAAAAAATGACTTTTCATAAACCCACCCTTAATATGACCTATTACAACATATACTTTTTGACAAGTCTTAAAAATACCACCAAATATATTTTGAATACATATTGGAAATCATAAAAACAAGAAAAATACAAAACAAGAGGGCATCCAATATTTTTTGGTGCCATGTTAACGCTAACTTAATGCTCATTTCTCATTTTCATACTTGGCATGTTTATTCTTTAATTGTCAAATACTGATTCTCCCATTGGTACATTGTAAAATCATTAGGCCACTTATATTCTTGGATCTAGAGTAGTTTGATCTGGTGATCTTTCCATCTTTTGTCCAATAACACTTTGACATCATTGATGAACTTTGTATATCTAGCATCCAGAGCAATTACTCTATCTAAAATGACATTGAAATTGAGAATATTAATGTTTTGATCTTTTTCAAGAAATCAATTACTTGATAAACTGTTTGACCATATTCACTTTTCCATGCATCAAAACCTTTGATATTTTTATCCTCTATCAAAATGGAAGGAATAAACTAGTGTTTTAAAGTATCAAAAGAATCAATCTTTACCTGCATTTTTTGGCTCTCACCATTCACATATTGAAATTCATCGAAGATCATTTTCACTATCTTCTCTGTTGGCTTGAGTGAGGCCAGAGCACCTAGATATCTTTATAGAACTTTGCACAAGGTTAGCAATGTATGGTGTGTAGGTTTCCATTTCTTGTATATTAGATCCAATACAAAAATATTTACCTTCAACTGATCAATGGCTTGAGACAAAGATGAATAGCATGCATGCACATAGCCCAACTTATCAACAACCAATTTTACTCTGTATTCCAAAATCTTCTAAAACACCTTAAGGATTTTAAATTTGGCCTCATCCTTTGTCTTCTCATTTTTATTTTTCAAATATTCAATTTCTTTCTCTAACTTCAACTTCAATGCATTCAACTAATCAACTAGAACTATATTATCACTGGTTATTTGTGGAATAAGGGCTTGGTATGGCACAATTACTTGGTTTTGATAATCAACACCCTTTAACCGCTACTTTAGTTTGACATTTTCCAAATATAGCCTATTCACTTCATCATTCATCTGAAATTGAGTTTTTTATAGTCGAACAATCTTTGCTCCATTTTCTTGATAGCAACTTGTGTGAACATTGCAAAGTGCATAGTAAGGGTGGTAGCTTTAAGCACTAATGTATCCTAAAATGTTTTTTTACCATAGTTTTTCCCCTCAAATCTTGGACTACATCAAGAAATCTTGGCTTGTTGGTGTTCTTCTCTATGGTCCATATTGCTAAATTCTCTATCTTTGGGTTAAGCCCACAACCACTGACACCATCCTCATAATCAAACTCAAAAACCATCAATGGGTCATCTTGATTTCTCACTTTGTCTAACAAAACCATTTTATTCAATTCAAGGCTAGGGATGATCAACATATTACTCTTCAAAACCATTTATCTAGACTCATCAAGGCTGGCATTTATTTCATTGATTTTCAAATCCTTGAAAGTTTGTGTCATAATTTGATCATGCTGAGATTCATCAACACCCATTTAATTTATTTCCACCTTTTCTTAAAATTCTTTCATCTTCATTTTAATCCAAAAAAATTTGAATTATGGGGTATTGATGAAATCATCATCCTTGATGAACCTCATAGAAGCCACAACCCTTTCATCTTCTTATAGTTTAGACTCACCTTATGCCTATTCATCCATTCTTGCTTCTGGTTTATGTGCTTCTATTTCTTAACCAACAAGGGGTTGATCAACTTCCTCTTCCTCTCCCATATGCATCAAAATATTTTCCACCTCCTTAGATTCACCATCTCCTTCAGTCATTTCATATGGAACCAATGGAGAAACATCATTAGTCTTTTACCTTTTCATAGGTGGTGAATCAGGAACAACTAGATCTTGCACTGACATTACATCGAGACTAGGTTCTTAAATCACAACTCCTATTGGATTTTTAACAAGGAGGTTGGTAGACTTTGTAGGTTACTTCTTAGACTTACCATATATTATTTTCAAAATTATCAATTATCAAATCTATTATTTTCAAAGGGTCCTCTTCAACAAAAAATACTAAAAAAATTAGGGTTTTATTTTCTTTTGTCATCCTCAATCTTCTTCATAATTTCCCATATTTCCCTATTATATACCTCTTCAAAAGTGACATATTTTTTATCACATCCTCATAAAAATTTATTTGATGGGATATCCCCATCCTAATAAGGATGACTTATCTAACAAAGTTCATGTGACCCTCTAGATCACAAACCCTTTATGTCCCTAATTTCAAAGAATCTTTAACCTTCAAATAGGCTTGAAACTCCTCCAAGGTATATGCAAAAATGTACCATTCACCAAACACAATTTAATCTAAAAGAAATGTGCCCTTATTTTATTTTTTCATCACATCTTTCTCCATCTAGAGCATTTACCACATGAATTCAAGAAAAGCAATTCTATTTGGCATAAATTTTGGCAACACATGGGGTGGTTGAGTACACCCATATACTCTAATTATAGTATGGTCAAGAAATAAATACCAATCATCAAAGCTATGTTTGTGACCCTATTCTAGCATATGAGCAAGAGGCATCAACATTCACATGACCTATTTGGTTAATATAGGAAAAAGGTTACCAAGGGAATTCATTATTATGACTAAGAAATCATCATGGAACACAACATAGTTATATTTTTGAAAATGAGTGTCCCATTTGTAATACTAGCACTATGTAGGAAATATCTATCTCTTTTGATCAATCATGCTCAATTCCATCCTATTAGGCCAATTCCTTATATTATGATACAAAATTAAATGATACAACAAAGAATAATATTTAAACTCTATAGGTGTCTTGTTCTCCCTGATTTACAAAAATCCATCATGCAATTTATTCTCAATAAATGATGCAAAATAATACTCAACATCAACCTCTAGGTTATGTATTCTCATGTCCATCATCATCATGCCAACTGGCATTCTATCCTGGGCATTAATTCCTAACACTTGACATAAATCAAAATATGTCCTTTTGAAATATATAGCAAAGTCATCAATTGGAAAAGGCTTAACTGCAGTGCTTGGGATTGAAATCCTTCTATTATTAGCCCTTTTCCTCATAGTCATGGGAAACTCATCACTCTTATGTGTATTTCTCAAACTGGTATATTATTGTTCACTCTTCTTCAAGTCAACTTTCGTGAGGGCTTGTTTGTTGAGCATGAAGTAATCAATGATTAGATTTCTATCCATAACCACTAATGGTGACCCATTTGGCAACTTGAAAATTTTGGTGACTAGATGATAGTGTTGTGTTAATATCTTGATCAAATCCTCATCAATGAATACATTTGGCACCATAATCTTATCCAAATTCAAATTCCATGGGTTTGCAACAGGTCCCTATCCATCTTTATTTTCAAAAAAATACCAAAAAAGGTTCCATCTTGAGAGAGGGACTCTAGCACCCCAACACCCCTCTGCTACATCCTTGAATAGTTTATTATACCCTTTTTTAACTAAATTTGGCAAAATGTTCAATAGTGACTATTGAAGGGACTGATTCTTAGGAATTAGGGGTTTAGTGTTCTTACTTGGAGACTCAAATTTCTTAGGTGGCATAGTTTGATGCTTTTATGTACTAGGGTTATGAAGAAAGTGATGAGGTAGACTTACCTAATTGGAATATAGCTGAAGTGTGTAGATAGATTTTGAATTCACCATCTACAATCACCATTGAATTTGTTTAAATGATGAAATATAAATAAATTCCAAATTTTATTCTTCTATGGAGTTGGTCATTTTACCATTACTCTGGGTCATGCTATGAAATTGATAAATCTCAACATTCAACTCTTTCAAAAATAGATCATTGATTTGGTCTAATCTAGTGGCTAGGTAGGCACTTCAATCATAGGCATCAATGATAACCACTTCAAGGTGGTGATACAGTCATTTTAGCATTTAATACTTTACCACATCACCTCAAGACTTATTTAGATCTATTATCGACTATGAGAGATTCTAGATGGTTATACCACATCTTTCACTGCTTACTACCACCCCATAAGCCTTGATGCACATCATAATGGGATGGTGGGATACATGTTACCCCTTATACCTCATATTGCATTACCTCCAACCTTCACTATTTACCATATCACCACATTATTTGATCATTATGAGACTGTAGGATCCTTTAGCATCCCTTCATTTTTTACCATATCACTGCAAGCATTAGATTTGACTATGGTGGGAGTGCAGAACATACTTTATATAACTTTTACCACTTACCACTAGCTTTTAAGACCTTTTTATAACTATCATGGGGTTATGGTATGTGTTATATATTGGCTTAGCCCTTACTGCCATACTTCCATTATCTTCTTATCTATCATGGGGCTACAATGAACCTTTACTATTTTTTCTTATTGCATCATCGTAGGTCAATATTTTGTTTGTCATGGGGCTATGGTGAAATATTATATGCTACTCAAACTCTTGCCACCAACCTACCAATTGATTTTGAGACCTCTATGGGGCCATGATAACTAGTCTCTGTATATTATAACATTACAAGTGAAGTTCTTACATGCTATAGGGAAGTGATAACAATCTTTTCACTTCTTCTGGTTCCCACACACCTGCCACAGCTATTTGAATGTACTATGGGGATATGTTAAGAGATAGAAAACACATTAATGATCAAAATACAAATGTCTTTCACATGGACATGATATGGGATGCTTATGAATGACTCCTAGAATAATTGTAAAAGTAATATGGACTCTTAAGATGAATTTTAAAAAAAAATCCTCAAAGAAATGTGGTATCATGGTGATGGAATGCCATGATGAATGCCATGACAAGCAAATTATTATGGATTATCATGCATTCCATCACCATGACACCACATTTATTTGAGGCATTTTTTCAACTAGTTCACTACCTTGTCTATGCTATTTCTTACTATTATGCTTTGATAGATTTTTTCCAAGCATCCATAGCTTGTTCGAAAGCACTTATTTTAGGCTTTTAGCCATAGAAACAAGGTAGTGAACTGTTTGATAAAGTGCTTTGGTAGACATGTATGAAAAAATTAGTAGAATATACAAGGTAGTGAACTATTTGAAAAAATGCCTCAAAGAAATTTGGTCTCATGGAATGCCATGACAAGAAAATGTAACTGGCAGCTACTCCTAGCTATTAGTTATGAAAGGTGAAGTAATGCTTTGAATTTGAAAGATGTGTAATGTAATGTAATCAATAATTTGAATATATACTACAAAAATATATTTTTTACAATTTTTATTAGTTAAACTCTCTATTTTATTTTCTTTCTATAACTATATTTCTATGGAAATGCCTTTAAATTAAAAAAAATGGTTTTTGTCTCTTAGTCCATAATTTTTTACATTTTTTTTAAAATATAAATTTTTCCTAATATTTTTAAAAAATCACGAACTTTTAGTTTGAAAATTTTTTCCCCAAAATATTTTTGTTTCTATGTGTATAACATTACAAATGGATCAACATTGAAGGTTGACTATGGATCAATACCATGCATTTGATGAGAGAGTAGCCGATGAGAGGGACATGGAAAAATATCCATGTTCATGTAATGATTGTCTTGGTGGAAAGGTGAGAAAAATCAATTTGATTTATTGACATATGATAAGATATGGGCATATTGGTATAAGCCCTTGGGATTACAATTATTATGAAGATATGATATAATTATAGGGTGTGAGAGATGAAGAGGCAACAAACATAGATGAAGTGGCACCAAACATAGGTGAAGAGGAAAAAATGTTAGATGAAGGGTTTAAATTTGATAGAATGTTGAATGAGGGTCTAAATGATGATTTGGCCAAGTTGATGGAGGATGCTTTACAGCCTATGTATGTTAATTACAAGTTAAGTCATTTGACAATAATCCTTCAAATTCTTAACTTTTAAGTGGTGTTTGGTTGGACAAATGAGAGTGTAGATTAGTTATTGGCATTATTAAGTTTGTTGTTACCACCTAACTCCATATTGCTAATAAAATAAAGTCAATGTAAATATAAAATCACTAAGCTAGGCTTAGGGTATGAAAACATTCACACATGTGTGAATGGCTATGTATTATTTCACAACAATCTTGCAAGTAAGAGTGAATGTCCAAAATGTCATGAAGTGAGGTATAGACAAGGGTTGAAATAAGTTGTGGTTCTTATAAAGGTTATTTTCCATTTGATAATCCCATGATTACTTTAAATGTATAGGTGCAGAGACATTTATGAACTTATGCAATGGCTTGCCCAAATAAGAGCACTGATGGAAAACAATGACATGTGCCTGATTCTAAGATGTGGATAGAATTTGATAATAGATGATCTAATTTTTCTCAAGATCCTCATAATATAAGGTTGGGTTTATATCTATATGGGGTAAACCCAATCTTAGATCAAAGTACTAAAAGGTCAACTTGGCTAGTGTTTTTAATAAATTATAACTTGCCTCCATGTTTAACAACTAAACCTTTTTTCTCAATGCTATCATTGATTATTCCAGGAAAGAAAAGTATGACTTCAAATATAATCGATGCTTATCTAGAGCCATTATATGATGAGATAATGGACTTGTGGAAAGGAATTGAAGCAATTCAATCTTTAAGGGATGGTCATTCAATCAAATTCACTTTAAGAGCTTCCTTATTGTTTATGATTCATCATCTTCCTGCATATGCCACATTGTTTGGTCTCAGTGTTCATGGATACCATGGATGTCTTGCTTGAAACTTTAAGGATTTTTTGAGGTAATCAAGAAGTTTTTGTAAGTTTATTTATTATGGACATCATGCTTACCTTAAAATAGATCATCCATATCATCTACAAAAAACACATTTCAATGGTCAAGAAGAGAATTATTAAGCACCATTGTTAATAACGGGTGATTACATTATTGAGAATGGACAAAAAAGAAGGTCATTTATTGAAAATGATGGGATTATTGGTAATAGAAATGATCCATGTAATGAAATCAGAGTAAAATGGTTGTTCATATTCTATAAGTTGTCATACTTTAAGGATATATCCATTAGGCATACTGTTGACTTTATTTATACTAAGAAAAATATATCCTATGCTATTATAGAAAATCCTTTTGGTGATTTTGATACTATTTCATCATGTGAAGACTTTTGACAACTAAATATTCATCAAAATATTTGGGTTGAAAATGTGATGATGAAAAATATAGAAAACCTTGTGCTCCTTATGTCTAGACAAAGGAAAAATGTGCATAATTCTTATAGTTGATGTCTTAGACTCGCTTTCCCACTATATATGTAAGTAGTAGTATTAGAAGCCAAACTAACATTAAAGGCTTAAGAGGCCTCAAGACCCATGACTATAATGTCATAATCAAGAATATTTTACCTATTGTGGTAAATATATCAAGTTTGGTAAAGGGGCCAAGATTATAAATTATAAGGTTGGGCCTAATATTAAAGAGAATGAGTTTACATGTATTAGATTTTTTGAACTTTGATAGTTTGAGGGAGGAGGTTGTTGAAATATTTTGTCTATTGGAACAGGAATTTCCACCAATAATCTTTAACATCTCTATACATCTTTTGATATATATATAGAATATGAACTAGAGCATTATGGCCTAGTAAGAATGAGATGGATGTATCTAGAATGATATATGAAGGTTTTGAAAAAAAATGTTTAGACTAGGGCAAAACTAGAATGCAACATGTCTAAGGGATATTTAATGCAAATAGCCATGGCTTTTACATGAAATATATGAAGGATTTTCAAAATGTCAATCAACATGTATGGGATGATGACAAAGATGAGAGAGTTTAAGGTGAAGTATTATAAGGCAATGGATGTCACTTCAAGCTATCAAATCAAGAAAGAAGTGTGATACATTCCTATATTCTTCAAAGCACATGTTCGTTCAATAAGTGGCATAGGTAAAAAAAATTACATAATAATTTATTTACTCAATTACATTTACACATTTATATTATTAATCTTACTATTTGTACATTAATATTCTATGTAGAAAATAAGAAGAAGACAATTAATCTTAGATGTAACATCGACCTCAAAAGCACAAATGTCATGATTTGATTAGAGGTGATTCTTTTCCAAATTTTCAAGAATGGATTGCTAATGCATTCAATGATGCAAAAGAAGAAGGTCAAGATAGAAAATGGAGGAAAGTGAGATTTCACAATATCCACATTTATAGGCTATGATTTTTAGTGGAATGTGGGCCTATGGTAATCATTTAAGAGTGGAAGAAAAAGACAAAGGAAAGATAAATTGTGATTGTGTTGTTAGTGATAAATATATTCATGAAATTGAGAAGAAATTTTATGTTGGATACATCCAAGAAATTATTCAAGTGGATTTAGGTGAAAATAGTCATATATTATTAAAATTTAAGTGGATATATCCATCCATAGTACATTTTGATGAGTATGGATTTGTAAGTGAAAATAGAGGACAATTTTTATTAGAGGTAGATGAGTTGTATGTTTTCCCTCTTCAAATGAACCAACCATTTCTAATTGATGATGTAAGACACCCAGGATGGTTGTATGCCATTCAAATAGAGTCTCATTCTAAATGAAATTTCATGGAAGTTGTCAATATAATGCCTAATGGGCAATATGTTAATTTACAAGAAACATTTGAAAAAGCTAATGAAGATGATGATGGAGTGTTTGAAGAAGAGATTTTGATTACCAATGAAGATATTGGGAGAGATAATGTATTTCATGTCATAGATGAGGATGAAGAAGAAAATAAAGTAGATGCAGATAGGAGTGATTAGGATTCATATGTGTCAATATTTAGTTAAAACAAGGGATAGTCATATTGATAGTCTGATACCTATAATTGTAAACATCTTCTTGGTTTTTGAATACAAATTATTTTTAATCTATAAATTTAATCCTATTTTAAGTTTCCATTTTTAGTTATCAGTAAAATGGAAAGTCAATAGTTATCAACTTATAAACTCAATAGAGTTTTACTAATTCAAGTTGTTGATTTATACGTTATTATTTATTTAGACTTCAGGAAACGATGAAAAGGACTACAAGGAAAAAATTAGTCAATGATAGTGATCATAATGCTAAAATTTCATTGACATATTATGAGTACTTTCATAGAGAAAAAGTGGCCAAGAATAATGAATATTTATTATGTCTTGGTTTCACAAATAGGCAAGTTGTAAATCCACTAAGTAGTATATTATTTGTTTAATAGTGTTTAATGAAATTTTATAGGCAAGAGCTTTATGTATATAAGACATAATATGATATATTTTTTTGTTTTATAGGCAATAAAAATATTTAAAAGAAAATGAAGAGAAAAAATAAAATAAAATAAAAGATATAGTGTCACCATCTCGTAGAAGCCAATGCATTTGTGATTCAACAAATGTAGTTGGTGAAAATAATAGTTATGATGATGTGCAGCTTGATATAGCATATGGTGATGTGTAGCCTGATATAGCACATGATGATGTGTAACATCATGATGATCTCTTATCACAAAGTCTAAGAGATATTATTGAAAAACATTAGAGCAAAGGAACAATAGGTCTAAAAATGATTATTCAACATTAAAGGATGTGTTTGAAGTGAAATATGTAGAGAACGGTACTATTCTACCTACTCATGCCACACTTGATATGGCCAAGGAGTATGAATTTTTGGTTAATTAAAGTCATGAAGAGAGACCACTTGCATCTGTTATGCTGCACAGTGCACTTGTTGCATCTAGAACTTTTGATGGAACTAGTGGATCAACCAGAAATACTAGTAGTGGTTTAATAGAAGATGTGTTTATTTCTATCAAAAGACAAAGATTGAGTCAAGTTTTGTACAAACATAAAAAGAGGAATTTAAAATAAATAAAATTAGAAGGTAAAAAGCCATTCTTAGTTGAGTTATTGAGAGATGGTGAGCCCATTAGGCCAAATGTTGTGGAGTGGGCCTCTGAGTTGGGTGTAAGATGTAGGACCTATTTGTATATTTACAAATCAAGTTTTGTAGAGCAAGATCCATGAACTGTGGAAAATGTTATACAAAAAATGGAAAATGATTTTGAGACTACTAGTGGACAAATCTCTAGAAAATATTACAAGCAAAAGATGAGAATTTTGATGAACAATTTTGGATATAATTACAGAAAAACAATCATGGAGGGAAAAGAGAGGTTAGAATCCACTCTATCTCCCAAACAGTGGGAGGCATTGAAATAAAATATGCATTCTAAAGAATATTTGGCAAAGAGTAACAGAGGTAAGAGAACAAGAGATAATGTGAGAGTTGGATATACATTTGGCCAAGGTGGGTTACAAGCCAAAATGGATAAATTTGTAGTAAGTGTATGGATTTTTGGTTTAATTTACATTGTGTTATTTATTTTGATTTTTTATTGAACTGACTATATGTTGAAATTGACATTGTATTTTGGTTGGAAAATAGTAATAGAGAAGTAGGTGCAGAAGATATTTTCAATTATATGGTAGCACTAGATCGACCTAGTAAATCTAAGAGTGGTATGAAGTAGAAATATAGTTCATCAACAAAGATTTCATAGCCATCTATTAAATTACCAATAGGAGCCTCTCTATATCATGTCAACTCAAATGAAGGGTACCAATAGGTAATGAGTTTCATATTTGGTCTCACTCAGTAAGTTTCATAGTTAGTTTCCTCTATTAACCCTATAATTTTTGCTTGAAATGATCATAAATCCATGGATTTAGATGAGGTAAGAGGCTCTATTGATCTCATTTCTTCTTGTTTGGCAATTTTGTATACAAATGCCTCTTAATATGTAGATTATTGAAATATGAGTAGAGGAGAATCTAACCCAGTTTCTTTATTATTGGAGTGATCCAAAAAATATTCTTTTGGACAAATTTATAGCTTACATTCTTTACTTGACTATTGAATTATTTGTATATTTTTTTGCATGATGGTTAAACCACATGCAAAGAAATTTTATCAAAGCAACAGGAAAACAAAAATGCCTTCATGATGTCAAGATAGCTACCAATATTGATAGTGATCATGATGAATTGGACAAGAATGTGTAGCATAATCATCATAGTTGTGTTTAATTAGTTGAGGTAATATAATAGTTGTCAATTATCTTTCCCAATGTTTTATCATTATTAAAGCTTAAAATGTTCTTTTGGACAAAAAATTATAGCTTTTGCATTCTTTAATTTCTAATTTAATATGTCCAAATGTTTTGTCATTATTTATTTGGATAAAAATTTATAGCTTTTACATTCTTTAAGTTGTAAGTTAATCTATCCCAATGTTTTGTCATTCTTCATGATTAAAATGTTCTTTTGGACAAAAATTTATAGATTTTGCATTCTTTACTTGACTTATATTAATTTTTTCATGATGATTAAACCACATGTAGATCAATTATATGAAATTAGAATGAAAATAAAAAGACCCTGTCAATAAAGATCTCTACAAAATTGTACAACTTCATGTCAATGTTCATAGTGATAATTATGATGATGAACTTGATGAACATGTGCATGATGTTCATAGTATAAGTAGTCATGTTGAACTTGAGGTGAGTGCTATCAAACCACATGCAAGTAAGTAATGGTTATTTTATTATGTAAATAAGGGTAATCATTACCTATTTGATAGAAGTTGGTTAGAATAGTAGTGAAGTGTAATTAGCTAGTATACATAGATTATGGAAACAAGGGAGAACATATAACTTACATATGGAAGCTTAGAGCTTATTTGTAATAGAGTGCATACATATATTTTGACAATGCATTATTGCATTATGTTCAGGGATGTCATGGTCCTCAGTTGGGGGGACTTCATTACCAATCCATGTCTCTTTCTGGTGTATAGGTCATATAGTCTAGCATTATTATAGTCTTGCCCTTCATTTGTTTGTACCTTGCAATAGGTTAGTTTTTTCTTAGAGTAAAATTTTGCTTATTTTTTATTCAAGTACAAATCAAAAAAAGCACATACAAAAATTGATTTGTTCCAAAACATAAGACATTACATATAGTTGTCAAAAATAATATAACGTGTGTTTTTTTTAATCATTAAACCATAAAGTGGGTATTCTATTGATTACACCCTTGACATATCATTATATTAGACAATATTCTCATGGATTACATATTCTTTCCAAAGAGTTTATTCCTGATACTAAAATATTTACATCAAAATCACATAGAAAAATTCAAAACACTAGCTAAGGAAACCCATAGAAGTCACCATTTTCCACCATCTCTATGAATCATAGCACCCAGTCCCCATTTGGCTCCATGTTGAGAGCTCAAGATCACCTTATGAAATTCTTGTTCATGGTGGCCCAGTGGTGTTGATGGCTGAGAGCCCTATCTATCATGTTGAGAAGAAATAGAAGCTACAGAGTCCTATTTGTCATGTTGAGAATCAATAATGATAAGTCTAATGACCATGGAATCCCCACTCCTATCTTTTCCCAAAGAACCACCTCCAAGTCATTACCTTAAAACTCTAGCTGGAAAATTTCTCTCAATAGAAGGAGATTATCCACCTTCTCACCTCCAAGATCTAGTAGAGACACCAAAAACCAAGATGTTATTTGAATTCACTCTGTATTTATTCCTGTCTATTAAAAAATCTTGCCCTAGCACCATTTTCACCACCTATAACTCTAGGAAATGCAAATGAGCAATTTTGTGAGGATTTGTTATGACCTTCAACCTCAAGTCTGTGATGAATCCTAAAAAATCCATTTGCTTTCGAGTGTTGTCAAGGCAAATTGGTGTCTCCATTTTTTTTGTTGGCTAGCTTCACTCTTTGGTATGAGAAAGCCTTATTGGGCTCTATTAAATAGAGCCATTTCCTCTGCATCCAACTTAGCTTCATTAATGGTGCTTGAGAGAGCTCGATTTCTATGTTTTGGTAGATCTACCCAAGAGTGCCCAAGTGTGTCAGGAGCCTTCACTAAAATATTTTAAAACCATTCCACTTAAAGTTAAAATATTAAATCTTCATCCACCAAAATAAAAGTGTCCTCAATGTCGTTAGCACTTTTATTTACTAAAAAATATGCCTAACCATTTCCTTCATGGTAAATGTGGTTAATTATAAAAATAACAAAAATTTCTAGCATTTTTTGGGCTTTTTATAAAAGAGCATTTAGCTTCTAGTTTGGAGTCTTCCCTATTCTTATAGCATTTATGACAATAAATGAGTCACCTTCAATTTCCACTTTCTTAGCTCTAATAATTTTACACAGAAACAACCCATGCAATAATGACTTGAACTCAACATCATTATTAGTGCCTTCCAGAAGTGGTTTAGCAGTAGTGACTAAAGTTGTTGCTTGCTAATACCTAATTATACATCCTACCCCTAAAGCCCCTAGATTGCCTCAAGCTGATCCATCAAAATTTAACTTTACCCATCCTACTGGTAGCTCTCTCTAAACTACTTGTTGATGTTGTTCTATTCTATTCTAACTTTCTTAGCCAGAATAGGGGTAATTCTCAAACCACCCCATTGGAGCCTCATGATAGAATCCTAGTCTAAACAAGATACCTCATTTAACCTAATAGAGTTTAATTTGTTAACTATTTCGACAATACTTGCTTCAATCTTATTTTGGAAGGATTTGAGACTCATTTCCTTGTCTTAGAACAATATTTTATTTTGTTCCTTCCAAAGTTCCTAAATTAGAATTGTGGGACTTATCAACCATAAACAATAATAAGTAGAATGTCTTTTGATATTGGGCTAGTATTGAAATAAAGTCATTATATCATTGGGAAGGGTAGTCTTCCATCCTAGCTTCATGCATAAGCACCTCCAACATTAAAAATAGAATTGATAGCCAAGAAGAATGTGATCCACTATCTCCTCTTGGGCTCTACATAAAGGACATCGAGAAGGACCATGGAAACCCATCTTTCTAAATATTTTAGTAGTTATAATCTTTTTCTCTAGAGCTACCCAAGTGAATAATCCTACTTTAGGAATTCCAAAATAATTCCAATAATATTGAAGAGGGTTGATGCTCCTCATACATTTATGTGTCTTTACTATACTTACATATACTACCTTAACTGAATAAATCCCAATCTTTGAACCACACCAAATAATGGAGTCCTCTCCTTGTCTAAAAACCAATGTTCTTTTCTTCAGTTCCTAGTTGAGACTATTCACTTCCTGGGGTTTAAAATTAAATATTGAAAAATCCCTCCATTTTCATCCTACACCTCCTTCTGTTAGATCTAAAATCATGTAATTTTTAACCTTAGTCCCCCAAACCCTGGAGAGGGTCTCCTTGATATGTGGAATGTCTAAAATGTCATCCAATTTTGGATATCCTACCCAAGAATCAGACCATAATTTAGTTTTGTTACCATCATGAACATCTCATGATATTAAATCCATGATGATTATTTTGTAATTATTCATGAAGTTCCATATCCTTGATCCTTTTGGGGTGTTTGTGACTGTCAAAATCCCTTCAAAAGAGACATTTCCCAAATATTTCCTATTCAAAATTGAGGCCCATTTACTATGGGTTCCTTATGCATCTTCCTTATATACTTTATTTTGAATTGCCTAATTTCTCAAGCCAACCCCACCTTCTTGTTTGGATCTACATATCTTGTCCCAAGCCATAAGAGCTATTTTTTCCTTCTCTTTTATGCCTTGTCATAAACATTTCCACATGAGTTGATCAAGTTTGTTCTCTACCCCCTTCAGAAGTGCCAAGCAAGACATGATGTAGATTGGCATGGTTGAGATAACCAATTTGATCATTGTTAGTCTCCCAGCCCATGAGAACCATTTTCCTTTCTAGGAAATAATTTTATCCCACATCTTTTAGATCAAAATATCCCAAAAGGTTGAGGATCTCAGGCCTTTGGTTAGGGGTTCCGCTCATAAAGAAACCCTCCCTATTATTGGGATCCATCTTATGCTTAGGCCCTTGTTTCTTGTGGCCAAGTTCAATTGTGTTTGATCCTTTTAAAATATTCTCCCTTTGGCTCACTTCAACTCTACCATATCCTAAATTACCATTAACACCTTATGAATCCCCTTTCCTTAGGTTATCATTTTCTTCCTGAATAATCTAAAATTGGTTCAAATTTCTTCTGCAACTCTGTTGTGACCATTACCCCACTCTATTTTTAAAATACAATGTGTGTTTTATATCTCAATATAATGTGTATTTTTTTTTCTAACACTTATTGATAATCTCCAAGAAGGGGATAAAGTCCAGGTGTTGGATCTATTTGATAGTGTTGTTGTGGGCATTGAGCAGATTCACTCACTATCTATTGTACATGGAGTCAAATTGAAAGGAATAGGAGATGAAAATGTAAATATTTTAAAGGTAAAAAGTAACATACTCTTGATTATGAAGAAAAAATAGATGAATTTATTCTGAAAGAGAAAGAAGGGACCTCACACGGTGGCTATAAAGATATTTGAAAAAAATTACAGTTGATTTTTATCATGTACTAGCTGTTAGACAGCTTGGCCCACTACTTTATGTAATAGTTTGAATGTGTTTTTAGGGATATTATTAGTGTTTTTTGTCTATTTTGGATCTATATAATCAAAAAAAGGAATTTTAACTTAGTTTTCTTAGTCACAACACTGAGAAACACACTTTGTATTAACACATTTTTCAAAGTAAAGACACATATTTCTATCTTGTACCTACTGTAAGAACACCTTTTTTACCTTATTAGTATCTATTTAATTATGTGAAAATGAATGATTGATTATGTTTTTTAATGTTTTATGTCATATGTTTTGAAGTCTCATCATTATGTTATATGTTTGGTGGCACTTGTATCTAATACCCAAACATTTAGTAATTCATCCTAAGTTTCAAATTAGAGTAATCTATATTACCTAATGTTATAAATGTTGATTCATGAGAAATATTCATGGATTCATTATAGTCATGCTCTGCATATTGATTAGAATAATATTTATGCATTTTATGTGATCTATGAATAAAATTAAGGATCACTGCCATACAACATGGGCCATTTAAAAGTCTCATGGACACATGAATCCAAGATTGTTGTTAGTACTGTAGTTATAGGTGACATAATTAGTTTCAATCATAATTGGAGCTAATTTTATTGTGCCTAATATTAAGGTACTCTTATTACTTAATTGGAGGTGACTTAAGCAATCTGTAGCCTGATTAGAATTACCTTTCTTATACTTAATATTACGACTTAAAATTTTTCATACTCTTATCAGCTATAATTAATGAAGAAGTTAATGGAGTATTAATAAATATGGTATGTGAAAAATCTAAAATAAGAGTCAGAAATTTGACATCTTTCCATATTTTTTAGATAGATATATTTAAAATATATGTACTAATACTACTTATGCATCCAATGGAAGCTGAAAAGATAGCCCCAGTTGCATAATGTAACAAGTAAAATAGTGTAATGGGTATTTTTAATCATCATTTGTAATCCATATTGAAGGTTTTTAAATTCTTCCTTCAAGAAGTGAGAATTTACAATTATATAGATTATATGTTGGTGTAGCTAAGTTTCCCCAAAAATGCAACAAATGTGATCAGGAAATAATGATGACCAGTGAAATCAATGAATAAAAATGACTAAATATACTACCAAATTGATCAAAATGATGATTAAAATTAATGACTAAATACATTACCAATGGACACAAATCATTGAATAAAAATGACTAAATAAGTGACTAGTTAACACCAATCAATGACTAAATATAATACCAAATTGATCAATAAAAACAACCAATAAATGACTAAAATGGTTTAGTCATAAATTTTGGCTCATTATAAATGATTGGCAATAAACTAATAATGGTCATGTGATCATGTTTGGTCATTTATATGCAGTTTTTAGTATTTTTTTAATCATATATTGTTGTTTTTGTACTAGTGATTGCCCACCCCTGCTCGATGGATTATGATCTATGAATAGCTTGGATATCCTCCCATGTGTGTGGCTCAAGAACTCAACCAGGCCATGAATTCATCATTTCCCACTTGTGTGAAGTAGATGCATCTAAAATTGAATTGCACAAAGTGCTAAAAATATCTAACTATGTATGTCAGCTCCATGGCCACTCAGGTACATTAGGTAGGTCTAGGCCATTCAAGAATGCCAACCACTATAGATGGATTAAGGCATAAAACTGGTGATAACTTGGAATATGATAACAAGTATATATAGTGTAGAGAATGACATGGATTTTTCCATTCCTTCTAATCAAACTATGTGTAACTGAGTATATAGAAACTATGTCATGCACAAGCCCCCAATATGATATTTGAGTATACTAAACTGAATTGAGTATGTAATATTATATCTATGTAATTAAAATAAATATGGGAGTGATAATGTTACACATAATACCCCCAAGTCTAATTATTTGGTATGGATATGACTAAAATGAGTGTATCTGAGTAAAATTTGAACATAACTATCAAACCTATGACTATACTTATGTAAATTTATACTATACCTAGTATACTATTTTAGCTAATTTAGACCATCCTAAAGTTGGGGCCATTGAATAGTAACACAATGTAGTGGGCAATAGTTCCCTATGGTGCTAGTGCCCCAACTTGGGCACTAATGTTTGTCTAGTCTAAAATTTGGGTGAATGAACTTTTTTCTAAGTCCCTATTTTTCCTGTGTCTAATTTTAGAAACTGATCCTACATTCTAAAAATAATTTGTGAAAAGTAAATTAGGAGCCTAATATTTGTGATAAACCCCTATGAATGCCCTTTATTTTGTGGGTAGTTTTGGATCTTGTGTAAGAATTATCCTCAAAATAAGTAGCTCTTCAAAATGTGTTGGTCAGAGCATATGCATGATATTCCAATATAATGTATAAACATAACATTATAATGTAAAAAAATATAAGCATAAGTGGGTAATGTAAGATGTATGTTGTAATCTAGCATTACATAAGGGTGTCAAGATATATGTAATCAATGTCTATAATAGAAAATCTAATTAGCTACCTATGGATATGGGGCATGATATCCATCACAACACCCTAGTAGGAAGGGTATATGCATGAGGTCCCTCATGGCATCAAAAACTTGTGTGTGTGTGTGTGTGTGTGTGTGTGTGTGTGTGTGTGTGTGTGTGTGTGTGTGTGTGTGTGTGTGTGTGTGTGTGTGTGTGTAACAAGAAAATAAAAGTGTCATGGTGAATACTCATCATGAAACATATATATAAATCACATGAGGCACATAAAAATTATGTCAAGGGGATTCAATACAAGGGACATGAGCACATGTCACTAAATTTGAGAATATAAGACATACAAGGACATGTTCAAATGTCCATAGACACAAGTAACAAGCAATTTGGTGTAGAGCCACATAGAAGTACATGTTTAAATGTCTACATATACAGTCAATAAATCACACACAATATACATGGGTATATGTCCAAGGCATATAAACATAGAAGTGACATAGATCCAAAGAATAGTGGTATATTCAAATTCCCTCGAAATGGAAGAAGCATAGAAAACACAATCAAGTCTAAGCTAAGAAAAATAGAAATGAAAGCATGTATAATTGTGTAGTAAAAATTTGTGTAAATGTTAGGATGTACATATGATGAGTCTAATTAGTGATAGTTGGAAGAAAAAAAATGAGCAATGAATGGTAATTATCAATATCAAGATATATCAATGCATAAACTAGAATGTTTAGTATGTAAGGATAAAACTTGGTAGTAGAAATTATGTATGAGATACCCCTGAGTGGGTGAGTGTATCAAATTAATAAACCTAGATCGGTGTATATGCCCCTAGTAGGTAGATGATATCAAGTCTAGATTAATGTAGTGGACTGGGGTCATGTATGTAATTTGTAAGAAATCAACAAGAACAAGTGAAGAATTTAATGTATGATAAAACTGGATATACTAAGATAGATAACAATATGTAATATCTATAAAGTGGATTAAATGTAAACATAACAATGCATAGAATCTATAAATTTTGTGATTTCTAACTAATATTCAAATGTTTTTATATTTTGACATGTTATATTATTTTTTTTTGTTTTTTGGATATAAGCTATGTACAAGGAGAAAAAAAGAGAAGGAAGTGTGTACAAGATTAGGAACCATACTAACTAATGAGTCTCATGGGAGAATCACTATCACCTTGGCATGTGTTGAATAGGGGAAATATGAACATGCATATAGTGTGAAAGGGAAAATGTGATCCCATAATCTATTATGTGTTAAGGTGTGGAGCTAAAAGCTTCACCAATGAGCGAATGCAGAAGTTGCAGGAATCACATAGTTGCCGATGATGGTCAAAAATGGACCAGAGGCTACTAGCATTAGTCATGGATCGGCCGACGTCGGTCATAGGCAGACAGGCAGGGACCGACGTCGATCACCTGTGAATCCAAAATCTATTTTCGTGGATGAATAGATTGTTTGCATGGAAAGTTAAACTATTGGTATTGAGTCCACATTTATATTTTAAGTAGGACTGATTTGAGCCCTTGATTAGGAGGTGTAATCTAATGGTTGATATTGCATGCTCATGAATCCCTAATGTTATATAATAGGGATAGATCTTCATAGCGTATTGATTAAGAGACACAATTGTTATTGTAGAACAGTATTGTAAAATATATGTGTATCAATACAGGTTGTTGGAATTGATTGTAATTGAGAGAGAGAACTCTTGAGGGAAAGAGATCTGGTAAGAGATCTATACATCTGAGAGAGGTGTGGAAGAAAATAAGTTTCTTAAATTGTAATCCCTTCTGTAAAGAGTTTAATACAAGTTTTTAGGGTGGTTTCTTGAATCTCTTGTTCTTTGCTATTTCTGATTCTAGTTACTTATCTATCTAATTTAATTCCATGTTTAATTGCTTTCATAATAGTAATCAAATTTATTGGTTGATCCCCATCAAGTGGTATCAGAGCTCAGGTTGACTAACATGTGTTTCAGATCTGGTTAGTGTGTATTGATTAAAGGTTACTCACAGGGATTTCTATTTGAGTAGGAGAAGCAATGGCAGAAGAAAGTAAACTGAGAATGGAGAAGTTTAATGGCAAGAATTACCAATTATGGAGAATGCAGATAGAATATTATCTGTATCAAAAAGATCTATACTTACCATTAGGTGGGATTTCAAAGAAGCCCACAGACATGGAAGATGAAGAATGGGAAGTTCTTGATAGAAAGGCTCTTAGATCTATAAGATTGAGTCTAGCATCTACTGTGATATCTAATTTATCACAGGCAAAGTCAATGGTAGAGTTAATGACTACTTTAGCCAATTTATATGAAAAACCCTCAGCTTCAAATAAGGTATATCTTATGAAGCAGTTATTTAATTTGCAAATGCAGGGAGGTGGATCTGTATCTAATCATCTAAATGATTTCCATGGAATTGTAAATCAATTAAATTCAGTCAAAATAGTTTTTGATGATGAAATTAAAGCTCTATTAATCTTATGCTCTTTACCTGAAAGCTGGCATAGCTTGGTAATGGCAATTAGTAATACTGCATCTACTTCAAATATTTTTAAAGTAGATGATGTTGTTAGTATAATCTTGAATGAATAAATTCATAGGAAAAGCACAGAGGAAACATCAGGGAACGCTTTAGGTTTTGAGAGTAGGGGAAGGCAAAAAGAGAAGAGCAAGAAAGGGAGATCAAGGTCTAAGTCAAAGATGAGAGGTGGATCTAAATCCAAAAATGGCAAGAGGATAGCCTGCTGGAATTGTGGAAAGCTAGGGCATATAAGCAAAGATTGCTAGTCAAAACCTAAAGAGGACAATCAGCATGAAGGTAAAGAAGAAGCAAAAGTGGCAGGTATTGTTGCACAAGATGCTCTTATATTCTCTTTGCATAATAATATAGAATCTTGGGTTTTATATTCTAGTGCCTCTTTCCATGCTACCCCTAATAGAGAATATTTTAGTGACTATGTCTATGGAGATTTTGGAATAGTTTATTTAGGGGATGATGAGCCTTGCAAAATTATTGGCAAAGGAAAAGTGTAGCTGAAAATGCAGAATGGCAACACATGGGTATTGAGAGATGTCATGCATGTTCCTAGCCTGAAGAGGAATCTAATTTCTGCAGGAAAGTTAGGGAATGAGGGTTGTACAGTAACTCTCACAGCTGAATCTTAGAAGGTTTCCAAGGGTGCACTTGTATTGGCCAGAGGTAAGAGAGTAGGTACTCTCTATTTATGTAATTGTAGTATTGATAATTCTCCTTCTATATTATCTACTTCAGATGTAGATGAAAAGTTGTGGCATCAGAGGCTTGGCCACATAAGTGAGAAGGGAATGACTATTCTTAAGTCAAAAGGTAAGCTTTCAGATTTGAAAAGCATAGATCTAGATTTTTGTGAGCACTATATTTTTGGGAAATAGAAGAGAGTGAGTTTTCTCAAGACTGAGTCAACAAAGAAGAAGCATAAGTTGGAGCTTGTTCACACAGACATGTGAAGACCAGCTCAGGTTGTTTCTATTGGAGGATCACAATATTATGTTTCTTTCATAAATGATGCTACAAAAAAGGTATGAGTCTATTGTATAAATAAGAAATCTTATGTTTTTGACACGTTTAAGATTTGGAAAGCTATGGTTAAGAATGAAATAGGCAAGAGATTGAAATGCCTTAGATTTGACAATGGTGGTGAGTTCTATAGCTATAAGTTGAACTAGTATTGTTATATGCATGGAATACGTAGGCAAAGGATAGTTCCAAGGAAACCTCAGCAAAATGGAGTTGTTAAAAGGATGAACAGAACAATAATGGAGTGTGCAAGGTGTATGAGATTGCATGCTGGTTTGCCCTTAGAGTTTTACGTAGAAGTTGTAGATACTATAGTTTACCTGATTAACAAAGGATCCTCTATAGCTCTGGATGGTGTAATTCTAGAAGAGGAGTGGATAGGTAAAAAGGTAGATCTCTCATTTCTCAAAGTTTTTGGTTGTGAAGACTTTATGCACGTTGATAAAGAAAATAGAAAGAAGCTGGATGCTAAGTCTATGAGGTGCACATTTAATGGTTATGGCTCTAGAGATTTTGGATTCAGGTTTTGGAATCTAGGAACTAACAAAATAATTAGGAGCCGTGATGTTGTTTTTAATGAAAAAGTGATGTATAGTGATCAACTCAAGAAGCTAAATCAATCTGAGCAGAGCAATGGAGAATTGGATGAGGTGACGGTCCAAAATGAGCTCGTGAGAAAGAATAATCATAGACAGGAAAACACAGAGACTGATGTCAGTCAGGTAGGAACCAACATTAGCCGTACAATAATCGATGATGGTCATACAAAAACTGATGTTGATCAGAAGGAATCGACGTTGGCTAGTTACAGGCCTAGAGATGATCGAGGTTAATCACTGTCAAAGAATTTGGGCAGACAGCGTGTTGTGAATGAGTCTCAGACACCCATCAAGAGGTCAAAAAGGGTAAGTAAACCTCCAATTTGATATTCCCCTTCATTATTCTATTTATTGCTTACTGATGGTGGAGAACCAGAGAGTTTTGATGAAGTAATACAGGGGGAATCCAAGAGTCAGTGGGAGCTAGGCATGAATGAGAAAATTGATTCCTTAAAAGAGAACCAAACATGGGATTTGGTTGAGTTACCAACAGGAAAGAAGACACTGAAGAATAGATGGATCTACAGATTGAAGGTAGGTGAGAATGGACAGATGAGATATAAGGCCAGGTTGGTAGTGAAAGGATTTGTACAAAAACTAGGTATTGATTTTGGTGAGATTTTTTCTCCTGTTATTAAAATGACTTCTATACGGACTGTATTATCTTTAGTTGTTATTAAGGATTTGCATCTTGAGCAGCTTGATGTTAAGATAGCATTTCTTCATGGAGATTTGGATGAAGAAATATATATGGATCAGCTGGAAGGATTTGAGGTCAAAGGTAAGGAGAAACTTGTGTGTAGATTGAAGAAAAGCTTGTATGGTCTCAAGCAAGCTCCTAGACAATGGTATCTAAGATTTGACAGGTTTATGACTGAGCATGGCTATAGTAGATGTCAATTTGACCATTGTGTGTATTTTAAGAGATTGAATAATGGTAGATATATTATTTTGTTGTTGTATGTAGATGATATGCTGGTTGCAGGATCACACATGCAGGATATTTCTGAGCTTAAAGTGAAATTATCTCACACATTTGCCATGAAGGATTTGGGAGTAGCAAAGAAAATCCTTGGCATGAATAATAAGAGAGACAGGAAAAATCATAGGCTGATTTTGTCTCAAGAGGATTATGTGAACAAGGTGTTGAAACAGTTCAATATGCAAGATTCAAAACCGGTAAGCACACCATATGGCTGGGCACTTCAAGTTGAGTAAAGTGTAGACACCGCAAACGTGTCTGCACCTTGGTTCTCCCCCTTGGCCCTTTTTCCCACCTAGTCCTCCTTGGTCCCTAACCCACCTAGGGCTTATTAATTAGAAATTAACATCTATTTTTAATTAAATTAGGCCCCCTTTCCACCCTACCCTTGCCACCTTGGATCCTCCCTTGAATCCCTCCACCTTCCCCCTAGCATTTATTAGGCCAAATCTCACCATTATATCCCCCCTCGTCCATTTTGGCATCCTCGTGACCGTTCTGCCCATGACCCCTCGCTCGGTGGCGTGCAAGAGTGGGCAGAGGCTATTTTTAGCCTCTGTGCCCATCCTGCGACCGCCGACGTCGGTGAAACTGCCGGTGTCGGCAGCCTTCATTATCCCCTTCTGCATCCGTTGCACCCCCTGGACTCTTGAGCTCGAAAACGGATTCTCTTGACGCTTTGGCTTTGATCTCTCCTCTGTCTTGACCTCGTGCAATAGCAGCAATAGGTGAAAAGGCCCTGGATCAGCATCTTCTCCTTGCAGCAACTCTTCTATGGCTCCAGCAACATCTTCTTCTCTCTTCATTCAGTAAGCTAAAGGTAAGCTAGTCTGGGTTTGTTATTTCATTGTATTCATTCATCTATATTCTATTGTCTTTTGCTCCCTCTGTCCTTCCCCCTTGAGAGGCTGTAAAGCCTTCTCAGGCCCCATCCTCTGTGAATCCTCTTCTTCCCTGTCCTCTGTGTCTCTTTCAACTTCCTCACCCCTCTGCCAAAAAGACCTTGCAACAGGTACCCAACCCGAACCAGGCCACTCCCCAATCCATCCAAACTTGTCCCCGTTCAGTCTCAGACCCGTCCACAGTCCAGCAAGCAACCCAGACCCGACTACAGGCCACAACCCTGACCGACGCCAGTCACTTCCCCAACCGACGTCGGCAGGATAGCCGACACCGGCAGATCAGATAACCGACGCCGGCGACATTTCCGACCTCGGTGACTGTCTTCAGCCCAACAGCTCTTTCAGGTAATCATTTTGTTTGCTTCTTTCCTTTCTACTTTCTTTGTCATTTCTGTATTCTGGCATTTTGTCTTTTATCAGTCACTTATCTCATCAAAACAGTGGGTTGACCTCCCTTAAGGAAGTTTTTACACTTCTGGGAACAAGCCTTTTGCTTGGCAACCCAATGCCTATCTGTCTAACGTTTTTCTTGTCCTAGTTTCCTTTTTTTTCTTGCAGGTGTCATTCCTCCACAGCCAAAGAGGAGTGCTCACAAACGTCTGGATTTACGGTGCGCAATCTTTAGTCCAGGTACTTCCAAGCCTTGTCCATTACTTTCTTTTAGTTTCTTTCTTTTTAGTCTGAAAAGCGAAATTTGAGGTAGAAACATCTCTGGCACGCCCGGTGGGACCCTAGGTCCCTCCTGGGTTCCTTTTTCTTTTTCATTCATTTAGGTGCATTTAGGCTCCTTCTCTCTTATCTCTTTCTTCTATTCCAAATGACACTATAAGCAAGGACTAAAACGAATCTTTCTTCTTTGCATTCTAGACTAGTCTAAATATCATACTCTCGTCCCTTTCTCCATCTTGTCTTCATAACAACATCACATTTCGACTTGGGCATTAAAACATATTGCACTTTCATTTCTGCTTGTGCTTGCATTAGTCCACATCTAGTAACTTAGGCGCATATTGAATAAATCTAGACACTTGATGTTACACTACCGAATCACATGCACTAAAACACACATAAAACATACCTGAGACAAGGCCCGACTGGGATTTCATCACCCAACGGATAACTTACCCGTCCCGGTGACCCTACTTGGATTTCATCACCAAGGGGGAAGCCCACTCCGTTCTCTGGCGGAGGATAAACTCTAGGCGAGGTATATCTTGGCTAAGCGAGACCAGCTAACCACTGGAATCGTGAAGTGAGGGGAGCTTGCTCCTTAGCACCAGGCCACGTACCAGACCCTAACACAGATCTTTGAGCACCTAAAACAACACCCGAAACCATCTTTAGACTGCCTTCTTCTAGGACCCATTTTTTAGCCAATCTCCCCGAACATTCATCTAAGGCATAAGCCACAAGTTTCTAAGGTTAATTCCTAGGATTTATCACTTAGGCTTGTCTGTCTTTCTCTATTTTCCTCTTCTCATCTGTTTGTTTGAGTGTGTGAGGACGCTTTCTTCTTTGTTTTTCCAAGAACCTTTTGGCTCTCTGGAAAACACAGTGACCGACATCGGTTCTGCCACCGACGTCGGCTTCCCCTGTCACCGGCATCGGTTCTGCTACCGACGTCAGCTTCGTCTGTTACCAGCATCGGTTATCTGACCGACGCCGGCCTCATTTCCTACCGACATCGGTTTTTAAACCGATGTCGGTCTCTGTCACTGTCCTTTTTTTTCAAAACCAGCAACCTGAAGCCTATCTTTTCTCTGTAAAAAACTCCATCCTGGTTTTCTGGAACTGAGCAACACAGTTCCTGAGACTTGAACCTTCTTTGCCTTGCATGGTTTTGACCCGAAGCCAAGCCAAAGCTCTTGTCAACCACGCTAGCCGTCAACCACTTCCATCCACCCCGTCCGTGACCAAGCCTACAATGGAGTTCAACTCGGAGACTGAAAGAACTCCCGTTCGTCCAACCCCGCCGCAGACTCCCATTGTCCAAGAAGGGGACCAAGACTTCGAGCGATTCTTGGACCTCAACGTCAAGGCCTTACAACATTATCTCGTGCATAGCCGAACGCGAGACTCCTTGGGCAATCCAATCTATGGAATGCCAACCTCCCTTGTCGCGACTACGGCTGTATCGACAGCATCTGTAGTTCAACCTTCGGACACCCAAGCCATCGCTTTGACCACTGACCAGACTTTGACCAATCTCCCAGGTGTGGCCTCCCCCTCTATCATTGGGCCCACTTCCACCGGGGTTTCGGCCTCTTATCAACCTCAACCCGCTCAACCGCTATCCACTCCATTTCAAAACCTTGTTGTCTCTATCCTGCCTACCCTGGCCCCTATCAACACCAGGGTGGCTTCCTACCCCTTGGCCCCTGTTACCACAGTCCAACCTCTCGTGGCAACAACGGGCCCAGCTATGTCTTCTAACCAACCACCTTTAGCATCCACCTCTACCCCTGCGATTAGTCATCCGTACATTCTACAACCGACTATGTCGCTCGCCTCCTCTAACCTCTTCCAAGCGCCCTACAACTTAGGGGGCGCGCAACCCGTCAATCCGTCGGCAGACATCATCAAGATGCTGATGGACAAGATGACCAGTCTTGAGACCTCTGTTTCCGGCTCGCACAACACTCTTTCATACGAGCAGATCTGTAATGAGCCCATTCATCCTTCCGTCCCAATCAGACCATATCCTAGCCAGTGGGAGCTTCCGAAGTTTTCTCGCTTTCAAAACAAGGAAGACCCCCAACAACACTTGCGGGCATTCAGACACGCCTGCTACCTCATTGGCCATGACGATGCGTTACTCTTACGCACCTTTCCTATGTCTCTCTCGGGTGCTACACTTGACTGGTACAGCTCCCTTCCTAGCCATTCTCTCTTCTCATTCACGCAATTGGCTCAGCTATTCCTCGATCACTTTTCTATCAACATAACCAAGAAAGTCTCAATCACAGACCTCTATTCTATTCGGTAATTCGAGGATGAGTCCATAGCCGACTTCGTTGCTCGATGGAGAGGCCTTATCAACCAACTCTCCTTTTCCTTGCCCCAGGCTGAGCTTATTGAACTCTTTTCTCAAGCCTGTGCCCGACATATCTCTTCCACCCTGAGGGTTCAAACCTTCCGCACTTTTGACGAGGCCTTCACGATGGCCCGCAAACTAGAGTTGCGTGCCATCGAGGAGAACAAAGTCAAGTTGCGGAATAAGAATCCCAGCTCTAAGGCCAATGACTCTTCCTCTGCCAAGCCATCATCATCCAATTCTAAATCTAAGGCTTCAGCTAATGCCGTGGTTGTCAGACCTTCATCTTCTTCAACCAATCAGCCTGAGCCCTCTACATCTCAGAGCGCTACTCGGCAATTCCAGCAAAGATACATGCAACGATGATATACTCCTCTCGGAGAATCATATGCGTCTGTGCTGGAAAAGCTTCTCAAGCAGGGGGCCCTCAATCTCCCTCAAGCCCGACCTCCACCGCAATTCGATCCCTCACACGCCATCCCCGCGTGGTATAGGGAGCATGACTTCTGCAGCTTCCACCGTGTTAAGGGCCATGACACGGAGAACTGCAAAACCTTTAAGAACATAATACAAGACATGCTCGAAAAGGGGGATCTCATCTTAGACAATCCAAATGCACCCCCTAATCAGGCCATCGACATCTTCAAACAACCTTTTCCCAATCATCCGCCAACTCAGAACAGCGTCCAGACCTTAATTGACGACAATCATGAGCACAACGTTCGAACAGTCAATACGGTCTCCCCTTTCGTCCCCAATCAACCTCTTGAGGTTAGTCCATCAATCAGTCCATCACATGTGGACGAACCTCTCTCCCCGGCTAGTTCTCCATTGACCTCTCTCATCTTGGAGGACGCCTCGGCCTTACCTGCACCTCCGGTCTCGCCATCCCCCGTTCTATTGCCTATGGAGGACCCGACCCTTCTTACCCCTCAGCTGCAAGTGGGGGGGCCCGTCATCCCTGCCCTTTCCCCACTGGAGGAGCCTCGCTCCCCGGTTTCTTCTCCACCCAGGGAAGAACCTGTCCCTCCTTCGTCCTCATCTAAATCTGTCATGACTTCACCATACCCTGCACCCGTCTCGTCTTCAACCTCGCAACCATCAACATCTTCCTCTCAGCCATTTTCCCGGTTAGTGGAGAAGATTGAACTTCTCCCTCTGCGGAAAGTGACGCCTCAGGTGTTGTGGGAGCGTCTTAAAGCCCTTCAACATGCCCGCGCCCTCTCATCACATGCCGCTAATCCTCCCAAGGCAGAATCTCGTCAGACTCTTGACAAAGACCAGACCCTCAAATCTCAACCAAATCCGTCCAAACCAAAGCCTGCGTCTATCTCGTCCAAACCCATCAAGTCATTTGGCATTCGTCCTGTCTCCACCCTCACTCACCCGCAAGTGAAGGTGGACCTAGGCCAGACCTCGACCAGCAGTACTCTTCCAACCAAGTCAAAAAAGACTACTAGACCACAGAAACGAACGCCTCCTTCTCCGTCACCGTTGCCATCTATTTTGGGCCCCCATCCTTCGACCTTGGCTAACATCCTTCCCACTCCGACCTTCAACCAAAACTCGTTGCCTCCTTTGCTTCCTCTGCCTACCTCCAGTCGTCCCTCTCCTAAAAAGGCATTCTCAATCACCAGGCCAGAGCCATCTCCATCTGTCACCGCGCCATCAACCCATAAGGTGGTACGGAAACCTCTTCTAACCTCGCCTAAGCAAAAGTCACCAACCTCGCGCATATCAAATAGCACGGACCCTCTATTGGGCTCATACTCGTCAATATTACGCCAACTTCTCCAGACTTCCGACATAACCCTTCCGCCCATCAAGCCTTTCCAACCTCTCGGGTCCAAGCCCTCCTGGTTCGACGATACGAAAATTTGCTTATATCATCGTACACCAGGACACAACACCGAGACTTGCTGTGCCCTCAAGGCCGTCATCCGCCGCCATATGGAGAAGGAAACTCTTCTCCTTGAGGACACTCTTGACCAGACCCCGACTCCTTCCTGTCCAACTTCTTCAAACACGTCAACATCTCATCAGCAAAACATGACCCCTTCTTCGCCTCCCATTTTCGAAATCAATGCCATCCGTATAACCACTAGGTCGCAGCAGGACAAGGCCAAAGCAAAAGCTGCCATTCCTTGGACCTATCCCTTCGTCAAGCCACCCCTTGCGCCCAAGCCTAAAATTTCTATCCTTGGCGCGTCCCAACCTTCTTCATCTTCCTCTTCTGGACCAATTCACAACTCCATGCTGAAGCAGCTTCACCAAACACCAGTGAAGATGTCTCTTTACGACCTTATCCAAACTTCGCCTCAGCACCGTCAAGCCCTTATCCAAGCCTTGCAGGCAGCGGAGGTCCAACCCGAGGACCCCCAACCACTCACTGCCCTCGTCCATTCTTTATCTCCTGTCAACTCCATCACATTCAGCGATTCTGAGATTCCCACATCTAACACGGAAGATCAGGACGCCGCCCTCTTCATCACTGCCTACGTCGATCGGACGCGCATCAAACGCGTTATGATCGACGGTGGCGCTAGCATCAACATAATCTCTACCCACGCCTTTGATCAGCTGGCTCTTCCCAAAAACTGCATCTCCAAAACTGACGTGATCTTACGCTCTTTTAACGACACCACCGCCACGACCATTGGCACAGTCATCCTCCACATTCGCGTAGGCCCACGCACAGTCCCGAAGCTCTTCTATATCATCGAAGGAGAGTTTCAATACAACCTTTTACTGGGCCGACCTTGGATCCGTGCCATGGCCTGTATCCCCTCCACCCTGCACCGTTGTGTGAAGTTTGAGCATGACGGGCAAGTCCACACCATTCCCGCTGACCCTTCACCCTTCAAGACTTGCAACACCACCTATCGTCCTAACGACGTCCTCATTCCCATCAAGCCGTCTACTCTGGCACCGCCTCCATCTGCGGAAGCTTCGACCAGTTCGCAATCGGCGGTTGCCCTCACCCCTCCTCTTCAAGCGCCGACCAAGGACCCCATGGAAGACATCTTCCAACGACTATCACTTGGGGAATACCGCTTGTTGACCCTCGACATGTTCCAAACTCCACAAGAGTATGGACGCCTTCACCTCAGTCCTAATTACGACCCTCGAATCGGGACGGTCTTACCTTATGGTCCTCCTCACTTCCAAACCAACTTTGTCTATGGGGGGCTTAATCAAGCCCCTACCTACGGCACTTCTCTTTCTTCACCTCGACCTTTCACATCTGATTTCTCGTTTCTTGGCAACCCCGCCTTTGCACACACTTACCTTCACAGGTGTGCATGGAAGGGTTTTGGTTTTGGACGTTATGAGCAGGGCTCCCATCAGCCCATCGAGCCGCTCAATGATCACGATGCCAAGAAATGGTATGGCCTGGGATATCATGACCCCACTCAGGCTCCTTCCGACCTTTGTCCCAAACCAACCATTGACCAATCTCTTTCAGACTCGCCCATTTCTCCTTCGTCACCTACGGAGTCGGTAGTTTCCATCCCTCCTAGTTTTTTTTTTCATAAACACCATCCGCCTAGAACCCCTGACCTATCAGCTCAATGGGGTGCCCAGGTCTCTCCCTCTCATCTTTCCTAGCATGGTAGAGGATGAGTCGGCAACCATTCACACTGTCCACTGCGTTGACGATGACGCCATCCTTTCCTACATGGGTGCCGATGACTCTTTCGTCCAGCGTTTCCTCCCTTCCGAGACCCAGGTTATGTTAAATGAATCCACCATTGACATCAACCTCCCTTCTTCTTCCGATGTTCCTCACGTCTTAAAGATTGGCCAATCTTTAGACACTCAGGAGCAGCTTGACTATGCCCAGTTCCTTTCCAACCATAGCAAGGCCTTTGCCTGGACTTACAGCGACATGCCTGGCATCGACCCTACCATTGCTACCCATAACATTGTCACCAAACCAGAGGCTAAGCCTGTTAGGCAGAAGCTTCGAAAGATGCATCCTCGCATTGCGCTTCTTGTCAAAGAGGAGCTTCAGCGCCTTCTTTTTGTCTCCTTCATCCAACCCATCGATTATCCACAGTGGGTCTCTAACATCGTCCCAGTTACTAAAGCAACTGGGGGGATTCGGATCTGCACGGACTATCGCGACCTTAACCTAGCCTGTCCCAAAGACGACTTTCCTCTTCCTAACATCGACCAGCTTGTTGATCTCACGGCCGGCCATGAGATGCTATCTCTCATGGACGGGTTTTCAGGATACAATCAAATCCTGATCGCACCGAAAGACCAGCACAAGACTACCTTTATCACCCCATGGGGGACTTTTTGCTATCGAGTCATGCCTTTCGGCCTAAAAAATGCTGGTGCCACTTATCAGCGCGCCATGACTTACATTTTCCACGATCTCCTCCACAAAATCATGGAGGACTATGTGGATGACCTTCTCGGCAAGTCCAAGCTCCGCCGCGACCACTTGACCATTCTCACAATCATCTTTTCTCATCTCCTTCAATACAATGTCCGCCTCAACCCCAAGAAGTGTGTCTTTGGGGTCCTCTCAGGCAAACTTCTCGGCTTCATCGTTTCTTTCCGTGGTATCGAGATAGATCCCGCCAAGATCCGCGCTATTCTCGAAATGCCGCCCCCGACCAATCTCAAGCAGCTTCGCAGTCTACAAGGGAAGCTCCAGTCCATTCGCCGTTTCATCTCGCAACTTTGAGACCGCTGCCAACCTTTTCATCACCTCCTTAAGAAGGACGTCTCCTTTAAGTGGGATGAGAACTGTCAAGAGGCTTTTGAGGCCCTCAAAGGCTATCTGGTCTCTCCACCAGTCCTCATTCCACCTAAGGATGACCAACCCTTCTACCTTTATGTCTCTGCTACCAACCATTCGTTAGGTGCCATGATCGCGCACCGAGACGAGCATCATCGCGAGCAAGCAGTTTACTACATCAGCTGAACACTGGTCGACTATGAAACTCGGTATACTCATACCGAGAAACTCTATTTGGCATTAGTCTTCTCCGCTACCAAGCTCCGCCACTATCTTCTCAACCACAAAACCTTTGTCGTCACTCACACTGACCCTCTCAAGTACATGCACTCCAAGCCATACCAGAATCAACGTATGGCTCGGTGGCTCATGCTGCTTGCTGAGTTTGACTTCGAATTCATCCAACAGAAATCTATCAAGGGGCAAACCATTGCTGACCAACTGGCAGATGCCCCTCTTCCCGACAACCGACCTTCACACTGTGAGTTCCCTGACGAGTCTATCGCCACACTTTCCACCGATGACACCGTCTACCAGATGACTATGTTCTTTGACGGTTCTAAATGTCAACTCGGTGGGGGTGCGGGGGTCATCCTCATCCCACTCGACGGGGAGCCCTTGCCTCTATCTTTCAAGCTTGACTTCGATTGTACCAATAATATGGCCGAATACGAGGCCTTAATTTTGGGACTTCAGACTGCCCTTTCTCTCCACATCAAGTCTATCAACATCTTCGGCGATTCGCAGCTCGTCGTTAATCAAGTTAACGGTTCATATCTCTATAAAAATGAAGTTTTACAGAGGTATAAGAATCGTGCTGACACTCTTTTGGCATCTTTCGACCATTACCTCTTACAGACTGTTCCACGCTCTACGAACAAGTTTGCCGACACCATGGCTTCTCTTGCTTCGCGTATCCCGTCTTCATCATCATCATCCCACCTTTTTGTCACAGTGCATCGCATACCATTGCCTTCATACATCTCTCCTCACATCGACCATATCAATACTGTCAATTCTAGCCCACAAGATGACTGGTATAAGTAACTTGTGGACTACTTGTCTCTTTCTGTCACTCCTCCCAACCTCTCTAGCAATGCGCGACGAGCTTTCATCAAGCGCACAGCTCGCTATACCATGCTAGGGGGCCTTCTCTATAAACGAGGCTTCGACGGCCTCCTTCTTCGCTGTCTAACCTCCACTGAAGCTCCTCAAGCCATAAAGCAAGTCCACGACGGGATTTGTGGTGGACACTTCAGCGGAAACTCAGTTGCCAAGCGCCTCCTTCGCCTGGGTTATTATTGGCCCACCCTTCATCAAGACTGTAGCGATTATGTTCGGCGTTGCATCAAGTGTCAGCAGCACTCTAACCTGCTTCATCTCCCCAGTCACGCCTTGCAAGTCGCTCAGGATTTTTGGCCTTTTTCTCAGTGGGGCTTGGATCTCATCGGTGAGATCAACCCTCACTCGTCTCTTCGTCATCAGTCCATCATCACTGCCACTGAGTATTTCACCAAGTGGGTGGAAGCCATTCCTCTCGTCTCCACAAAAGCTGACAAAATTGTCGACTTCATCAGTAGCCACATCATCTGTCGCTTCGGTGTCCCTCACAAAATCATCACAGACAACGGCAAGTCCTTCAAAAACAAGACTGTCCAAAAACTATGCGACTCATTTGGCATCAAACTCAGCTTTTCTTCGCCTTACTACCCACAAGCAAATGGGCAGGCCGAGGCTTCCAACAAAATTCTCACCAAAATTCTCATGAAGGTGGTCGACGATACAGGAAGGGATTGGCACGTTCATATCCCCTTCGCTTTGTGGGCCTACCGCACTAGCATCCGAACCTCTACGGGTGCTACCCCCTTTTCTCTCGTGTACGGAACAGAGGCTGTCTTACCTCTCGAGGTATAGATCCCGTCTCTCCGCATCTCCCTGCATGACATTCTCTCCAACAACGACTTTCATCAGGATCGCTTAGCTCAACTTGAGTTACTCGATGAGCGTCGTCTTGCTGCCCTTAATCATCTCCATGTCTACCAAAGTCGCATAAAGCGGGCCTACGACAAAAATCTGCGAGAACGAGATTTTAACATCGGAGACCTCGTCCTCAAAGAGAATCAGCACATGACCAATATGGAGTGAAGTAAACGAGGTAAATTTGCCCCCAATTGGCTTGGACCTTTTATCATTACGCACAAGTATGGGTCAGGGACTTATCGTTTGTCTTCCCTCGACGGACGGCCAGAACCTGAGCCTCTTAATGCGTTGCATCTTCGACCTTTCTTCTGTTAGTCGCGTACTCGTCTACTTGACACGTAACTTAAGCTCGTCCCTTGAGCAATCCTCGTCCTCTTAATCCTCATCCCTTTCAACCCTATTCCCCTTTAACAAGTCCTCTACAACCCTTTTAGGATGCAGTGATGCTTTGTCCTAATAAAAAGGGGCGTCCTTGAGCTTCTACAGTCTTGTCCGTGACTCTCATTCCTATCAATACATCCAAATCAAGATGTCAAAACATATCCATGGTCACTAAATCAAGTCAAGTCAAATCAAAAAGACAGACTGATCCCTCGAAGGACAGCTGTACTATCATTGCTGTATTACTAGACTGATCCCTTGAAGGATAGCTAGGCCAACTTTTCAAACATTATTAAGCAAAAATATAGACCACTCCCTCGAAGGATGGCTATGACTACTCTGGCAATAAACAGCACTTTTCTTAGAAGCTTCCCGCATCGATCAGCTTCGCAACATGACCATTACATCAAGTGACATCTCTATGCAGGCTTCCCGCATCGATCAGCCTGACTCAAAAAAAAAAAAAAAAAAAAAAAAAAACGAGTCACGGACATTGGCTTGTAGTTGTCTCAGGGTCTCCTACAAAAGGGGCAAGGTTATTCCTGCTCTTAAACTGGGTTACCCTATCCCCCTTCTATCACCGGCTCAAGGGACTTCGAGCTCACTTTAATGTCAAAGTGATTCGATTACCGTTCTAACTCAACACTGGTCATCGATGCAATGCATGAACGGGGCTTTTGTTCTAATAACCCCTATCTATGCTTCCTTTCTGGTTCGTGTCAATGAAAGAGCAATTTGCCTTTCACCTTTTCTCTACACTTTGGTCACGCTTTGGCCACGTCAATTATCGACTCATCCTTAAACCCAGCCAACTTCAACATTTTTTTCAAACCAGCCTCGACATTTCCAACATGACATCAGGCATCATCCTTGTCCTTTTCGCATAGTTTCTATGGAGACCAATACCCATGGAAACTACCGACCAGACCCAATTTATGTTAAGCATAAACCAATACTTGCTGAAGCATAAATAGACCTTCTATTCATTTTTAGCATACATCCATCACGACTATGAAAACTTGCTAGGGATGAAAGCCTCTCGACCAATGTGACATCTATAGCATCATCTTGCCCTCATCATTTTGACACTTGACCACATCCAATCATCGATCAATCTTTTCCCTTCATCCGAACTACATTGGTCTGAGGCCCTACGACCAGGGCTATGTAGGCAGCACTCAGATAACACATCTTCTGAGGTTAGCTCGACCACCCCCGTTTGTTCGTCTCTGTGATGGACAAACCTTCTCTTCTTTGACTCTTATCACACCCAACTTCGTCAACTTTGACCAAGACCAATCATTCCCTTTGATCAAGACCAATCATAGACCTCTGACCAAGACCAATCATCGACTTTGACCAAGACCTATCAATCCCTCCGACCCCCCCTCCCTTTTAGGGAGAACTACATCGGCCTGAGGCCCTGTCACCAGGGCTATGTAGGTAGCACTCAGATAACATGTCTTCTGGGGTTAGCTCGGCCGCATCCTTTCGTCTATCCATCCTCTTGACCAATGACCATTGGCGATCATGCCTATCTCCTTCGACCTCGACCACTTCCAAGACAATGTTGCCTTGGTTGTTTTTGCGTGTATGCTATTCCACGGCTGGTTAGCAGAATTGTCCGCAGACTTTTTTTTGACCCTTCACAAGTATAGGATCGCGAGCCAGTTGATCCCCACTACTTGTGACCTTTTCGTGTTTCTGGGAGCACTTCCTGAGCCCTGGATACCTGGGACACGATGACCATTTGGAGCTTCAGCTTAGATTGAGTAACCCGATCAGCAGACGACTAAATGCTGGGGCCCGGTTACTTCAATTTTGGCACTCCTTGACCCTTGATCATGCGACAATTTGACCCGACTATCCCATGACGTGGTATACGCGCAATCACAACTTTTACAGCGTTTTCACTCACCTCTCTCTTTCTCATTCACCTTTTGTCAAATCAGCACCCGACATCAGGTTCCTTCTCTCGACTCCTGCTTTGAGGGGGAATACATCATCCTTCACTTGGGGCAACCACTCCCTGTTTTTGTCTTGCAGTTCGTTCAGAACAACCAACAAGACAAAAAGGGGCAAATGTAGACACCGCAAACGTGTCTGCACCTTGGTTCTCCCCCTTGGCCCTTTTTCCCACCTAGTCCTCCTTGGTCCCTAACCCACCTAGGGCTTATTAATTAAAAATTAACATCTATTTTTAATTAAATTAGGCCCCCTTTCCACCCTACCCTTGCCACCTTGGATCCTCCCTTGAATCCCTCCACCTTCCCCCTAGCATTTATTAGGCCAAATCTCACCATTATATCCCCCCTCGTCCATTTTGGCATCCTCGTGACCGTTCTGCCCATGACCCCTCGCTTGGCAGCGTGCAAGAGTGGGCAGAGGCTATTTTTAGCCTCTGTGCCCATCCTGCGACCGCCGACGTCGGCGACCCTTCGGCCGACGTCGGCAAAACTGCCAGCGTCGGCAGCCTTCATTATCCCCTTCTGCATCCATTGCACCCCCTGGACTCTTGAGCTCGAAAACGGATTCTCTTGACGCTTTGGCTTTGATCTCTCCTCTGTCTTGACCTCGTGCAATAGCAGCAACAGGTGAAAAGGCCCTGGATCAGCATCTTCTCCTTGCAGCAACTCTTCTATGGCTCCAGCAACATCTTCTTCTCTCTTCATTCAGTAAGCTAAAGGTAAGCTAGTCTGGGTTTGTTATTTCATTGTATTCATTCATCTATATTCTATTGTCTTTTGCTCCCTCTGTCTTTCCCCCTTGAGAGGCTGTAAAGCCTTCTCAGGCCCCATCCTCTGTGAATCCTCTTCTTCCCTGTCCTCTGTGTCTCTTTCAACTTCCTCACCCCTCTGCCAAAAAGACCTTGCAACAGGTACCCAACCCGAACCAGGCCACTCCCCAATCCATCCAAACTTGTCCCCGTTCAGTCTCAGACCCATCCACAGTCCAGCAAGCAACCCAGACCCGACTACAGGCCACAACCCCGACCGACGCCGGTCACTTCCCCAACCGACGTCGGCAGGATAGCCGACGCCGGCAGATCAGATAACCGACGCCGGCGACATTTCCGACCTCGGCGACTGTCTTCAGCCCAACAGCTCTTTCAGGTAATCATTTTGTTTGCTTCTTTCCTTTCTACTTTCTTTGTCATTTCTGTATTCTGGCATTTTGTCTTTTATCAATCACTTATCTCATCAAAACAGTGGGTTGACCTCCCTTAAGGAAGTTTTTACACTTCTGGGAACAAGCCTTTTGCTTGGCAACCCACTGCCTATCTGTCTAACGTTTTTCTTGTCCTAGTTTCCTTTTTTTTCTTGCAGGTGTCATTCCTCCACAGCCAAAGAGGAGTGCTCACAAACGTCTGGATTTACGGTGCACAATCTTTAGTCCAGGTACTTCCAAGCCTTGTCCATTACTTTCTTTTAGTTTCTTTCTTTTTAGTCTGAAAAGCGAAATTTGAGGTAGAAACATAAAGATCAGTGTCTTAATTCACATGATGAGGTAGAGTACATGAGGAAAGTTCCATATGCTTTCGTAGTAGGAAACTTAATGTATGCAATGGTATGTACTAGACCAGATATTACCCAAGCAGTGAGAGTTGTAAGTATATGGCCAATCCAGGGAAAGAACACTAGAAAGCAATTCAGTGGATACTCAGATATCTGAGAGGGACCAGCAATAGGCATTTGTGCAATGCAGGGTCAAACACTTCTCTACATGGTTATGTAGATTCAGATATGGTAGGTGATTTGGATGGCAGGAGAAGCACCACAAGATATGTTTTCACTGTTGGTGGAACAGCGATTAGCTAGATTTTGAAGTTTCAGAAGGTTGTTGCCTTGTCAACTATAGAATCAAAATATATTGCAGTCACAGAGGCTAGTAAAGAGATGATATGAATGACACAGTTCATGGAAGAGCTAGGAAAGGAGCAAGAGAGTTGTAGATTATACAGTGATATTCAGAGTGCAATTCATTTGGCTAAGAATTCAGCCTTTCATTCAAGAACCAAGCATATATAGCTTAGGTACCAATTCATTAGATAGGTATTAGAGGATGGTGAGTTAAAATTAGAAAAGATCCATACAGATAAGAACTCTGCTAATATGTTAACCAAGCTGATAATAAAGGAGAAGTTGAATCTTCATTCAACTTTTGTTGGTCTTCAAGATTGAGTTTAAAGATGGAGAAGCTAGAAGATGTTTTTGTACAGGTACTGGTGTAGCTATTTATCTCCAAGTGGGAGATTTTTAAGGTGTGAAGCTAAAAGCTTCACCAATGAGTGAATGCAGAAGTTGGAAGAATCACACAATCATCGACGATGGTCAGAAATGTACCAGAGGCTACCAGTGTCGGTCATGGCTCTATCGATGTCAGTCACAGGTAGATAGGCAAGGACTGACGTCGGTCACCTGTGCATTTAGAATCTATTTTCATGGATGAACAAATTATTTGCATGGAAAGTTGAACTGTTGGTATTGAGTCTGCATTTCTATTTTAAGTAAGACTGATTTGAGTCCTTGATTAGGAGGTGTAATCTAATGGTTGATATTGCATGCTCATGAATCCCTAATGTTATATAATAGGGATATATCTTCATAGCTTATTGATTAAGAGACACAACTATTATTGTAGAACAGTATTGTAAAATATATGTGTATCAATCCAGGTTGTTGGAATTGATTGTAATTAAGAGAGAGAACTCTTGAGGGAAAGAGATCTGGTAAGAGATTTGTACATCTAAGAGAGGTGTGGAAGAAAAGAAGTTTCTTCAATTGTAAGTCCTTCTGTAAAGAGTTTAATACAAGTTTTTAGGGTGGTTTCTTGTATCTCTTGTTCTTTGCTATTTCTGATTCTAGTTACTTATATATCTGATTTAATTCTGTGTTTAATTGTTTTCATAATAGTAATCAACTTTGTTGGTTGATCCCCATCATTATGATGTATAATCTATGTCTGAATCTCCCTATGTAGTGATGCTATGAAACTATGGCATTGACTATGATGCCTTGTGAAATTTATGGATCTTAGGAACCCAACTGGTAGAAGAAGAATCTATAGGTCATGTAGGTTCCCTATAATGAGAACCCCTAGAACCTAATAAAATTGATCTTAACATAAACTAATTAGAGGAAGGTCCTCTAAAAAAATTTATGTATCTCTAATGTAGGGGTCTCTCTAGTAATGGTATCCATGAGAGAGTATGTGTATGTGTAGATATCATAGGAGTAAACCTGACCTACACTGATGAATCTATTGAACTCTATTATGTATGCATAAGATCTATACTCTCAGTTGTAACTAATAGTCATGTAATTTCTAGTAATGGTGATGGAATTGTAACTGGTGTTTGTTATGTAACTATAGCTAGAAACTATGTTTGAAATACCTATGGCATGGGTAGAGGATATTCATATAGGAAACCATCAACTTTAACTACCTGATTAGCATGTATATACTTCAAGAATCAGTGTATTATATATGGGATGGATGTTGGGAGAAAAGTAAACCGGAAGCACATAATTGATTACCAATACCAAGCAACTTAATATGCGGAAATAAACCAGATTCACCAAGTAACTAGAATTCAGAATAACACATGATATGAGAGACAATACCAAATTGTATTAACACTTTATACAGAAAAGAATACAATAAAGAAGATGCCACTTCTTCTCCACCACCTTACAGAGGTTTCCCACACCTCAAGTGAACAGTAATTCTCCTCCCCAAAGCTCTCCCTCTCAGGTCCCAACACCCAACTCAAAATACAGAGTTGGTGTTCACCACCTGTGCTCCACGCACACCACAAGTGCTACACGCACTCCACAAGCACTACACGTGCTCCACAAGTACTCAAGGTACTTCAAGTAGATCTCCCATGAACCTGCAATAACCTGCACTTCAACAGACCATACTTATGGAAGGAACTCCCTTGCCTTCCTCTTTGCTCTATCCGAGTACACACCTGTACTCCAAGTAGATCCTGCCTGATACTGCTCCCTGTTGTGTTGCTGTCTATATGACCTTGCACACCTACAAATCAAACAACGGTTCTGCTCACCTATGAACCTCGACCTTGCACACACATACACCTACAGATCAACGATCTTACTTACCATGTAGATCACTCTACACCCTGAAGAACCCTTGTCCTTGCCTCACCAAGTCCTTATGATTCTCCAACCAGTACCAAGCTTGGCACTGATAGGGAACTAGGAGGAGCACCCTTACTCACTTCACACACAGAAGGAGAAAACTTTGCTCAACTCAAACTAGAACACTTTTTCAATACAACCATGAGTCTATTATATAGATCTCATCCAAACAATGATTAGACATCTAATTACAATAATTAGATCCGCAGCTCTTAGTCTAAAAATAGATCTCTTCATGCAAACACATGGTTCATTAGCTAACTGCCCGTAACAAGCGCAGTCCAAACCACACAGGTGACCGACGTCGGTCCCTATCCGCCTGGGGGTCATCGACGCCGGCTGATCTCTGACCGATGTCGGTTGCCTTCCTGCCCTATCCTGCCAACGTCGGTTGGCCTGACCGACGCCAGTGTCTCTGACACTTAGCAACTCCCCTGCAACCTCCTTCGTGTCTGCATCAGTGAAGCTTTTAGCTCCACAATCCTAACAATCTCCCACTTGGAGATAAACAGCTGCACTGTACCTATACCTGTACTCTGTCTAATCTGTTTCCTGGTTTGTATCCCTCTTCAAGCTCAACCCTGAAGACAATCCACCACACATCCTGTGGTGTACCACCTGTCATCCGAGTACCCTGCCACATCCGAACCTACAACACCTGTAGTGAAGTCTGACCCTGCATAGCATGAACCCCTGCTACCGGTCCCTCTCAAGTACCTGAGAATCCACTTCCTCGAATTGGTTCCTAACTCTCTGACAGCTCCCACTGCATGGGAATACTCAGGTCTATACCAGACCTCATGTGATTTTGGACACTGTACCTGTCCAGCCCTTAGTGTGCTATGGCTCTGCACCCTGAACCTCGCCAACACCTGATTCACATCAGCTCCCACTCGAGACAAAATCAACCTATGATCTCCATGTCTCTCATGTCAAAGAATTTTACTGCTCCAAACTCTTCCTGACATGCCATTGAACTAATCTTACCCTTAGCTCAGCAAAACCCTGTATGTACAATCCTGCTAGCAAAACATACCATCCACATACAGCAGCAGAATGATGTCATGACTCATCATCCACCTGGTAAGTCAAACCACAGTAGTTACCCTGACATTGACTGAAGCCATGCTTCGTCCTCCACCTGTCAAAACCTGTACCACTGTCCTGCAGCTCCTCAAGACCATATACCTGATCTTCTGTCTCACGTATCCGTTCTCTCTATTCTTCTACTAAGGTATCCATTCGTCTCTGTGCTTTCATACCTGCTAGCAACCCTACCAAGAAACCCCTATTTGGTTCTCCTCCAAGGAATCACATCCTCATCCATGCCAAGCTCACACCTGTATCTTGGATCCTTCCTGCTCTACAATCAGCAACATGTATAAAGAAGAGGAACAACAAATTTGAGGGCCTACTTACACCTTCAGTCCTCCGTATGGGTGTTTGAGACTCCTTGACAGCGTGCTGTCCACCCAAAATCCGTTACAGTAATCAACCTCGGTCACCCCACAGTCTGCATCCGACCGACATCGATTCCATGCGTCTGTCCCTGACTACCAACCTGCCAACGCTGGTGTCCCTTCTGTCGACATCGGTTCTCCTAACCGACATCAGTCTTACCTATTGCCGATGTCGGTCCCATAACCAACGTCGGTCTTACCCTGCCTGACATCGCCAGCTTCGGTCTGCACATGACTGACACCGGCACCTGTCTGTTCGATGCCGGTTCCTCCTGACCGACATCGGTACCTGTGTTCGCCTGTGAGTGATGACTTTTTACTCGCGAGCTCCTTTGAATCAATACCCATGTCCAAACTGCCCTGCTCAGAAGTATCCAGCCACATCCACTGGGTTCTGTCTGCCATCTCCTCCATAAACACCAAGGCTTTCCAGTTCTTAAGCCTGTCAAATATATCTGTCTTCCGCTTAATAACATGCATCTCCTTCCTACTCATGTGACCAAGCCTATGAAGCCACGTCTCCGCAACAAAAGAAGAATCAGTAATATAAACAAGTAGATAAAGGGTACCTATTTTCTTACCACCAGCTAATTCAAGTGCATCCGTTGTGAGAGTTCTTGTGCATCTCTCATCACCCAATCTTTCTGAAGAAATTAGCCATATCTCCAAATTTGGGACCTGCATGACCTTCATCAACACCTGTGTGTTGGCTGCCTGCAATTTCAGCTTCACTTCCCCTTTGCCAATTCTTTGGCAAGGCTTACCAGCTCCTCTACCTGAAACTGCATGGAAAGAGGCAACCGAATCTTTTATCCAAGATTCAACTTTATCCAAGAAACCTCCAAGAACATCCTGTGCAATAACACCTGCAACATCTGCTTCTTCAGTTCCTTCATGCTGATCTGCTACCAACCAACAATAATCTTTTACCTACTCTTTCTTTCCATAGGACCGTGAGTGACCATCTGTGCTTTTCAACTCCTCCATTCTTAGCTTACTTTGATCTGATGTTGCTCTACTCCCACTCGATCAGAAACCCCTGAGAGTGCCCTGTAACCAAACACAAAACCTGCTTCCTGCAACCTTAGCTCTGATACCACTTGTTGGGAGAAAAGTAAACCGGAAGCACACAATTGATTACCAATACCAAGCAACTTAATATGCGGAAATAAACTAGATTCACCAACTAGAATTCAGAATAACACATGATATGAGAGACAATACCAAATTGTATTAACACTTTATACAGAAAAGAATACAATAAAGAAGATGCCACTTCTTCTCCACCACCTTACAGAGGTTTCCCACACCTCAAGTGAACAGTAATTCTCCTCCCCAAAGCTCTCCCTCTCAGGTCCCAACACCCAACTCAAAATATAGAGTTGGTGTTCACCACCTGTGCTCCACGCACACCACAAGTGCTACACGCACTCCACAAGCACTACACATGCTCCACAAGTACTCAAGGTACTTCAAGTAGATCTCCCATGAACCTGCAATAACCTGCACTTCAACAGACCATACTTATGGAAGGAACTCCCTTGCCTTCCTCTTTGCTCTATCCGAGTACACACCTGTATTCCAAGTAGATCCTGCCTGATACTGCTCCCTGTTGTGTTGTTGTCTATATGACCTTGCACACCTGCAAATCAAACAACGGTTCTGCTCACCTGTGAACCTCGACCTTGCACACACATACACCTGCAGATCAATGATCTTACTTACCATGTAGATCACTCTACACCCTAAAGAACCCTTGTCCTTGCCTCACCAAGTCCTTATGATTCTCCAACCAGTACCAAGCTTGGCACTGATAGGGAACTAAGAGGAGCACCCTTACTCACTTCACACACAGAAGGAGCAAACTTTGCTCAACTCAAACTAGAACACTTTTTCAATACAACCATGAGTCTATTATATAGATCTCATCCAAACAATGATTAGACATCTAATTACAATAATTAGATCCGCAGCTCTCAGTCTAAAAATAGATCTCTTCATGCAAACACATGGTTCGTTAGCTAACTGCCCGTAACAAGCACAGTCCGAACCACACAGGCGACCGACGTCGGTCCCTATCCGCCTGGGGGTCACCGACGCCGGCCGATCTCTGACCGACGTCGGTTGCCTTCCTGCCCTATCCTGCCGACGTCGGTTGGCCTGACCGACGTCGGTGTCTCTGACACTCAGTAACTCCCCTGCAACCTCCTCCGTGTCTGCATCAGTGAAGCTTTTAGCTCCACAATCCTAACAATGGATTGGAGCTAGTGTAATCATGGCTTGCCTAATAATATATAGAATAAACCTACACTGGTACTACCAGGAACCAAATGGCTATGTGTGTTGGTCCAACCTATAATAGAAACACAATCTCCCTGATGGAGTTTTGAACATGGCTGTTAAAACCATTAATGACTTTATTATGGAGAATTTTTTTTTTATGTAACCCAGGTGTTTTAAGAGTGTCATAGTGCATATTCTTTCGCTTGAACCATTTTCAACCATAACACTCTAAATAGGATAGTGGTCTATGTATGCTCGTATGAATAATGCATATAAATCTATGTCATCATCCACAATTTCTTGATCTAAGAATATGATAAGTGATCTAGGTGACACTATAGTGTGATACATGCCAATAATGTTATTCAAGGGATGTGCCTTCTCTATAATTATGTGATAAGAATATGGTGGTGTGTGTGCATGGTATGTATAGTGAACACCTGATATGTCCCCTACCTCATTCATTGTATGCTTTGGGAAAGGATCTAAAAATATCTTGAGTGCCTTAGCTTCTATTTTCTATGGTTTTGGTACTTTTTTGGGTATGCCCACATCAATAATATTATCCTCAATGAGATCTCGTATCTTATGTTTTAGGCTAATACATATATTTGTCATGTGGCCTGGTGATCTGTGATACTCATAAAATGCATTTGAATCATAGTTATTTGAAAGAGTCTATGTCATATCAACCTCTATAATGGGAAGGATAAATATGACATTGTATTCTAAGAGATGTTGTAGAGCCCGTGTTGGTAACTCTAGAAAATTAGTGAAGCCTCTACATTGAGGAGTGGATAAAACCAATTTGGGAGATGACTCAGAAGATCTATTGACTATGGCCTTTTGATCACTTTTATTTTTTGTGGCTCTTACCTTGTATGGGGTTTTTTTAAAACTCTTAATAATTTATTTTGATCCATTTTTGTAATTGAGCTTTCCCATTGATAAGATCTTAACCTCTCTTTACTTGATTGTGTGGCATAAATAGATAAATGTAGGAAACTTATTGAATAAGATAGCTTCATGAAATTTTGGTAAGAGACTTTATTTAAATGTCCTAAATCTCTTTGTCTACCATGGGGCTAGTCAATTTGGCTAATATTGTCTTGTATCATAAGACATATTATACGATATGCTCATTTGATTTTTTATTTAATTGTGCCACTTTTGTATATGATATATTATCACTAATTTTGATAGAGAAATGTTCTAAAAACATGTCATCTAAAGGATTAAATGCCATGATAGATTGGTTTTGTAAATCATAGAACCATTGTAGGGCATAATCCTTAAGCCTATATAGAAATAACTTCATAAAAATCCAATCATTGGACACATAGTCCAAGCATGTTGCATGAAAAACTATGAAATGATGCTCTCAATCACCTTTTCCATCATATAATGTAAGCTTGGGTGCCATGAAATAGTATGTAAAATGAGTTTCTACTATGTGATGTGCCAAAGGTGTATGTAAGATAATGTTAGAATCTAAGGCATGTGATGGCCTAGTGTTTCCCTTCTTGATATGTAACACCTTAGACTATAGATATAGATCTCATGCATAAGGGGTTGTATATTTGGAGTGGAGTAACTATCCACAAGTGGTGTAGCTATCACTGAGGGTTGAATAATAATCTTAGGTTGTGCTATATGAGTTTGTTGAGTTGCCCCCACTAGAGGTGTAATAACATTATTAACTGGGGGAGTTTAGGATTAACCATTGTTTATTTTATTCTAGATTTCAAATATATATTGTATTATTTATGCATGATCAAGGGGTTGTTCTTGAATTATAACTTTGAATCCTTTTAATACCTCACATTTTTTCATAATTATGTCATTATTGTTAAGTGGAGGGAAAGTATCTTGATTCTCGATGTGTACCTCATCTTACTCTTGGTTGTATTGTTCATCTTTGGATGCATTATAATTGAAATCCACATAATAAAAGTGAGAAGGATTCATAGTTGGAGTTATGATAGGTTCCTTGTCCATATTATAGGCTCAGATAGCAAGAATATGAATATGCTCTATAAGATTACCACCTAGTCTAGCACTTCTTCTTAATGGAAGAGAGATGGCATATAGTAAACAAATTGAAATAGAGCTACTAAAATAGAATATATGAATTCTAAAAAGTTGATAGAAACTAATGAAAATAGGAAAAAATGATACAAACCCTTAGATCATCTAGGGTTAAGGTTTTTTGAATATATGGTTTTTTTGCAATGATTAGAATTATATTCAAATAAATTGAAACCTTGATATGAAATTGATTTATTAGCTAGGTTGTCTTAAAAAATTATAAAATCAAAAATGTGAATCCCTAATTTATTTTATAAAAAATTGGATTAATGCAAATTAGGGTTTGAAGCAATATTTGAAGTTAGGTTCACCAAATGATTTAACCTTTTAAGATTTGGCTATGTAAATCCTAAGCTAAATTAAAGCGTTGAGATGTCTAAATCAGTTAAATAATATGCAATAATTAACCATTAATTTTTTATGGATTTTGAATTCTTTTGAATTTCTAAAAATATTAATAAACATTAATAAATAGAGACTTATCTAAAAAGCTATTGTTGTGGAAGATCTAGGTTTTAAAAACTCTAAATGGGTATGAATGTCATCAATAAGGTCCTTGGGTTTGATTGCTCACTGGACATTAGCACCCCACCTAGATAGTAATTCCATATTACTATAGTATCCTCAAAGTAGTTTTAGTTTCCTCTTTATAGGACTATTCTTATTTTTTAGGAGTAGTTACACCTGTGAACCTGGGTCCTGTTCCTATGTGCATGAAATCTAGAATTTTGTATTGTACCTAGAAATTTTGATTTAATGTGTAAACCCGAATCCTCTCTTAAATTATGGCATAAGATAAAAATGTGTGTTCATTATTAGGATATGATGGACATCTTAAACACCTAGGTATGAAGATAATTACCTGCATACCAATACTTTGAGGAGGGATCAATGTTATCCCACCTAGTGCTTGGTGCAATTGCAAGTGAAGGCTAGAATGAGAGTAGTCTTGAATGCCTTGAGTGTGCTTGAGATTTGAAATCTTTAAAATTTGGGTTTAGGGCTATTATAGATGGTAGTATGCATAAGTAGGGTAGAATATAGATCAAATACTTTAATTTTTCTCAAATTGTTTCTTATTTGGATAGGTTTTGGCATCTAATTTCCATCTAGTGAATAGAGGTCAAATATTCTTGCATTTATAGAGATCTATAACTTGTGTAGATAATAAAATGTACTTATGCTGACCTTAAGAGGGGCACACATTTGAAAATGTATTCATTCAAGAGAGTTAGGGAAAGGGACACTAGCTCCAAATTGGGGACACTAGTGCCATGTGGATTTAGTTTCTTTAATGTGGCACTAGTGTCTAGCTAACAGACTTTTGGGCACATTGGGTTGGGATTTGGTAATTTGTCTTGGGACTATGTTTGAGATAACAAAAAATGTTTGTGGTCTATATAATGGCTGGAAAAGTGTGATAAAATCTCTAAGATATGTTTAGGGATAATATAGGAATAGGCTATCTCAAGTAACACTCTTAGCATCCAAATAACACTTTTAGGTGATTACAATCAATGACTTATATGGAACAATGGTTCAAGAGGGTTTGTGTTGTTCACATCACAATGGTAGTCAAAATGAAGAAGCATTTCATCCTTGAATGTCCTCATTACATGTATATATTAGAAAAATATGTAGAAAATTTAAGAGTTGGTTACATGGTAGATATATTTGAGGAAAAAAGAATAAAAATAGTTGGGGGAGATGCTAATTCAAATTAGAAAAAGTGGATCAACCTTGTAAAATAAACCTTGGATCTCATGAATATTTGAGAGATTGTATTAATTAATGTAATTGATGGTACCATAGAATTATTGGTCTCATGGATGTAATTAAACCCATTTTATATCATTTATTTAATGTTATCATTCATGTCACCATCTATTACATCATCCAAGTTGCCAATGTGGCTATTAAGTGTCTTCCACATCAAATATGTCATGGATGAGATTTTTTCTTTTTTTTTAATGTGCTTATTAATTAATTGATATTGATTATCAATGAATTTTCTTAAAAGATACAAGAGGTCATAGTACACTAGCAAACACTATAAGAGATAATGAGAAATACATATAAGATATAATAGGAAATATAAGAAAAAAACAACATAAAGAATATCTAACATAAGAATATACACATATTCCTTAATGAAGTATTTTATATTTATCTTTACCTTATATAAGTATTAAAATTATATTAATAACTTCATATTTATTAAAATACCAAATACAAAAAAAATTAATGTATACATAAAAGACCTTTTCTTCTACTCGAGTTCTTGAAATAAATTTGTATACATTATTTCACACAATAAATTTATTACACATTACATTACAAATTTATCTTCTATGTATAAATTTCAATTGTTTATATGAATTAATGTGTTTCACAATAATGAAGCATTGTAGAAAATATGCATGTAAAAAATGTCTTACATCACTAATAATGATTTTTTATGTTTATTCTTTGTATTTTAAAAAATTATTGCTTAAAACAATCCACAAGCTTAGTAAATTAGAAAAAACACAAGAAAGACACAAGAAAGGATAACTCAATGTATTTTTTATTAAATAACATAATTTGTTTTCCACAAAAACTTTATTGATTATTAAATATTACATACTAATAGTGTGTTATTTAATAAATTACCAATGTGCTATTACAAGTTTGTTTTTCTTAGTATCTTAATAATGAACTAATAGGTCAATGATCTCAAACATCCAAAGTTTTGAAAAATTGTGTAAAAAATAAAAATGATTAATACCACTAATGTGCGTGTGTGCGTGTGCGTGCACATGTGTGTGTTGTTTCAATCATTTTTAAAAACCTCCAAAATATCATAGTTTATTTTCCATGAAATAATTTTTATTTAAAAAAAATACATTGTACACTTCATTTGTCATTACAAAACTATTGTTATTATTTTTCAGCATTCTTTGCCTACATATCACACCCCCACAGTTAATATATATATATATATATATTCCATTTTAGATATGTGGATTTTTTATTCTTCTTATCTTTTGAAAGAAATATGTGTGCATTCCTTCAAACATACATTATATTGAACATCACATTTCACGAATTTACCATGTATAGGTGAAATTAGTTGTCAAGGTATTTGAAAATAATAAAGTATTGTAGATAATTTAAACATTAAATAGGTACAAAATGACTTATATCACTAGTAAAGAATATTTGTGATTTTTTATTTCATTTATAAAAAAAAATCTTAACATGGCCCCACAAGTTGTATAAATTAATAAATGCACAATAAGTTAAATTACAATGTGTTTTATATTAAATAACATATTATGCTTTCCATAAAAACTTTACTTAGTATTAAATAATGCATTCCTCATTTGTCACTACATAACTATTATTATGGATTTTCAACATTATTAACCTACATCTAACATCCCGCATTGTTTGTCCATTATGGTTATTTTATTTTAAATAAAAGACTTTTGACTTATCTTTATGTTCTTGAAAGAAATATGTGTACATTATTTCACTATAAGTTTTATTAAATATCACATAGTGAATTTATCATTTCCATGTAGATTTTAGTTGTCTATATGAATTTACTTATCATTTTTGTTTCATAATAATAGATTACTATATAATTTTTAAACATTCAACATATACCAAATGTTCTATGTCATTTATAAAAGACCCCTTTGCTTCAATTTTTTTTAATATAAAAGCCATATTTAAAATAAATACCTAATAAACTATATAAATAAGGGAAAGTTAAAGAAGTGATTTTTTAAAAATGTACTTATCACTATGTAAATATTGTTAATTGTTTTCAACATTATTTGCATACATCTCATGTTTCATATTATTGTATATATTAATGTGATAATGTTATTAATTATGGTTGTTTCTATTTTTTTATAGTTATATCTAGTTATATATGAAATTTTAATTAGTATTTTTATTATATTTTATAAATATTGGTATGTGGTATAATATTTATTTATAATAAAAATAAATTCGTGCTTCAATTATAAGATGTTAAGGATGTAGAGGTGTAGTCATGAGATGGTACTAAATAGACATAAATAGATTTGGGAAATGGAGAGTTTGATTTAGTAGATGGCATGCCACATAGGTAGTTATAGGATTGCTAGAAAGGAGAGGGAAAAGAAGAAAAACTACATTTGTAAGAAAGAAGAAGATAGTCAAGTTGACATAAACTAGGGAACCCAATAAACTATATACACGAGAAAGTGCAAGAAGTGATTTTTAAAAAAATGTACATTGTGTATTTCATCTATCACTATGTAAATATTATTATTTATTTTCAAAATTATTTGCTTATATTTATAATGTGACAATTATATTAGTTGTGGTTGTTTCTAATGTTGTACACTTATATCTAGTTAACATTATAATTATATATGAATCTTTATTTAGTATTTTTATTATATTTTATAAATATTGGTACATGGTAAAATATTTATTTATAATAAAAATCACTTTGTGCTTCGAGTCTTATATGTTAAGGATGTAGATGTATTCTCATGAGATGGTCCTAAATGGACATAAATAGAACTGGGAAATGGAGATTTTGATCTAGTAGATGGCATACAATATAGGTAATTAGAGGATTGATAAATGTTGTTCCCAAAATCTGTCACTCATTTTTGGGACAACATATGAACTATTTTGGTCCTACAGGCCAAAATTCCCTCTTCCCTTCTCAAAAATTGTTATGGGCATTCAAATTCTCCATTTTTCAAGCTTTTTCAGCTAACAGACTCTGCAAGTTCATTTCTACGGACTCTACAGGCTTAAATCTACAGACTCAGTTCTACGGACTTCACAAGAAGGAATATACAAACTCATTTCTACAGACACCACCATTTCTATGGACTCTGCAGGTTCATTTATATGGACTCTGTAGGAAAGAAACAAGCTCTCAACACTTAGGCATTTTTCAAGGTTGGTTCAATGCTTTGGTTCAACTAAAAAAGTTCATTGGCAAGCTTCAAACAAAGGATTAAACCATTGAATTGTTAAACCTTGAACCAAAAGGTTCAACGGGTTCAAAGGTTCAACGACATCAGTAAGCTTAAAGAGTTAAGCGCTTTAGCAAAAGTTCAAAGTTCAACTGCTTCAGCAAGTTCAATGGCTTTAAAAGACTTAGCAAAAAGAAGAAGGCTTGAACCGTTGAACCATTGAACCTTGAACCAAAATGGTTTAAAAGTTCAATAGGTTCAATGGTTTAAAGGTTCAATGAGCGGTTGGTTCAATGCAGTTAGTTCAAGTAGTCAAGTGAACACAAGATTGAACTATTGAACCATTGAACCAAAGTTGGTTCAATCAATCAGTTCAAAGGAGTGCCCCAAAGCCCACAAGATGAGTGCCCTTGTGGAGGGCAGGTGATGAGCAAAATGGACCTTTCTTGAAGCCCAAAGGGACACCTTCCCTTCAGGGTGTTCCAAAGACATAAAGCCAAAGGAATTTTAAGGCTTTAATGGGACTTAGAAAAATAATGGATTCATGGAATAAAGGATGAACCATTGAATCGATTGAACCTTGAACCAAAAGAGTTCAAAAGTTTAAAGGTTCACATGTTTAATGAATCAAAAGAAGCTCTAAACAAAGAGCAAGAAATCGATTGAACCATTGAACCGTTGAACCTTGAACCAAAAGAGTTCAAAGGTTCAACAGTTCAACACAGGTAGTTCAAAGGAGTGCCCCAAAGTTGAAAGAACAAGTGCCCTTGTGGAGGGTAGTGAACTAAGGGTAGGTGCCCTTGCGGAGGGTAGAGAATATTGGTTCAAAGATCAAAGGGATGGTTCAATCAAAGACTAAGGAAGTGATTGAACTAGGGAAGTGATTGAACCAAGAAAGAGATTAAACTAGGGAAGTGATTGAACTAGGGAAGCGATTAAACCAGGGAAGTGATTAAACTAGGGAAGCGATTAAACTAAGGAGGTGATTAAACCAAGGAACTGATAAAGACCATTTAAACTATTGAATTATTAAACTAATGAACTTTTAAAGCTTCAAAGGTTTATGGTTCAATATAGTTCAAAACAATCAGCAACCATTGACGTCCCCATGGACGTCAAATTTAAGATAATGAAATATTCGTCAATTTTCAAATATGGCACAGATCCTGTGAACAAATTTAGCGACTAGCCAAAGAGATAGCCTGAGAGCTCAAATCACATAGATAAGGACAAAATATAGCAAGGAAAGGGGAAATAATGGAGAAAGATCAAAAATATCTATGCATGGGATATGTTTCTAGAAGGTGAAGTAGCCCACCAGGTGGACATCAGAGAGCATGAACATTCAATGGTGTGGCCTATTTTTTTGCATTAAGTAAAGTGAATGAACAGCTATGCTCACATCAAGAAACACATCAGGAAGCCCATATTTAAGATCGATGCTTGATTCTAGCATAGCCCATAGATAGAATTTAAAATGCATTGAAGGCATTAAATGCATTGCAGGGCCATTTTTGTGAAACAAAGCACCCAAGTCTTTCTTAGAGCACTATAAATTAGACTCTCTCTTATTGTTTTAAAGAGAACTCTGCCCAAATTGAAATGCATTACTGAGACTTTAAACTCAAATTATTGATCATATTTCATTATTTGAATAAGAAAACAAGTGACTTTTCAGACTTTGTGCTAAAATAGCTTTGGTTGTTAGGGAATTGTTCTTATGTATGTTTCCTTAATACATTTTTTGTCCATTTAATTAAATAAGTAGAATTAGTGAAAGTGATTAGGCAGGTGTCCTGAAGCTGGCTGTGTAGAGACTTTGTGCTACCACAATTGTCTTTAGTTTGTCTATTTTCTATTTCTATGTAAAAGATCTTGGGATGACTTTGTGCCCTCATTATCCTTTACATTTCACTCTTTGGCAATTGAGGTGGAGACTTTTTGCTACATTTCATCCTATTGTGTTACTATGCCCTATTATAGTTACTTGTCACTACCTGAAAGGTTCATGTTGTCTGTTGAACAACACTTCTAAAAGAAGAGGAGTGCCTTCTATCATTTCATCAAGATTTCCCCTTTGATTTGTGAACATCATCTCTGAAAAAAGAGAGATGGATAGTGTTATCCTACCCCTGAGTGTTATTTTTAGCTTATTTATAGTAGATTAGTATATATGTAGTACCTTATAGTTATAGGGAACCTCCCCTTGATGAGAGGAGAGATTTGTCCACCTCTAATGTGGTAAACCTGCACATTTGTCTAACCAATCTCCTTATGCTATGGTTGAAGAGACCTATTTTACTCATCAGTTAGATGATTGACAAAATATTGACCCAATAGTTTTTGGTGACTCTGCTGAAGATTCAAACAAGCAGTTCCTATCCTTATCCATTATATACTCTAGTGACTCTCATATGGGTCTTACCCATTATCATTATAGCCTTATCCATTTATCCTATTGTGAAAGAATGAGCTACTCTAGTGCTTTTCCATTGTTAATTTTTCCTTCCAACTTCATGCCAGTAGTTTTTGGTGACTCTGATGGGGAAGAATGCGTAGTTTGAAGTCTCAAGCTTTAAGCTAAAGCAGTGCCAATTCTTTTTTTTTTACACTCTGGAAGATCCATGGTATATGTGAAGCTAAAGGGCTAAAGTTATTATTGACCCTATATTTGAGTTGGTACAACAAAGTAATTTTGATCTATTTCCTTCCCCATCTCACCTCCAACAAACCAAGAGCTTTCCTCCTACTAAAGTCAAGTCTCCATTACCAGGCAAAGTGTCCATTTCTACTATTAATAAAACTTTGTCAATACTTACCCCTCTAAGATTTGTTATTCCACCTTTCCATAGTCATACAATGGAAATTCAAGGCCCTTAGGGTAACTCTTTTGGCCCACTTGATTTAACTCCACCTCTACATGAGTTACCATGTAGTTCAAGAAAAAATTTCTCCAAGTTCTATGGTGATGGGAAGGTTCATCCTGATGAACATATTTCAGCCTTCAGCATAGCTTGTGGCATAATAGGTGTGGAGTATGAGGATGTAGCAGTCAGGCTGTTTGTAGAAACTTTGCAAGGTGCTGCTGTAGACTGGTTCTATCATCTGTAGGCCTAGACTGTGACTAATTGGAACACTCTCAGAGTCAAATTTGAAGCCGGATTCAAGCCTGTAGAAGATGTGCATGCCCTACTGGCTCAACTCACACAAATGAAGAAGGAGCCTCATGAACCAATGAAGGGTTTCATAGCCAATTTTGACAAGTTGAGGAATAGGATTCTTACAATTACTCAGTCTATAATTGAGAATCTCAAATGTTTCTTTATCAACTCTCAACTGCCTGAAGTGAGTTTTTTACTGAGATGTGTTAGCCAAATAGACCTTATTGCAACTCAGGATTTGTCCACTGAGGTGGAAGATGACCTTATCTTGGTAGGAAAGATAAGGAGAGATCCTAATAGAGGTAAATCTTCTTCATCTTCTAAATATCCATCTACAAGTACCACTGATCCAATGGTGCAGAAGCTGGCAAATGAGTTGCTAGCTCTCAGGAAGCAAATGGTGCAAGGAATATCTTTAGCTCCTTTGTACAGAGATATGCCAAGGAGGACATTCCCCAATCAGTCATACCAAGGCAATGCTACCAAAAATCAAGGATAGCTAAATTATCTTCCTCCCTCATAGGGGAAACTTTCCATTGAAGCACCCCCAACTAATTTAGCAGTTGGATATCTTGAAATAGAATTTAATTTCCCTTTCTAGCTTGAATTGAACCAAAAAAATGACATTAATCTCCTTGCAGAAGGCCAAGAAGAATTAGCTGGTGACTCTAACATTAGTTTCCTAAATTACTAGGATGAACCCAAAGGTAAAGGTGAAATAGTTGATGGATCATATGTTGTATTCACCTAGTCTCAGAACCAGTCAGCCCAGCAATCTGATAAAGTAAAAATAGGGGAAAGTTCTTAGCCTGCAATTTCAATTGCCAAATGAGGAACTTCTCTACCTTTCTAGCCAAAGGACCCAGTGAGTAATAAAAAGGTAAGTACATCAAGCATTCCTCCATCTTCAACTTTAATTCCACAGACCAGTACCACCCCTCCTAAAAACTAGAAAGATGAACTGCCTTCCTTTGTTCCTAGTCCATTTCAATCATTTGACATAATCGACCATGTCAAGAAGACCAAAATTCAAATGTCTGAATTTGAATTCTTGCAATCCAATCCTGAGCAGTTGGATAGGTTAGTTCAGTGTGTGAAGAATAAAGTTGTCCCTATAGGACAAGATGTTAAGAAGGTAACTCATGATCCCCCAAGGAACATGTCTATCCAAAATAATCTTGTCATTACTCCTCCAGCTACCCCTAGGAAAACAGAGCCTTTCTATGTTTTTCTATTAATAAATGGTCACAAACTAAGTAATTGCATCATAGAATCAGGTGCATCTGACAACGTCATGCCTATCAAAGTGGCAGAATCTCTTGGACTCACATTGACCAAAACATTTGGGAGATGTTTCTCCATGGAGAACAAACAAGTACCTCTACTAGGACAAATCAAAGATGCCCAATTTGCATTTGTAGCATTCCCAGACAAAAGAATCAAGATGCAATCCTGGTGGCTGATGTTTCAGCCTCATACGACATTCTTTTGGGGTGAAATTTTTGCAAGGATGTTGGTGGAGAATTGAGCATGGACTTGTCTAAAGTGAGGATCCCTATCAAAGGCATCATGCAGAGGCTACTTCGTAAAAAGGAATCAAAATATGTTGTCACTCAGACATCAGCCCCTAAAGCTCAAATTCTATTTGAATCTTTAGGCATGGGTAATTACTTCTTGACCATAGAATATACTCATGTTTTAGCTAATGAAACTCCCAAAAATGATAGTCTAAAAATTAGTTCAGATGGAACAACATAAGACATGATAAAGTGCAATGCAAATGTAGAATAATTCCCCCTTCTAAGCAAAGAGAAATCTGAGAAAGGATCAATTTCAAATAAGGTATAGATGCTATAATTTGATGGTAGCAATTCTTCCACTAGCTTAGGGGCTATGATTGTGTTGATATCTCCTCAAGGAGATATTTTTCCTTCTTCATACAAATTGTAGTTCAGCAACACCAACAACATAGCTAAATATGAATCTCTTCTACTTGGATTGAAAGCCACTAAAGATAAGGGTGTCAAACTCTTTCATGCCAAAGGAGATGCTGAGTTGGTGGTTTGTCAGGTGAGAAACCTGTACCAAACCAAAAATAAAAGATTGCACCACTACCACAATCTAGTCTAAGATCAAATTGAAAGCTTTGATGCTTTCAGCATCTCTACCATACCCAGGGAATTTAATGACAGAGCTGATGCACTGGCAATTTTAGAAACTCTCTTAGTCTCTCACCTAGACTTCACAAAAGACAAGTACACCATTGAGCTAGTCTTTTGACCAAGCATACCTAATAATTCTAGTCATTGGTTAGTGTTTAATAATGACAACCAAATTATTGCCTTTCTAGAATAAAAAGATAGCTTCGAATAACTTCACTTTGAAGGCAATAAGCTCCAAAAACTCAAATGAGCTCCTGAAATGAATTTAGATGCAGGTGAAGAATTCTTATAGCTAAAAGGGAATAAAATTCCCAAAGTACTGGTATCTCTTGAGAAACTATTTGACAAGCATGATAGGTTTATCAAACAACAACAAATGGATTCAAGCTCCTCCCAAGGGTTTGATCAAATAAATTTGGGTACCAAGGAAAATCTCAAGATGGTGAACATTGGGAAGTGTTATACTCTAGAGGAGAAACTCAAATTTACTGACCTGCTTTACCATTACATAGATGTTTTGGCATACTCTTATGATGATCTAAAGTTGCTCAAGCCTGAGGAAATTCACCATGAAATTCCTCTCAAGGATGATTCAGTACCTTACAAGCAAAAATCCAAGCAGTATAATCCAAAGATATCAGGTACTATTCTGTCAAATATATAGAAAATATTGAATGCTAGGATAATCTTCTCAATCCATCATTCTACATGGATTGCCAACATAGTACCTATGAGAAAGAAGAATGGTGAAATTTGCCTTTGTGTGGATTTCAAGAATCTAAATCAGTCATCCTTAAAAGATAACTATCCTTTACCCATCATGGACCAAGTACTTTAAACAGTGACCAATTTTGAGATGTTATCAATACTAGACGACTTCTCGAGGTACAATCAAGTGGAAGATAGTGAAGCAGACCAGCACAAGACTACCTTCACCATGCTTTGGGGCACCTTTGCATATCAAAGGATGCCATTTGGCCTGATAAATGTTGGCACTACTTTCCAGAGAGCAATGGACCTTGCTTTCAAAGATAAAATGGGTAAGTTCATTATGGTATACCTTGATGACTTAACCATTTTTTCCAAGCATCACCCTAACCATGTGTATCATTTGCAATAAGTGCTAGAACGCTGCCACCAAAATGGTATTTCTCTAAACCCCAAGAAGTCTATTTTTAGAGTAATAAAAGGGAAGCTTCTCAGACACATTATATCTAGAGAAGGCATAAAGATTGATTCAAAAAGAGTTAAGTCCATCTAAGAGCTTACTCTGCCCATGAGTAAGACTTTATTTCACTCTTTCTTCAGAAAAGTGAATTTCTTACGAAGGTTCATTCTTGAGTTCACTAAAAAGACTCATCATATTGTAGATATGATGAAAGAAAAGGCCACTTTCAACTGGATTAAAGAAGACAAATTAGTATTTTGGGACATCAAGACAGCCATTACCCATGCCCCAATTTTGGTTTGTCTAGATTATACCAAAGATTTCATCATGTATAGTTATGCTTCTAAACACACACTTTCAGCAATTCTGGTTCAACAAAATAAAGAAGGTGTGGAGTCTCCCATATCCTTCATGAGTTGTCCTCTCAAAGCTCATGAGCTAAAGTATTCAAACATGGAGAAGCATGCTTATGTGATGGTCAAGGTAGTGAAGCATTTCTATTTTTATATCTTGAACTCACATGTTACTACCCTGGTTCTTGATACCACAGTCAAATCCATACTAACTCAGTAAGAATTTGGAACCAAAAGGGGTAATTGGATTGCTAAAATTTAGGAGTTTGATGTAGTTATCAAACTGACAAAGCTGATGCAGGGAAAGGGCCTTTGTCAATTGATTGCTAACAATAGACTTGAAGAAGTAAGGCATGAAGAAAAAAAAGTAGAAGACATGCCAACAGTCCTCTTTGTCTCCACCACGAATGAGTGGTATTCAAGTATTGCTCATTTTTTTACTTATAGTGAGTGTCTTACTCACTTATCTTGTAAAGAAAGGAGGACTGTTAAACTGAAAGCTACCAATTTTGTCCTCTAAAATAATGTCTTGTATAAGAGGAGCCTTGATGGAGTATTCCTTTGTTGCATGGATAAAGAGCAGTAGAACCAAATTTTGAGGTCTTTCCACAATCTAGCCTATGGAAGACATTTTTTTGCTCCTATAACTACCCACAAGATTCTTAGAGGTAGGTATTACTAGCCTACTTTATTTCAAGATGCATACAAATGGGTATGAAAGTGTGAACTATGCCAACAGTTCATTGGAAGACCTAAGTTATCTACCCTGCCTCTCAAGCCAATAGTGATAGAAGAGCCATTTCAGCAATGAAGAATCAATTTCATTGGTGTTGTAAACCCATCTTCAAGTGCTGGACATGATTACATCCTCATAGCCACAAATTAATTCACCAAATGGGTGGAAGTAATTCCAACCAAACATGCTACTTCAGAAGTAGTATGCAATTTTCTCAAGGAGAACATCACTTCCAAGTTTGGGGTCCCAACCAAAATTGTGACGAACAATGTTGCTTGTTTCTCTTCCCATGAGATCACTCAGTTCTATTTTTACTATGGGATTACCCTCTTCCACTCCTTTGATTATTTCCCACAAGGGAATGGCTAAGTAAAATCGAGCAACAAGAATCTGGTGACCATCATCAGGAAGCCGGTAGATGACAACTAATGAACCTGGCACAAAGCATTATTTGATGCTTTATGGGTAGATAGAATTATGCCCAAAAGGGTAATAGGTATGTTGCATTTCCAACTTCTGTATGGTCTCAATGCATAGATACCAATCACCCTAGAATTACCAGCATTGAAATTGGCAAAGGTGGTCGAAGATCAGACATATGAAAGCTCCATCGACAAGAGGATCATGTGCTTAACTGAGCTGAATGAATAGTGAACTATGGTGGTGGACTAAATTGTGTAGCATCAAAGTCTAGTGAATAAGCTCTTTAACTAAAAAGCAAAAAAATATAATTTTTAGATTGGTGATCAAGTTTTGTTATGGGACAAGAGAAGAGAACCAAAGAGAATGCATGGGAAATTAGATTCCCTATGGAGAGGCCCATTCACTATCCATGAAGTTAATAGTGAGAATAGCTTCCTATTGAAGTACCAAGATGGCACACCCATTTCTCTACCTCACAATGGGTAGCATCTGAACCACTTCAACTCTTAAAGTATCAGATAAGATTACCTATACATATGTATATTTGTATATTCTTTAGTTCTATTTTGTGTTTTTCATTTTTATTTTTGGTGCCTTTCTTTTTGGATAGCATGACTCCATAGCCCAATGGCACACTTCAAGGCACTAGAGATTCTAGTTTCTACTTCCCTCAGCTGTTCCAAGTCTTCAACTGAAAGAAGTTCCCCAACTGGAGCTAGCTGTTGTTCCCAAAATATGTCACTCATTTTTGGGACAACATATGAACTATTTTGGTCCTCCAGGCTAAAATTCCCTCTTCCCTTCTCAAAAATTATTTCGGGCATTCAAATTCTCCATTTTTCAAACTTTTTCAGCTAATGGACTACGTAGGTTCATTTCTACGAACTCTGCAGGCTTAAATCTATGAACTCAGTTCTACAAACTTCACAAAAAGGAATCTATGGACTCATTTTTATAGAATCTACTAGTTCTATGAACTCATTTCTATAGACTCTATAGGTTCATTTCTATGGACTTCGTAGGTTCATTTCTATGGACTCTACAGGAAAGAAATAAGCTCTCAACACTTAAGCATTTTTCAAGGTTGGTTCAATGCTTTGGTTCAACTAAAAAGGTTCATTAGCAAGCTTCAAATAAAGGATTGAACCATTCAACCATTGAACCTTGAACAAAAAGATTCAACGGGTTCAAAGGTTCAACGACATTGGCAAGTTTAAAGAGTTAAGCACTTTAGCAAAAGTTTAAAGTTTAACTGCTTCAGCAAGTTCAACGGCTTCAAAAGACTTAGCAAAAAGAAGAAGGCTTAAACCATTGAACCATTGAACCTTGAACCAAAATGGTTCAAAGGTTTAACAGGTTCAATGGTTTAAAGGTTCAATGAGCAGTTAGTTCAACGAAGTTAGTTTAAGCATGTTGTTCCCCAAAAATATCACTCATTTTTGGGACAACATTTGAACTATTTTGGTCCTACAAACTAAAACTATCTCTTCCCTTTTCAAAATTTGTCTTAGGCATTCAAATTCCTCATTTTTCAAGCTTATAAAAAATCTATGGACTCTACAGGCTTGAATCTACAAACTCAACAAGAAAAGAAAATCTATAGACTCTGCAGGCCAAGTTCAAAGGACTTGATAGGTTGATTTCTACAGACTTGGTTTCTACGGACTCTACAGGCAGGTTCATTTCTATAGGTTCAAAGGCTTATATAGGTGGGTTCAACCAAAAGAATCAATTTCTAACACTTGGTCAATTTTAGGATTGGTTCAGTGCCTTAGTTCAATAAAAAATCTCCATCGGCAAGCATCTAAGCAAAGAAGGCTTGAACCGTTGAACCATTAAACCACTTTGGCTCAAAGGTTCAACGAGTTCAAAGTTTAAAAGGTTCAAAGCTTTCAGTTCAACAGTGGGTTCAATCAAAGGAACAGTTTAATGGCTTGGTTCAACCAAGCAGTTCAATCCTTTGTTTCACTTAGTTGGTTCATCTGCTTTGTTTTAATGCTTTGGTTCATCCTTTGGTTCAATCAAATGGTTTGTCAGTTGGTTCAAGGCTCTGTTTGAACCATTGAACCAAAACTTGGTCCAACGGTTGGTTCAAAGGCAAGTTCAATCAAGTGGTTCAGTGCTCAGTTCATCCACTTGGTTCAAAGGCTTGGTTCATTAAATTGGTTAATCGGCTTGAACCATTAGCTTGAAACATATTGGTTCAAAGCTTGGTTCATTGGCTTGGTTCAACATTTGGTTCAACCAAGTGGTTCAATGGACCGGTTCATTGACTTGGTTTAATGGAGCGGTTCAATGTTTGGTTCAATCAAATGGTTCAATAGCTTGGTTCAACCAAGCAGTTCACTCAGATGGTTCAAATGCAAAAGTTTAAAGAACCTCCCAAAGGACAAAGTGCCCTTGTGGAGGGCACTTGATGACAAAAGTACCCTTTGGAAGGATCATTTTTAAAGAAGCCTCAAAAGGTAAATTCTTTCAAATTTTTGTTTAAGTTAGCCGAAAAAGTCTAAGACATAATTCCTTCAGACTTTTGTCCAAAGGAATTCCTTCAGACAAAAAGTCTGAAAGAATTCAGAGAAGCTACGGGCAAAAATCTCGAAGAAATAACCAAGGCAAATAGATGGAAAAATTCCATAGACTTTTTGTCCACGAGAAATGTCCATGGCCTTTTTGTCCATGAGAATTTGTCTGCAGAGAAAGCCTGAGGAAAGCCCGCAAAAGACTTCTAAGGAAAAGGCTGCTAAAGGACCCCAAAGGGTAGGTGCCCTTGCGGGGGACTCTCAGCTACCAAAATATAGGACACATCCCTGAAGCTGAAAGGTCATCTTCCCTTCAAAAAGATGTGAAACAAGAAATTTGAAGGAAGAACTCAGCTACCCACCGAAAGAAAGAATCCCGAAGGCCATTCAAAGATTGCTCGAAGGGCAGATACCCTTGCGAAGGGGCTCTCCTCAACCCAAGGTAGATCATTTCTTAAGACTCGAAAGGGCAGGCTCTTTCTGAGAAAGTGCCAAACAAAAAAGCTGAAGGACTAAGGGGTGATGCACCTGATGATGTCAAATTCAAGATACCGAACTAGCCATTAAGAACATAGTGATGGGTGCATGAACGTCAATTTCAAAGCTCATAAAATAGTCATTGATCCTTGAATCTACAGACCTGAATGCATTCACAAGATTTAAGGCCAAGACCAGCAGAAAGTGAGAAAGGAATAGAACAACAAATTGAATCCAGGACCCGATTCAATTAACCAAAAAAGGAGGAATGATGAAGGAAGGATCAAATTGTCAAGTGGACATTAAAAGTTGTAAACTTTCAATAAGCATGACTTGTTTCTATACATTGAGAAAAACAAATGGGTAGCTGCCCCTAATTTCTAGCCTATCTTCCTAGCAGTTTTCAACACAACATGATGTGTTACTATTCTTGAGTCCTTCTTGAAGTGGCTATATAAGGGACTCTCTTTTATTGTAAATATATTTCTTTTTGAGAATCAGAATGAAACTCTACCCAAATTGAAAGGCATTTTTAAGACTTTGAGCTCAGTTTATTGATCATATTTTGTTAATGGAATAAGAAAACAAGTGACTTTTCAGACTTTGTGCTATGATTTCTTTGTTGTTGGGGAAACTTTTCTTATGTCTTTTTCCTTGATATATTTTTTGTTTCTTTAATTCAACAAGCAGAATTAGTGACAAAAGTTAGGAAAGTGTCCTAAAGAGTCAAGTGTGGAGAGACTTTGTGCCCCCATAATTACCTTTAATGTGTTTTCTTTTCATTTCTATGTAAAGGACCTTGGAATGACTTTGTGCCCTCATTGTCCTTCATATCTTACTCTTGAGCAATTCAGGTGGAGACTTTGTGTTGTATCTTGATTTGTTGGTTACTACATCCTTTACTACATTTTTCTATTACTACCAGGAGTATTCTTGTGGTTTGCTGAATAGTACTTTTGAAAGAAGAGGAGTGTTGTCTATCATTTCCCTTGAGATTTCTCCTTTGATCCACACGCATCATCTCTAAAAAAAGAGAGATGGATGATTTGTCCTACCCTTGAGTATCATTTTCTATATATATATATATATGTATAACATACCTATAGGGAACCTCCCCTTGATGAAAGGAGAGATCAGTCCCCTTCTGATGTGGTAAAACTACACATTTGGATGACTAATCTTCCTACTTTGGCTGATCAGACCTATTTTGTTTATCAGTACGTTGATCAAAAAAATATTCAACCAATAGTTTTTGGGGACTCCAGCCTTGGGGATATAAAATCCATTATCTATTTATAATCTATCCATTCACCTCCACACTAACTGAGAAAGAATGCACAGTTTAAAGCCTCAACCTTTAACTAAAGCAAGGTCAATTCATTTCCATTTTTGTTTCACAATCTGACAAATTCAAGGTATACATGAAGCCAAAGGGCTAAAGGGATTGTTGACCCTATATTCGAGTCGATATAGCAAAGTGATTTTGATCTGTTTCCTTCACCATCTCATCTCCAACAAACTAAGAGCTTTCCTTCTACTAAAGTTAGATCTCCATTACCAGATGAAGTATCTACTTCTGTTGTTGATAAAGCTTTGCCAATAATCACTCCTTTGAGATTTTTTATCCCTCCTTTTCATAATCTTATAATGGTAGTTCAAGGCCCCTAGGGTAATGCTTTTGGTCCTCTCAATCTTACTCCACCTCTACATGAGCTTCCACATAGTTCAAGGAAGAATTTCCCTAAATTCTATGGTGATGGGAAAGTTTATCCTGATGAACACATTGTAGCCTTCAGCATAGCTTGTGGAGTAATCAGAGTAGAATTTGAAGATGTAGCAGTTAGGCTTTTTGTGGAGACACTACAAGGAGCTGTTATAGATTAGTTTTATCATCTATAAGCTCAATCAGTAACTGATTGGAATACTCTCAAAGATAAGTTTAAATCTAGATTCAAACTTGCAAAAGATGCACATGCACTTCTTGCTTAACTTACACAGATGAAGAAAGAGCCTTATGAGCCTATGAGAGACTTCATAGCCAAATCTGACAAACTAAGAAATAGAATCCCTATAATAGCTCGACCTACAGCTGAGAATCTCAAATGCTTCTTCATTAATTCTCAGTTACCTGAAGTAAGTTTTTTTTTGAGACGTGCTAGTCAAATAGATCTTGCTACAGCTCAACTTTTGGCCACTAAGGTAGAAGATGATTTCATCTTAGCAGGGAAGATAAGAAGAGATCCAAACAAAAATAGATCTTCATCATTTTATAAATATGCATCTATAGGCACCACTGATCTAATGGTGCAAAAGCTAGAAAATGAAGTGTTAGCCTTGAAAAAGCAAATGGCACAAGGAATGTCTTCTGCTCCTTCATATAGAGATATGCCAAGAAGGACATTTACAAATTAGTCATGTTAGGGTAATGCTACTAGGAATCAAGGGCAATAGAATCACCTTCCTCCTCCATAAGGGAAACTTGCCCTGGAAGCTCCTCCAACCAATTCAACAATGGGATATCTTGAAACAGAATCTGAGTTCTCTTTTCAGCCTGAATTGAATCAAGAAAATGACGCTGAACTCCTTGAAGATTATCAAGAAGAATCAACTGGTGACTCCCACATTGGTTTCTTGAATTATCAGGATGAACCTAGAAGCAAAGGAGAAGCTATTGATGGATCATATGCAGTGTTTACCAGGTCTAAGAACCAATCAGTCCAGCAAGCTGATAAAGGGAAGATAGAGGAGCAACCTCAACCAATAATTACAATTGCTAAGCATGGAACCACTCTACCTTTTTAGTCAAAGGATCTGGTGATCACCCAAAATGTAAGTACATCAATTTCACCTTCACCTTCTACTTCAATCTTGCAAACCAGCCCTCCTCCCATCCCTCCTAAAACTCAAAAAGTTGAAGTACCTTTCTCTGTACCTAGCTCAATTCAGCCATTTGACATTATTGATCATGTCAAAAAGACAAAAATACAAATGTCTAAATTTGAATATTTGTAAGCTAATCTGATCAATTGGATAAGTTGGTCTAATGTGTCAAGAACCAAACTGTCCCTCCAAGACAAGAGGTTAATAAAATAATTCTTGGTTCCCCAAAAAACATGCCCATTCTAAATAATCTTGTCATTACTCCTCTAGCTACCCCTAGGAAAATAGAACATTTCTATGTTTCCCTGTTAATAATTGGTTTATTAGCTTAACAATTGCATCATTGATTTTGGGGCATCTAACAATGTCATGCCTGCTAAAGTAGCTGAGTCTCTGGGTCTCACATTGACCAAAACCTTTGGGAGATGTTTCTCCATGGAGAACAAGCAAGTACTATTGTTGGGGCAAATTAAAGATGCCCAATTTGCATTGGCAGCCTTTCCAAACAAGAGAATCAGGATGACTATTTTGGTGGCTGACATCCTAGCATCCTATGACATTTTGCTTGGATGAAATTTCTGCAAGGACATGGGAGGATAATTAAGCATGGACCTATCTAAGGCAAGAATCCCTGTCAAAGGCATAATGAAGAGATTGCTCCCTAAAAAGGAGGCAAAATACGTGGTCACCCAAACATCAGCCCCTGTAGCACAAATTCTATTTGAGTCTTCAAGCAAGGGTAATTATTTTTTTACCATAGAGAATGTTCATGTTTATACAGATGAAATTCCTGTAGCTGACAATCCAAGAATTGATCCAAACAAGACTTTAAGAGAATTGGTAAGACACAGTACAAGTAAGGAAGGATCTTCCATCTCTAATGAAGAGAAATCTTATAGGAGATCAGCTTCTGATGATGCTTCGATCCTAAAATCCAATGGTGGCAATTTTTCCACCAATGATGGAGTTGGGACTGTGTTGATATCTCCTCAAGGAGATATTCTTCTTTCATGCAATTTTCAAGTCAGCAACACCAACAACACAACTGGATGTGAATCTCTGTTGCTCGGATTGAAGATTGCTCAAGATGAAGAAATCAAACTCCTTCACATCAAAGGAGGTGCTAAGCTAATAATTTGTTAAGAGCTTGATATGGATAATCCAATCATATGCTAGACTAAACCAGAAGAATAATCAATTATGGTAATGGACCATGTTTCTATAAATCAAAATCAGGCAAAGGAATCCTTCACCAAGAGAGCAAGGAGTTATGGTTTCTAGTTTAAAGACCACCTCCTACCATGGGGCAAGAAGAAAAAAAAGCCAAGGAAAAGATGTAGAAAATTGGTTTCTTGATGGAGAACTCCATTCACTCATCACCATTTCTGGGGGCAAAATGTCTTCTTGCTGGTTTATCAGAATAGAGCACTATTTTCACTGTCTCCCAAAAAGCAACATCTGAAATACTTCAATTCTTGAAGTATCAGATCATTCCATTTGTACATATGTATATTTGTATAGTTTTTAATTTTGTTTCACTTTGTTTGTTTTCATTTTTTATGCTTTCCATTTCTGGGTAGCATGACTCTGTAACCCAATGGTACACATGAAGACACTGGAGATTTTGGATTCTACTCATTTCAATTTTTTTTACAATTGATAGAAGTTCCCCAACTGGAGCCAGCTGTTGTTACCCAAAAATATCACTCATTTTTGGGACAACATTTGAACTATTTTGGTCTTACAAACCAAAATTGTCTCTTCCCTTTTAAAAATTTGTCTTAGGCATTCAAATTCCTCATTTTTCAAGCTTCTCAAAAATTTACGGACTCTGCAGGCTTGAATCTATGGACTCAGTAGGAAGAGAAAATCTATGGACTCTGCAGGCCAAGTTCAAAGGACTTCACAAGTTGATTTCTATAGACTTGGTTTCTATAGACTCTACAGGTAGGTTCATTTATACAAGTTTAAAGGCTTCTACAGGTGGGTTCAACCAAAAGAATCAGTTTCTAACACTTGGTCATTTTCAGGATTGGTTTAGTGCCTTGGTTCAATCAAAAATCTCCATCGGCAAGCATCTAAGTAAAGAAGGCTTAAACTGTTGAACCATTGAACCAATTTGGTTCAAAGGTTCAATGAGTTCAAAGTTCAAAAGGTTCAAAGCTTTCAGTTTAATGGTGGGTTCAATCAAAGGAATAGTTCAATGGCTTGGTTCAACCAAGCAGTTCAATGCTTTATTTCACTCGGTTGGTTCATCCACTTTGTTTCAACACTTTGGTTCATCCTTTGGTTCAATCAAATGGTTCATCAGTCAATTCAAGGCTTCATTTAAACTATTGAACCAAAACTTGGTCCAACAGTTGGTTTAAACAAATGGTTCAAAGGTAGGTTCAATCAAGTGGTTCAATGCTCAGTTCATCCACTTGGTTCAAAGGCTTGGTTCATCAGTTTGAACCATCAGCTTGAACCATTTTGGTTCAAAGCTTGGTTCATCAGCTTGGTTCAACATTTTGTTCAACCAAGTGGTTCATTGCCTTGGTTCAATGAAGTGGTTCAACAGAGTGGTTCATCGACTTGGTTTAATGGAGCGGTTCAATGATTGGTTCAATCAAAAGGTTCAACAGCTTGGTTCAACCAAGCGGTTCACTCAGATGGTTCAAAGGAGAAGTTTAAATGCAAAAGTTCAAAGAATCTCCTAAAGTACAAAGTGCCCTTGTAGAGGGCACTTGGACGACAAAATTACCCTTCAAAAGGGTCATTTTCAAAGAAGCCTCAAAAGGTAAATTCTTTTGGATTTCTGTTTAAGTTAGCCAAAAAATTCTAAGGCATAATTCCTTCAAACATAAAGTCCTAAAGAATTCAGAGAAGCTACGGGCAGAAAGCCCAAAGAAATAACTAAGGCAAATGGATGGAACAATTTCAAGTACTTTTTCTCTGTGGGAATTTGTCCACAGAGAAAGCCCGAGGAAAGCCCACGAAAGACTTCTAAGGAAAAGGCCATCGAAGGACCTCGAAGGGTAGGTGCCCTTATGGGGGACTCTCAACTACCAAATTGTAGGACACATCCCTGAAGTTGAAAGGTCATCTTCCCTTTGGGAAGATGTGAAACAAGAAATCTAAAGGAAGAACTCAGTTACCCGCTGGAAGAAAGAAGCTCAAAGGCCATTCGAAGACCACCCGAGGGGGAAAAACCCTTGCAGGGTGGCTCTTCCCAACCCAAGGTAGATCATTTCTTAAGACCCAAAAGGGTAGGTTATTTTCTAGAAAGTGCCAAATAGAAAAGATGAAGAAGGACCAAGGGGTGACACGCCCGAAGATGTCAAATTCAAGATAGCGAACTAGCCATTAAAAAGGTAGTGATGGGTGCATGAACATCAATTTCAAAGCTCATAAAATAGCCATTGATCCTTGCATCTATAGACTCAAATGCATTCACAGGATTTAAGGCCAAGACCAATAGAAAGTGAGAAAGGGATAAAATAGCAAATTGAATCCAGGACCCGATTCAATTAACCAAAAAAGGAGGAATGATGAAAGAAGGATCAAATTGCCAAGTGGATATTAAAAGTTGTAAACTTTTAATAAGCATGACTTGTTTCTCTGCATTGAGAAAAACAAATGGGTAGATACCCCTAATTTCCAGCCTGTCTTCCTAATAGTTTTTAATGCAACATGATGTGTTACTATTCCCGAGTCCTTCTTGAAGTGGCTATATTGTTAGGACTTGTTCCAAAGTCTTAACGTTAGGTTAGATTTTTAGTAGAAAATAAATTACTATTGTAAATGGGGTATGCATCTTTTATAAAGACACCCCCATAAAATAAACTTAGTTTAATTATTAGGTATTTTTTATGTTTATATTTATTAATTAGAATTACTTTACAGGTTGTTTTCCCATATTTAGTTGGTTATAGGATTAGTTGTTTTTACCAGTCATTGGTAAAAACTATATAAATCCATGTTTGCATTGTGAAAGGGTTAACGGAGTAAAGGCACCCTTATGTACTTGAGTTTTTGAATTATTAATAAAATACTTGTGCACTCGCACTAAGTGGGGACAAGGTTCAACTTATTTAATTTTGGAGTTATCAGTGGTATCAGAGCTTGGTTATTTTGGAAGCTTGGTGAATTCGAAGGAGGAAGGTGAAAAATCATTTCACGTGATATCATTTGGCATGAAAATAAGGTATGCCATATAAAATGAAATTTTTTTATTGGTTTAAATGTTTTAAAAATTATTAAATTAATTTAATTTTTTAAATATTATTCACATTTAAACTTGTATTTTCCATATACCACTGTCTGGTCTTTTTGATCATTTGATACTCCATTTTTCTGAGTTTAACCTCCTCATCTGGCATAAAAATGAATTTTTAGCATTTTAATGTTATTAAATTCATTGTTTTTTTGGCCAAAACTAGATTTGTACGGCCTTTTTATCTGAAAAAAACATCTGAAACTTTTCATTCATGGCTGCCATTATGATTTGCATTCATTTCAGCTCTTTTTAAATCCAAAACCTCTGAAAATCTTGATCAAATGGCATTTAAACCTCTGTTTTTGCATTTTAATTAAATTTTTTGAAAAAACCAGACTTGTATGGCCTGTTGTATAGCCTTCCAATGTCCAGGCTTCATTTAGAATTCATTCACTGCAAAACATACCTTAAAAATTTGCAAAAACATAGAAAAAATCATTTTTTCCCAGCCTATACGGATTTGTACGCCTGTAGCAAAGAGAGACAGGTAAAAATAATTCTCCAGAGCAACCATGGTGTCCCAAGAAAGCATGGCACAGGTATAATATAGGGAATTAAATTATTTGCTATTTATAAAGTTTTTTTGTTTCAAATATTTGTTGCTGGGTCCCACGGGAGAAGCTGGAAAGAAAGGCTGAAAAGAAAGGGAAAAAGAATTTGAATTTACTCTCATGTAGTTTTTTTTTATTTTCCCTCATACATAGAAATCTGGTATAAATATAAATTTTTGAGTATAATGTTTTGTAAATGCTCTTAGAGTAATTGGTTAAGCTTATTTTGTTAGAAGCTTGCAAAGGAGGAGGTCAAGGATTCAAATCCCTTCTTTTGGAGAAAGTTTTTTTTTTGCTTTAGAATATGCTTTTTTGAAAAAGGAATATTCTCTTTTAATTCAAAATATTGTAAAACACATACTTATTGTATTTTGTTATTTAAATTTTTTGAAAAAGGGGCAAAATTCAATCATTTTTCTTTTGCATTGTTGTGGTGAGATAAGGGTGTAATTGGTGGAATAAGGTTGTAATTTGGCAAAATAAGGGTGTAATCATTGATTTTTGGTGTGGTTAAGTGCAAAACCCATCAAAAATATTTGTTTTTTCTTTTACGCTCTACACGGAGGTTAAGTGCAAAACCCCATAGAAGCAGTGTCTTGTGCAGTGAGTGTGATATTTGTTTCATTTCTTTCACATTTTGTCACACGTTTCTCTACTGCACTTAATTTCATTTCAAAAATGCCAAAAATTCAGAATTTGCTTTTAGATGGTGATAGATTAACAATTTCCAATTATTCAAATTGGAAACGATTGATGGAGGCTTCACTAGTGTTTAATGAGTTATGGGATATTGTTAAGAATGAAAATCCCACATTGCCAACAGAGCAGGCTAAATTAGATATTTTCAATTTGTGTGATTCTAAGGCCTTAGCTCTCATTAAATGTTGTTGTACTCATGATACATATGTTCATATTGAAAATTATCCTCATAGTTACACTACGTGGAAAACATTATCAGATTTGTATGATAAGAAACCTAAGCATAAGAAGATAGATATTCATATGCAGTTGTCTACTTTGTCATTAGATGAGGATGGGGATATGGGAGAATATATGTCTAAGGTAAAAAATATCACTATTGAGTACACTAAGGCTGGTTTTGGAAAACTAGATGATGACCTCATAGTTACTGTTGCTTTGAAAGGACTACCAGGGTCCTATAGGAATTTTGTTGAAATGTTGCATGTCTCTGACAAGATCACAAGCATCACCTTTGATAAGTTGGCTAAGTTGCTCATCCAACATGACCTCTCTCTACCCAAGAAATCCAAAAACACTGAAGAAGCCCATGTTTTAGAGTCAAAGCCTAGTTCATCTTCATCTGGGCATCAAAATAATAAAGGAAACAATTATAGAGGGGGTCGAGGTTACAGAGGAGGCAGATATCAAAATAGAGGTATGGGTCATTCACATAATCAATAATCTAATCAATCACATTCACATGAAACAAGTGATCGAGGACATGGTCAGAATTCATATAGGGGCAGAGGTCGAGGTAGATCAGATATTCAGTGTCATAGATGTGAAAAATTTGGTCACATTGCCTCACAATGTAGGATTCCTTTTGATAAAATTTAGAGGCCACAAAAAGCGACTAAGACTAACTCTGCTCAGTATGCCGATCATGACTATAATGAATCTAGTAATGTTGCCCATGAATTTGCATTTACTTCTTTGGGGCACATTGATTATGTTGAATATGAGGCTAGAGATGAGCTCACAAATGTATGGGTTTTAGACACAGGAGCAACCAAACACATGACATTTAGGAGAGATTTATTTTGGTCTTATAAGGAGGCTTCTCTCTCTCTGGTTGCCTTAGCAGATAAGTCTATGCATACACCACTAGGACTTGGTTCTATTCAAATTCTTCTTCCTAATGGGTCTATAAAATACTTGGAGGATGTTTGGTATGTTCCCACATTGAAGAAACACTTACTTTCTTTGGTAACTATTCGAAAGAAAGGTTATCAAATTGTGCTTGAAAATGGGCTCATTTACATCAATTCAGTGAAGGATAATTATAAAACCATGTATATAGGATATGAAGATGGAAACTTGGTTAGATTGCATTATAAGGTGCTTCCTCCCAATATAGAACTTGTAACAGTTGTTGATACAGGTACAGGTACTATGTCTACACAATGGTTATGGCATCTCCGCTATGGACATTTGAATATCCACTCTTTAGTGGATTTACAGAGATATGGTATGGTGAATGGGTTGCCCACTTTTCACAAAGATAGTATTATTTGTGAGTCATGTGTTTTGGGCAAACAAAATCAGGAAAATTTTCCTAAACAGTCATCTTGGAGAGCTAACAGATGTTTACAGTTAGTTCATAGTGATGTATGTGACATGAAAAAGTCATCCATTGGTGGGTGTAGATACTTTGTCTTGTTTATTGATGACTTTTCTAGGATGACTTGGGTATTCTTTATGAAAAATAAATCTAAAGTTTTTGCTAAGTTTGTTGATTGGTTACACTTAGTCGAAAAAGAAACAGGTTCACATTTGGCCACTCTTCGTTCAGCTAATGGAGGTGATTATACCTCTAATGAATTTTTAGACTATTGTTGACAACATGGAATTCATCGACAATATAGTAATGCTTATACTCCATAACAAAATGGAGTATCTAAACGAATGAATAGAAATTTAGAGGGCATAGCACGTGCCATGTTGCACTATAAATAGATTGATGATAAATTTTGGGCCGAAGTTATTGGTACTATAGTGTATTTGAGAAATAGGTCTCCCACAGTTGCACTTTTGGGACAAACTCCATATGAGGCATGGTATGGGTTTAAACCCAAAGTTAAACACTTGAAAGTGTTTGGATGTCTTTGTTTTGCTTTGGTTCCTCCTAAACATAGAACTAAGTTGGAACCACGAAGTCAAAAATGCATCTTTCTTGGTTATTTTAAAGATAAAAGGGGGTTTCATTTGCTTGCACAAGATTTAGGAAAATTCATAGTGAGTCGAGATGTAATATTTGATGAGTTTGGGACTATGAACACTACAGAGATTGATTCTCAACTTGATAGATTAGAGAGGAAAAATACAAAAAGAGATAAGGGTTTGAATAATGGGGATAACTCTTCGAAGTTATGGTATGAGACTCAAATTCTTCACTTTCCTCTCCTTCATCTACAAGTTCACAGGTTGATGACTTAGAAATTGTTGAAAATTCTCTAAGTCCCCCATCGAATGATACACATAATGAGAATTCTAGAGTCCCTAATTTGAATAATTTGTCTAAGTATCCAAAATGGGCTCAAAGTACTTTTTCTGACTTGACAGTAGATGAAGTTGGTTTAACAGGGCCCAAGAATTCTTGAAAATAGGTGAACTATGCTATGGTTGTTACTACTTCTTCCACTGAGCCATCCACTTTTGAGGAGGCATCTACTGAACATGTTTGGCAACAGGCAGTGAAATGTGAGTATGATTCCATACTTAACAATAATACATGGGTTTTAGTTGATCCTCCTCCACATGTTAAACCCATCAGATGTAAATGGGTTTATAGGACTAAGTATAAATCAGATGGCTCCATTGATAAACATAAGGCACGACTTGTTGCCAAAGGATATGCGCAACAAGAAGGTATTGATTATGAGGAAACATTTACACCAACTGCCAAATGGCACACTATTCATATGGTACTTGCCTTAGTAGCACAAAATGTCTAGAAAGTACATTAGTTGGATGTTAAAAGTGCTTTTTTAAATGGTGATTTATAGGAAGAAGTCTATATGAAACAACCTTAGGGTTTTGAACAGGTGGGTGCTGAACACAAAGTGTGTAAATTGACAAAAGCTTTGTATGGGCTCAAATAGGCACCCAGGGCTTGGTATGAGAAAATGGATTAATACTTGAAATCCATTGGTTTTCATCACAGTGAATCAGATGATACTCTCTATTTTTGAGTGCAGGGTAAGAAAATGGTGATACTAGTTCTCTATGTTGATGACTTGTTTATTACAGGTAATGATGAAAATCATAACAAGTCTTTGAAGAAGGAATTAAAAGATGGGTTTGAGATGATAGATCTTGGACTTCTTCACTACTATCTATGCATAGAGGTAACTCAGAAAAAGCACAGTATTTTCATTTCACAAACTAAGTATATTTTTGAGTTATTAGAGAGGTTTGGCATGAGTGATTGAAAACCTGCCCTCACTCCCATGGAAAGTAACTTGAAATTGTCTAAGGATGATAGCAGTGCCTTTTTTGATGGCACCACATATAGACAATTGGTGGGAGGTTTGATATACTTGATGACTACCAGGCTTGATATTTCATTTTTAGTTGGAATTTTATCTAGGTTTATGCATGAGCCTAGAGAAATTCATTGGCATGCAGCAAAATGAGTACTTTGTTACCTTCAGGGAATGAAAACATATGGCCTTAAATACCACCACAACAATAACTTCAAACTTGTTGGATATTGTGATGCAAATTTTGGTGGATGTGTGGATGACAGAGTGTCAACCATAGGATACACTATGCATATGGGTTCAGCTGCCATTGCTTGGTGTTGTAAGAAGCAGGATATAGTGGCAAATTCACTAGCAGAATTAGAGTATATTGTAGCATGGGATGCTTCTAGAGAAATTATTTACCTTCGTTGTATTCTTGAAGATCTTCAGGTTTCTCAGTTTGCTCCTACACAGTTATACATTGATAATCAGAGTGCAATCAAGATGTCCAAGAATCCAGTGTTTCATGCCAAAACAAAACATATGGATGTCAAATCCCATTATCTGTGAATGCTGGTGGCAAAGAAAACTCTTGATCCAATATATTGCCCAACTACCGATCAGACAGCTGATATCTTCACAAAACCCCTTGACAGAATCAAATTTGAAAAATTCATAAAAATGCTTGGTATGTGTCCAAAGACCTGACTTTGGATCAAAGGGGGGTTTTTTAGGACTTGTTCCAAATTCTTAACGTTAGGTTAGATTTTTGGTAGAAAATAAATTACTATTGTAAATGGGGCATGCATCTTTTATAAAGACACCCCCATAAAATAAACTTAGTTTAATTATTAGGTAGTTTTTATGTTTATATTTATTAATTAGAATTACTTTACGAGTTGTTTTCCCATATTTAGTTGGTTATAGGATTAGTTGTTTTTACCGGTCATTGGTAAAAACTATATAAATCCATGTTTGCATTGTGAAAGGGTTAACAGAGTAAAGGCACCCTTATGTACTTGATTTTTTGAATTATTAATAAAATATTTGTGCACTCGCACTAAGCGGGGACAAGGTTCAACTTATTTAATTTTGGAGTTATCATATATAACGGACTCTCTTTTATTGTAAATATATCTCTTTTTGACAATCATAATGAAAATCTGCCCAAATTGAAAGGCATTTTTGAGACTTTGAGCTCAGTTTGTTGATCATATTTTGTTATTGGAATAAGAAAGCAAGTGACTTTTCAGACTTTGTGTTGTGATTTATTTGTTGTTGGGGAAACTTTTTTTATGTCTTTTTCCTTGATATATTTTATGTTCCTTTAATTCAACAAGTAGAATTAGTGACAACAGTCAGGAAGGTGTCCTAAAGAGTCAAGTGTGGAGAGACTTTGTGCCCCCATAATTACCTTTAGTGTGTTTTCTTTTCATTTCTGTGTAAAGGACCTTGGGATGACTTTGTGCCCTCATTGTCTTTCATATTTTACTCTTGAGCAATTCAGGTGGAGACTTTGTGCTGCATCTCAATTTGTTGGTTACTACATCCTTTACTACATTTTGATGTTACTAC
>JARHVA010000729.1:4100000-4180000 GCA_037957365.1 Torreya grandis
TTCTTAATACTAGGAATGAAATTTATTGTGATCAAAAGGGGAAATACTTCCCTAATAACTTATATAGGCTGAAAATAATGTAAAACCTACATATGTGTGTGAATGTTAGATACATAAAACATGTTAACAATATCCTATCTAGTTTTTATATGATCTCTCATGTCTTTAATCCCTTATAGGTCAAATTATTATAGTATATACATCATTACAAGAATTTTTTATAATAAATAATCGTTAAAATTGATTGATCTTCTATCTAAGTGATAGTTTGTCTCTTTGCATGTGCATAGTTAGACTTCCAAATGTGTAATTTTGTAGTCTAATTCTTTGACATACCACAAACCTAGAAAGTCCTAGATTGCATGCTACATAGTGTAAGGTTTATAACATGGGTAATTTTCTATGTGATACCATATATCCCTATGTGGTAGGTAACAAGATATAACTCAAAAAATCACCACAATGAAATTCAAGTGATCTACATGTGCTACTAGTGGATGTGTTGCATACAGAGATCTCAAATCTCCATATACAATTTCAAATAGTTATTGGGAAAGTATTAATTCATTTTATAAAATTTGGATTATACTTCAAGGTTTCACTTATGCCAAAAAAATATCCTACACTTGGGGAACCTAAAGTCCATTTGAGGAGTGAGCAAACACATGCAAAATTTGTACACGGATCAGTCATCATTTCTTATTCACTTAACTGTATACATTAAACCATAATTTTATGAAGTTTATACAACTTACCCTAATTATTATATTTCCCTACCTTGATTAATCTAATAAATTTATGTGTGCTTTAGTGGGTGTGCATTTTTGTCACTTCAATAAATTTTTCCTTTGGTGTGGGGTGAAAGTGTTTAGGATCCAAATATTAAGGATGTTACACTACCATTTTCTAAATCAAAGTTAGAAAGTTAGGCCTGAGGAGTTCCATAATGAAGAATAGACTCAAAACCAATTATTATGGTAGGTGACCCCTTACCCTAATTATTATATTTCCCTACCTTGATTACTTTAAACAATTTATGTGTGCCTTAGTGGGTGTGCATTTTTGTCACTTCAATAATTTTTTCCATTGGTTTGGGGTGAAAGTGTTAAAAATCCAAATTTGAAGGATGCTACACTAATATTGGTTTAATCAAAGTTGGAAAGATAGGCCTTAGGATTTCCATAATGAAGATTGGATGCAAACCCAAGTATTATGGTAAGTGAAGAATAATGTGTTCTCTTTAGTTGTACATAAAATGGTATATGAAACATAACATGAATGATTAACATTATAGTGTGAACCCTTGAAGAATTACTTTAGAAGATGAAACAAATGTACCATATCTTTGATGCTCAATCTTATAGTGTGGACTCTTGAATCATTCATCTTGAATATACAACCAAACTTTTTCATCCACTTTGAATTAATGAGGCATGTAGTGTGTGGCACATTACTCTTTGTACTTTAGTTTTTGTCATGAGAGAATTTAATGAACTTTTTTATGGTAAATTATGTACCTTGTCCAATTAATTTCATATGCATGCATCTCTGTTCTAGATGGTGTGTGGTAGGATATGTCTAGGGGTGTCTCTAGTTAAAACCCAAGACATGTATAGAATGGAATATGCTCTATAGAGTTGTGCAAGGTTATATTAACTATGAAAATTTATAATAAATAAATAATTTAAATCAAAAATATTATAATATGGTTATTGACATAATGAAATTTGAAAATTTGAAACAATTTAAGAGAAAGTAACACAAAATTTCAAGCAAATAAAATAAATTTGAAAAAATAATTAAAATGATGTTTAGAAAAACATTATATATATATATATATATATAGCAAAATGTTAATAAAACCATTTATTATATTAAATAATATGATTAAATAAAAATGAAAAACTATAAATGTTTCATCTATGATACTATATAGAATAAAGTAACAAAAAATAAAATGATACATTTAATAACATAAATATTTTATTTCAGTAGCCATTAAAATTAATTTATATAGATAAAAAAATACAAAGACACAAACCTGAAGTCAACACCAAAACATAATAGTTACAATGTGTAACTTCCCCAGTTTTACTATTCTAGAGAAGTAAATTATTTTCTCTATTGTAATGTGTAACTTTCTCATTCTTAAATAGTTGTTGCAGAGACATAACTGTATTAATAGGTACTTGAAAATGATAATTATTAACACATTCCAAACCACATGAATTGCACACAAATACATGAACTTTATTCACCATTCCTTTAATCCATTTGTCTATATACATATTCAACACTTTTACAATTGTTAATACCATATATAACTATCAATTTCAAATGCTTAAGCTATCTAAAATCATATTTAGATTGTCCCTAATAGAGGACATTTATATTTGATCTTTAAAAATAGGTCCACATTAAGAAGATAGAGGCATAATGTGCATATGTCTACTTATAGCAGTTGTGTAGGATGCCAAGTAATGACTAGTTTTTTAAATTAAAAACATATTTTAGGGTCTTCCCACATGTTTAAAATGGTCAGCTAAAATAAATTGTCAAAATATTCACCTATAAATACATATCAAGATTCACCCATTATGCCACTTTATATTCACTTGGTATAAGTATATACACTTCCTATACATTGAGAAAATTTACACTATTTTTCCCAAATTCTAAATCATCCTCAAGGTGTAGCCATATGCCAATTCAATATCCCTTTAAATCAAGTCAAGATCTATCATTTTCAAGTATCATAACCATATTTTATATGTATACACATACTCAAAGGAGCACAATTGCACATTCACTCTAGGTGGGGGAATTATTTATGTTTAATTTCACTTTTTGAAGTATTGGATATGTAGGCGATGGTCAATCAATAAAAAGATGATTAAGGTTAGCTCATCCCATTACATTCCCCTCTTTTTCTTGTAGGTTTTTAAACTATAAAATTTACCTAAGTGTTTTAAATACAAAAAAATATAAACAAATGTTTTTTCACTAAACCCTATTTGTGATATATCATATTAATCGACATCTATAGGCATGGAAGGCACAATGATCAATTTTTATGCATAGTCAATAGGGATAATTTCATAATAAATATACTCAAGTGTATTGAGATATTTTCCTCATATAGTGGGTTTATCTATAAACATATTCTTATTCTACATCTAATCTATCATATCCATATTCATTATTCATTTATCTTTTCTTTTGAGTAGTTTGTCATATTCAACTAAGACAAGTCCACAACCAAAAAATTAGAGTGCATTACACCACTATTCACCCATAACAAACCTATCCAAATTTTGATTTGGATTTTGATGTTGAGCCTACATAGTCACTTTTTATTGTAATTTTCATAGTCAGAATAGTCAACAAATATCAGTATGCAATCTAAGTATATTTCTTCCTAGTGTTTTCCCAAAATAACAATTTCCCCCATTTAGAAATTTGTCAAAATTAGAGTAGTTGAATATTTTATATCTTTATAATTTTGATATTTATAGTTTTACACCTATATAATCAGCATAATATACTTGTGTTTTATTAAAAATACAATAAAATATATTGGTGAATTCAATCCTTTACTTTCTTATTTCATTTTTGCTTTTGCTTTGTTTTCCTATAAACTATGCTCCAGTAGGTTTAAAAATTAGAGGGGATATCACTCTTGGAAAATCAATTGTTAGTTTTAATAGCACTATGGTGTGATGGTTACTACCTCAACACTCAATCCATTAGATAATAATATTCACATATTTTAGTTTCTTCTTACCTCATGATATATCAAAAATACCTAGGATTTTATTATCAGCCATAATAAGTCTTTGTACATTTGTTCTTGTAGTGCATCCTTAAGCGGTTAGCTTTGGGAAGTTAATATCAACATACCATAGAGATAAGATAGTTTGGATATGATAATGGTGAGATTCTCTATAGTTAGGCCTTTGTAGTTGTATTCACTATTTACAATTGGGATCATTATATATGAGATCACACAAAAGAAACACACCCACGACTAATTTCACCCATTTTCATATTTTATTTCACACCTTTTTCATTCCCCTTTCATTGGAATGGTTGATTGTTTACTAGAATTAATTTGGATGTTTGTTATAACCACTTTACCTTGGTCTATCAAAACATAAAATGTATTATCGATATTCAACCCTTCATGATGTTCATCCTTTGGATTTATTCTTCTATCATTGATACTTTATTTTGGGTCAACAATTTTAAAATGCATGCTATGATAAAAATGACAATATGACCAATGTGTATTCTCAATCCTAAATCAACCATCCTTATAAGATATGAACAACATCAAGATAAAAAAAAATTAAACTATAGCATGCCCTAAGAATAATATTAATCATACATTCAGAGTGTTATAAGTCATACTCCCCATCCTATTGATGAACTTATTATAGTTATTGAGCCTAATAATGTTAACACAAAAAAATAAGAGGAATTTTATGATAAATAATTCATTAATTATATTAATTCTAACCCATATAAGATTGATGGATTAATCTACATTTCAAAAGATAAGAAAAAATAATTAGCTTCAACTTCCACTTTTACTTGAGATGTTTTAGTCACTACTATTTATACCATTTCCATATCAACCCCTACATTTACATATGTGCCAACCTCTTTGGGTATGGGGGAAAAACTTGGATTATAGCAGACTAACATGCATGTTTATACAAGGGCATCCTATACAACTTCCTTGATTGCTACATAAGGTCCATTTTTAACTTCACCTAATGTATCCTCTCTTGAGAAAACTATTATAGACTTACATATAAAAATATTATAACTATATCAAGGTGTCTCCAAATCTAATCACTCAATGGAATCTAATACTTTAATTCATAACCCTTTGGCACTTTAAATAGCCTTTTACCCACTATTATCTATTTTTATATCACCACGGCTACCACTTTATGAGGGTAAAGGTGATCTTGAACATCATCATCATTCATTTCATGTAGCATGTTTGGACTATGTTTCCAAAAATAAATTATTTACTAATATTATCCAAATAAATCTCAAAAACTATGCTCTTTGATGGTTCTATGACCTCTATCTTTAATTATCTAGAGCATTCAGCCCATTAGCTAATCAATTTTTAGCACAATTTTCAATTAACTTTGGTGAAAAGTTATCTTAGGTGAAAATTAAAAAATTCCAGCAAGGTCAAATGAGAACATCAATGAATATATACTTAGATACAAAACTATGCTTGCAAATATGACAAACAACATGTCAAATAATAAATTTCAAGATATCTTCACTAAAATCTTATTACAACCACTCCAAGAATCAATAATGATTGACAAATTCAAACCTTTTAATGAGTTATGCCACACATTCAAGGAAATAAAATTAAAAATTATATCATTGAACAAGATAAAGTATTTACCAAGTGATTTTAAATTTTCAATATCAAGTTTCAAAGCAAGCCAAATTACAAGGTCAAATATAACGAAATAAAAAAGAAACCATGTATGCACCTAAATTTGCTCACCTTAATAATCCTATTAAAACTAAATAATTTAACCCTTAACCATAGTCCTAGCTAATTAAATAATATCCTAATTCCTACACAAAATTCCCTACAACCAATTAATTACCTCAATAACCCAATAACTAGCCTACTTAGTTACTAATCTATCCACTAACCCCACTTGATAATTTAAAATTCCTTTTTATTCACCTACCCCTTAGTTACCCTACCATCCTAGCCTTTCCTACACCCCTATGAAACTTAAACCTCATTAACTCTCACCTAAACCTTCATTATCCCTAAACTAATCAAGAAACCTCTAGAACTAGGGAAGCTCCTCCAAATTTCTAGAAGTCTCTACACTAAAGGATTCTAAAATAATTTAAAATTCAATAAATTATCCTCCGTTGTCTTATATAAACCATGCTTGGTCTATGGACAAGATAAATCACAAATACACAAGCCTCCATTATATTCTCATAATCATCCACTACCAAACATCCTCACACTCTTTTCAAGCCATCAAATAAGTCAAATAAGCCATTTGAGTCACTTGGAAGCTCAAGTCAAGCAATCCACAATCAACCATTATTGCATTCAAATCAAATTGGAGATCCTAGGGAAGAGTTTTAAGAGATAAAAGGATGGTAAGAATCTCATTTTAAATTTTCTAATTATTCCTTTATCCCCTCCTTTGATTTTGTTTGTGTTCTTGGGTTTTTATTACTAAATATATAATTTTTTTGAATAATCAAAAAATACGATGACACATTGGAAACCAAGGTTGGAGATACCCATTAATATAACCTCTTTTAATTTTTAGAATTTATTTTATGAATTGAAGGCATGACTAGATGAAGAACAAGCTTTAGAATTGATCAAAACATCACGTACAAGTAATTAGAGATATTAACCTACAAATAGCAATATTGAAGTAGAGGTTTTGTCTAGATTTAAGTAATATTATCTTAATTGTCAAATTAACCACTAATAGTTTAATTTTGGTAGGTTTTTTACTCTTTAGAAATATTAAAAATTCAAGAATCATGACATTGTACTAAAATCTATGATATTGTCTTTTTAGTTATGATTTTGTAGGTTTTTATTTTAAAACAAAAATAAATAATTCTACATTAATTCTTAGATTTTATAAGTAGTTTTCACCTTTTTATATCTTGTAGGAGTAGGATTTTTTTCTCTATTTATAGGAAAGTAAGATTGATTAGCCTCAAGTCACCTGGGTCCAAGGCACAAAACTGCTACTTCAAAAATCATGACTTTGACATAAAACTAGCGATATTGCACTCAAAAATCATGATTTTGTGTTTTCTTTGAAACTTATTAAACTAACCTACTAACATCTAACCTAAAAGTTTTCTATTTGATCAAATTAATTTCTATCTATAGGAAAACAACTGGTCTTATAAAATTCTTTCATATAAAATTATAGCTAATTTAAGAAATTTAAGTACTAGGGTATTTGTGCTAGCTAAGTTTTTGGATAATTTATTTGTGGAATTTGTCTATTAATAAGGAGAGGAAAATAGGCACCTTTTAAAGTGAAACCTAAAAAAATTATCCTTGTCCCTTTTGTTATTATTTTCAATACAACTACTTGCAAAATTGCAATTTTGTATTTAAATAAATGATATTATCTGAAAATAGGTGATATTTTGATTTATTTGTCTTTTTTGATATTATCAGGTTTTGGTAATTATCTTAACTGATAAAAATAAATTTGAGAATCATTTTGACATATAAATATCCTTTTATTTTGTAATTCTATGCAATTTTATCCATTTTACATTAATTTATAAAAGGTCAAAAGTCTTATAAATAAGCTTGTAGTGTTTTTGTAAATAACCCTTCTACATTTATATCCTGGTTTGAAAATTTAAAAGATTTAATAATTTATTTTCTATAATATTGCCACTTTCAAATTTTCATTATTGTACAAAAAGTCATGGTTTTGCCTAACTTTCTATAGTTTTGTAGGGACTGTATAGTTAACCATAATAGTTAGCTACTAATCCATAATATTTCAACTCATAAGTAATAATTTTGCATAAAAGTCATGATATCTTAGTCTTTGGAAGTGATATTGCATTACATTGACTGTGTTTTTATGACTTTACAAAAAAATGGTGGTTTTGCTTGAGTCCAAACTACTAACCCCTTTCTTGTAGGACCTTTCAAAGTGAAGGCACTAAATTTGATCTTCTAACCCATGTGCTTATGGGAGGAGTGGCCAAATTACATATTTTAATTTTTTTTGCTTGTATATATCTTATGTGTGTGACTTGTTTATTTTCTTTTCCATTTCCTCACATAGGTAATTAATTAGTTAAATTGATCTTGCTTTCCTATATGTCAACCCAATGAGTCTAGGATAACATATGACACAAAGTTCATCCCCATGCATAGGCTTAGTAATTAGGGTTTGTTGTCATGGATTTCATCACTGTGCATTCAACCAAAATTCACGTTTTGGTAGAGTACATATATTAGGGATAACTATCATTAGGTTAAGTGGTTGACCCCATATAAGTCATCCATGAAGAGGAAGAGTTAAATATATGAACAAAGAATTATATATCACCCTATACATATTTAGGCCCCACATACCTTTGCATATCTCAGGGACTCCCTTAGACACCCTTGTGTAAACCTAGTATAGGACCTATTATCCATAATAGTTGTTCTACTATCAAAGTCATGATCAGCTCCCAAGTGACCATCAAGTAAAAATGGGGTTGATAGGTTTTGATTGATTATGTAATTGGTCATCATCCTATGGCCTTACCCATGAATCCATTAGATAGTGCATATATCATGTTACACACCCATTTAGTTGACTAAATTAGGTCTTGTGATTGAGTGAGTTGTTTGTGTGTCATGTATAAGCCTATATTATTTGTGAAGTGAGTCGGCCTATCCCATTTTTTGTCATAAAACACCTAGATACCCCTAAGATAAGTCCCATTTTAGAATCAAATAAACCACCCATTCCATATCACTATTCTCCACCTTTGGATATAACATTTTTCTTGAAATTGAACCTTAGTTTTCACCCATCACTTTCTATCTTGATCATCACTTCTTGATTAAACATTATCAACATACATAACCTTGTTGGGTTTTAGTCTATCACACCTCATTTCATCATCACTAACTCTTCATACCTAGTACCCATATAATTGCCACCTTACTAGTGTGAAGGGTATTTAGGCACTTCATCTTCTTGGTCTCTTTTCTAGATTGAATCCTTATAATTTTTTGTCTTTAGAAGTGTTTGGTTATTCTTCATATCCTCCCAAGTCTAAATCCAAATCACATCCAAATCATCCCTATCGACCACTCTTAGTTTTGGTTTTTAGACAAAATTAATATCCAAAGCCACCTTCTCTCTAATCACCCTACATTAAAAAACACACTTAATCACTTTTCTTACATCACCCTCATCATCCATCATGCCTATCCTAACATGTGCCTAGATTCTTAGAATGAGACAAGGATCCAACCAGGAAAATGACTTCTTGGGGAACCTAGGTCATCAAAACCCAAATAATGACAATATGCATAGTGACATGCATACTCCTAGAGAGGAATACCGATTCACAAATGACTTCTTCCATAGTGATGAGGTTAGGGACCAATTTTATCAATATATCTATGAAAATCATGATCAAATCCTAGCCTAAGTCATTAGAATGGGGGGTACACTACCCCTTAACTTTGACTGAAACCTCTTGAAACACCTAGTCCATCCATCTACTAGACACAACACTTCCCATCATCATAACAATACCAATCAAGAGTATGAAGAGAGCAACCTTATAGATCATGAATAAGAGATTGAAGAAAAAGAAAAATAATAACCCATCCAAAACAATCACATTGAGGATAGTAGGAAACAAACCATCTTAGAGGATTGCTTAGATCAACTAACCCAACAAATCAACTCACTTGCCTCACAATTCCAAGCACAAAATAAAATAGCTTCTTCCCCAAGGAAAAATGTCTAAAACACTAACCTTGGTCATTCTATACCTTGCACTAGTCATGGTCAAACCTACAATCCCCTCATGGATCCATCATTTGCTCAAGAGTGGAATATAATGAAGGAAACTCTTTAGCAAATCGATCCTCATACAAAAGAAATGAGGTAAAAATATGAATATTTTTGCACCTCTCCTTTAAATATGAGAATTTTGAAATGTACCTTTTCGACCACATTTTGGGGTTTCAAATTTTGAAAAATATAGAGAGAAAAGGGATCCCTAGGATCATGTCCAATAATTTTATGTAGCCTGCCATAAGGTTGCTTATGATGATGTTTATCTCCTTAGGCTTTTCCCTAAAATTCTAATAGGGCCCGTATTGGAGTGGTTTATGTCTTTACCAAAAAGTTCCATATCCATCTTTGGAGAGTTGAATAAAAAAATTTAAGGGACTTTTCTTTAAATATTGAATATGATATATCCATCATAGATCTGTATAATGCCAAACAAAGAAATGGGGAAACCCTAGTTTCATTTATATAAATATGGATAAGTCTTTTGAGATAATTCTATTGTAAAATTCTAGAAAATGAATTGGCCAAAATTTTCATCAACAACCTCAACACCAAATTGAAATATCAATTAAAGATATAATGTGCTAAATTTTTTGATGAGATCATAGAGAAGGGGATCCAAATTGAAAAGGCCCTCATTGAAAAAGGTACAATCAAATTTTGTATCTGAAATTAAAAAAGCCATAATCAAGGGAAAACTTTTTAGGTAAGCCAAAAATCTTTAATAAAAACAAAATTGTTGTGGAAAATGGAATCACTATTTCTAAACAACATGTTCAAATAGTACAAAAAAGGACTCCTACTAATCAATAAACTATCTTCACCATCAAAGTACCATTGGGAAAACCAAAACCTTGAATAGCGAAAAGACCTCTTACTAGTCTCAATATACCTACATAAGTGGTCCTCCATTAGTTAATCATTGTCAATATGATCACTCTCCCCAAAATTCAACATTTGGATGATAGTAAACCTTGACTTGAATGGTATCATGAGTATGAGTTTTACCAATATCATAGAGTTAAATGTCATGATACTAAAAAATGTATGTATTTGAAACATAATATTCAAGATCTAATGGAAAATGGGGATATTAAAGTAGAGTGGGAGAGCTCAACCGACTAATCTAAGAATCAATAGCTTGGCATATATCACGACCCATTACCTAGATATGATCAGAGGCAAAGAAAACCACCCAAATACTAGGGTCAAGCATCCACCTCAAATCACATTGATTATCATGCCATCCCATATCATTATGTCAACACCATAGGGCCCTTAAGATCCCACACCATCACCATCCACCATTTTAAAGATTAACTAGGCCATAGATGGCTATGTAGTCACCACATTGTGTAGTTAAATTGTAGTTCTTGGAGCACCACCAAAGGACCCATCTACTCCAACACCCCACAAAGTCAATATCTCTAAAAAAGTATTTGTTTCTTTTGATAAACCATATAACATAATCCAAAAACTCAATAAGACTCTATCCTAAATCTCCCTTATGGATCTTCTTAAAACATCATCAGTGCATTAGGGGATTCTTAATCAAGTCTTAAATGACCTCAAAGTCCCTCAAGATATTGACACTAGCCAATTTTAAACATTGGTGGGTCACTTATATCCTTCACAATAAATAACTTTTAGTACCCAAGACATAAATCCTATTGGCCTATATTATAATTATCCATCGTTCATATAAATTTCCATTTACAACCACAAAATCCCTCAGGTGCTCATAGACAGAGTGTCTACTTTGAATATGTGCAATTTGGACTTTTTAGAAAATTTAGGGTATTCTAAGGCATCATTAGGGCCTACTGTCATAATTATTAAGGAATAAGATGATAATGAAATTCCATTTGTTAAAACCATTTATTTTACTATCACTTTGAAATCCATCATTCATCAAACCTTAATTCATTTTGTGGATGCCAATATTCCATATAACCTACTTCTAGTTCATCCATGGATCCATGAAATCTAAGTAGTTCCTTCTACCCTCCATCAATGTTTAAAATTCCCTTATTTTTGCATAGGGGTTTACCATACCTAAGGAAATAGAAAATTTTTGTAGATGTTAGATGGATCAATCCCATATCGAATGATATTTCCCTACCACACATATCTCTACTCCTAATCTAACAACTACAAAATATATCCACATGGATGATTTAGTACCTACTTCAAAATCAGTCCTAGATATCCCTTATCTCAAGATCACTTCCATAGGTTATGGGGAATATGAATACAAAACCTTTTGTGTATGAGACTTACCACTTTCTCCATGTAGCCATGGGTCCCCCTCTTTGAGGAATGATAATCTCATCATTTATCGATTCATATCTATGGCGTTTACCAGTGTGGGTCTATTATCAGAAGAGTACTTTGATGAACCTAGTGATTCATGGTTGATTATAGATAATGAATCCCTATAAATCCATCAACAAAAGTATCCCTAACTTTAGAAGATGTTGCACAATATGGATTATCAGGGAAAAGGACTAGGGAGACATGAAAAAGGCAGGATTAAACCATAAGGGTTCAAGAACACCCAAAACATCTTAGTTTAGGATACAAACCTCTTGAAAATGACCTAAACAATATCATTTTAGACACTTCTTTAGTTTCTAAGGAGTCTTATTCTGAGGAAGAAGTCAAAATAGGCTCTATTTATAGTCTTTCTGAAGATCTTATTACCACCAATCTCTTCCATGACACAACCATCTCTACCATTAATATATCCATCTCTTACTCTACCTTGATAAGCTGGGATCAAAAACATGAGCCTTATTTCAACATGTTTCAGAGTGATGAGGCCATTATATATTATTTAGGATTGCAGGACTTTATGCCATCAAGAGATCACAAGAAAGGCTTCTTTATTAATCTCAATAAGTCAACCTATTTTTGGGAACAATAAACATCCCTCAATCAAAGTGGAGAAGAGGATTATGAATATGAGGATCCCTCTCAAAAACTAGAAGAAAACTAACTCGCTCTTAATAAATTAGAATTGGAAACAGAGATCCCAAATTATTTTACTTCATATATATAGGATCTACCATCACCCCAAACATATTTTTAGGACTAGTCACCCTCCCTCATTGAGGAGGTCATTGAAGTCAATATTGGAATAAAAGGGAGTCCTAAAATTTTCAAATTGGGGGAAATTATTACACTTGAGGAAAAAAAATTCTTATTGAAGTGATAAAATATTTTATAAATGTCTTTACATAGTGTTATTTGGACATGTCATGAATTGATCCATCCTTGTTAGTTCATCATTTAGTAGTCTATCTTAATGCAAAACTAATCAAGTAGAAACTTAACAAGATGCAACCCAAGGTGGCTATGTTAGTCAAAGAATAATTACAAAAATTCCTATAAGCCATATTTATCCATCCTATTGATTATTCTAATTGGATATCTAACATTTTTCTTGTGGCCAAGCCATAAGGTGGAATCCAGATTTGTACTGACTTTTGGGATATCAACAAAGCATTTCTTTAAAATGACTTCCCCTTGCCAAATATTAACATGATCATGGAATCCACTATAGGTTATGAGATGTTATCCTTGATGGATGTATTTTTAGGATATAATCATATCAAATTACACTCAAGGATTAGTACAAGACAAAATTTATTACTCCATGGGGAACCTTTTTCATCAAGTAATGCCCTTTGGTCTCAAAAATGCAAGTGCACCTACCAATGGGTAATCACCATCATCTTCCATGACATGATGCATGACATCATTAAATATTATGTAGATGATATTTTTTGGGAAGTAAAAAACTTTGATCAGATCATCATGTGGTTTTAAGAAGAATATTTGAGAGACTCCGTGAATATAAAGTTAGATCAAACCTAAAGAAGTGTGTATTTGGAGTCACCTCGAGCAAATTATTAGGGTTCATAGTGTCTAGGAGAGGCATTGAGGTTGATCCAATAAAATTCAAAGTAATTGTGTAAATGCCGCCTCCTCAAAATTTGAAGCAACTTAGGGGAAAACTATAGACCATCAATCATTTTATTTCCCAACTAGCAAATAAATGTCACCCCTTCACCCATGTCTTAAATAAGGGGACTCATTTCAATTGGAGCTCCAAGTGTAGAATGCCTTTGAAAATATTAAGTAATATCTAGTCAATACTCTAGTATTATCACCCCCAAGTATAGGAAGGTCTTTGATTTTATATATATATATATATATATATATATATATATATATATATATAACACCTTATGCAATAGGGGCCCTTCTATCTCAACACAATGATGAAGGGAAAGAGTGGGAAATTTATTATCTCAGCCAAACATTGATTTCATATGAGATTAATGATACCCCTATAGAAAAAAATTTCTTGTTTGTTATCTTTAAATCCCAAAAACTTTGGCATTATATTCTCAATATCCAAGTTCAACTCATATCCAAAGTTGATCCCCTTAAGTACATGCTATCAAAATATGCTCTCACTGGTAGGATGGCCAAGTAGATATTGTTGTTAAGTGAATTTTATATAGAATATGTTAATAAAAAGGCCATAAAAGGAAAATAAATCATGGATCAACTTGTATAATCACCCATTTCAGATACCAAGCCTCTTATCATAGCCTTTCTAGATGAATCCATATTAACTATTTCAAAATCCAATAGCAAAAAATTATATTTTAATGATTATTTCACCACACATGGGTCAGGGGAGATTATCCTTTTGATAAGCCCAAAAAGTGACCTCATACCTAAATATTTTTGTCTTACTTTCCCATTTACCAATAAAATTTATAAATATTAGGCCTTAATTGTTGGTCTCCAACTAGCCATCCAGGGGAACATCTAGCACCTTCAGGTATTTGGTGATTCACAGTTGATTATTAAATAAGTGAACAATGAATTCTAAATAAAGGATGAATAATTGCTTCCCTATAAATATTTTATGGATTAATTAAATTAAAAAAATTAGTCTATCACATTCAAACAAGTTTCAAAAGGAAGTAATAATTTAGTCAATTTCAAGGCCACTATCAGTCTTTGATCGACATTATAGAAGATGTCCTTAAAGGTAATTTTCTAATTAAACATTTGATATTACTGGCTCATCAATCCATGGCTCATTTTTAAATTTGTGCCATCTTTGATCCCAATCTACCATGGTATCATGATATATATACTTATTTCCTAGATAATATCCTTCCATCAAACCTAAATCATGACCAATGTAAGGCCTTTATCCATCATGCATCTTATTACACAATCCTTGGTATCACACTCTATCAATAAGGCTATGACAGGACCCTGTTGAGATGCCTAACCTCAAAAAAGGCTACTCTTACAATCAAGGAGGTGTATGATGGAATCTGTGGTGGTGATGTTAGTGGAATGGCCTTAGCCAAGAAGTTACTCAAGATTGGATATTATTGGCCTATAATATATTATGATTCTTTCTAATATGTACACAAATCTGTAGCCTATAAAAAACATGGTAATATTATTCATGCCCCCACATAAGAGCTATAACCTATAATAAAATAATGGCCATTTTATATATGGGGATTAAATTTAATCAGCAAGATAAATCCAACATCATTTGATGGGCACAAATTTATAATGTCATTTACATATTAATTTACAAAATGGGTTAAATCCATGCCACTTATCTATACCATAGGTCTCTAGATCTTAAAGTTTATTCTAAATCAAATCATTTGCCATTTTGGCATTCTAGCCAAAATCTTATCAGATAATGACAAGTCATTTAAAAATCAAGAAGTTAAAGACCTAAGAAAGAACTATCACATTCATAAGCACTTATCCACACCCTACTATCCCCTATGGAATAGATAAGCAGAAGCCACTAATAAAAAAATTCTTAAGCTTCTAAAGAAAATAGTCAATGATGCAGGAAGAAACTAGCATTTGCATTTATACCCTACACTTTAGTCTTACAAGACTAGTGGTTAGACACCTACTGGAGCTACTCCATACTCTTTAGTATATGGAACTAAATTAATATTGCCTATAAAATTAGAACTCCCCTCTTTACTTATCTCTTTTGGGGCATCATTACCAACCATAGTCTTAGACAAGAAACTTTACAAGAGAGAAATTTTGGATGAAAAATGTTAGAATGCCTTATATCATCTTCAGGCATATCAAAATAAACTAAAAGGCCAATATCACAAAAATATCCAATCCTAAGAATTTAAAGTTGGTGATCTAGTCCTCAAAGAGAATCAAAATAAAACCAATGTAGACCAAGATAAAAAGGGTAAATTTAAATTAAATTGGCTTGGGCCCTATATAATTATTGCAAAATTTGGATCAGGAGCCTATAGAGTAGTCACACTTGAAGGTGATGAGATTGATGAGCCTATGAATATCATGTATTTTAAATGTTTTTATACTTGAAAGGATCTAACAACCTTCGTCTATGAGTCCCTAATCTTAGGGGAATATCCATTCCCATTATACTTCTCCCTTTCATTATTCCATTCCATCCTTCTCCAACTAACCATGGTCTTAATAGTGGATTTATATTACATACTAAAGTAGAATCTAGAGGTATGTATTTCAAGTTGAAGAAAATCATTTGTGTTTTTACGAGGGGAACATCTATTGAAGTGATTCTATGATCTATATCCATCCAGTTTTAATACATCATTCATCCTATTTGTGACACCCTAATACATATCCCAATCACATCCTCCTTAATGATTGTGTCTCTTACTAGCCTCAAGTTACATCCATCCTTGTCTACCCTCTCTATTCCTAAGAAATAATCTACAAGACCCCAATAATATCATCACTATTTAAGGTTCACATAATATTTTTACTCTAGGATCCATCATAAACTCTACAACTAAATCTTGATCATTCATTTTAGGCCTTACAAATGGTTGTTTATAACTAGATTAGATCCTTGTCTCGATCATAATAAAAACACTTTTGGGAAAAATTCACCCCATTTCCATATTTCACTTTGTTATTAACTCCATTTTAAATAATCATTTCTTTAGGTTCCTTATTAAAATCACATGTATATAAATCAACCATCATTACCCTAGTCTATTTTATCTTCCATGATGTGTATTGTTTTTATCTTTTTATGTGTGAATGTGTGTTATTGTTTGTTAAGTCATTAAGTTTTGTAAATATTTGTCATAACTAGTAAAATGGTCTTGTTATCTTGTCTTTTATAATTTTTTTAATAAAATGGGAACAAGGATGGCTTAAGTGACTACCCAAGCTCAACAAATTGAGTAAGTCACCTAAAGTAGAGTTCCCATACACTGTGACTTCCTTGTGCCCTTGACAAATATCATGTTAGTGGTACACTTCTACTCACACATGAAATATCAAATGGGATTATTTAAATCTCTAATGGATTTGAATTAACCCCATCCCATCCCCCTAATCAAACCACTATCAAACCTAATCATCCTAGCATACTATCCCATTCCCACCCATCACCTTGGTGTAGGAGTATTTTTTCCCAAAAATAATGTGTGAGACACAAAATTAAAAATAATGGATTATTTTATTAGCACATTGATCAAACCTATTTCATGAAATTTTCTCATCACGTAATCATAATCCATTACCATTCATTTTAACATATAATATAAAACATCTCATTATTATCACATCACAAAAATCCATAATTAATCAACACAAGTATCATCTATCAATGTTCCCATCATATCATCAAATGTCTAACAATCTAACATCAATCTCTAATTAGACACTCATATAACATCATAAGCAGAATCATCAAATTACATAAATCACATATGTCTAATAATCTCATCATCCATCTCATTTCAACAATGATCACATTACATCACATCATATATCACAAAAAAATCATAATCATAAATAACAGTCCATAATGTCCACATCAAGTCTGTGTCAAAATATACAAGTAAAAATATGGGCCCCATGGGAATAAATTGCAACAAAATACAAATATCCATCATATAATATAAGTATCATCTATAATCAAATCCTGACTATGGTCCAAGTGGTCCCCTGGGAGGTTGGTGCACTGACTACAAAGAGTTGGCTCTAAATGTCATTACACGTCACTCATATGGCACTACTACCTCATATAGGTCTCTATATTAATGAGCCTCCCATGTCAGTCATGTAATCTACCTCATAACCTCTGACATCTCCCTCTCCATCATAGTTTCATGCCCCTCCTCCTTGGCCCTCTTAACTACCTACACCTCTCCCATCAAATCCCTCACCCTAGTCTGTAACTACCCAATCTAACATTATAAAGTCATAATATGTGTATCTTAGCTCTAGGTCTAACTCTAAAATTCCACTATCTAGGCCTATCTAATCTAGAACTAGGCCTCTCTACTCTAAAACTATCCCTACAAAGTATTCACCTATACCTATAACCCTATGATTTATCTATATGCATTACCAACTTGCAATCCATATGTGTTATTTGAACCTATAAGTGTGCTCTAATCTTGTCTCTCTCTATCATCATCCATACAATCTGTGAGTCATGGGACTGAACCTCTCTCCTAAGCCTATTTAATAATGTTCACTCATCCTTTGTCAAGGGTGGTTGGGATGGCCCTACCTCATCTCCACCTCCACTCCCTCCAACTTGCACTCCACTCATTTAATCTATCTTAGAGCCCTTTTCTAACCCCTATCTATGCCTACCTGACCTCCCCCATCCATGTCCATATCATCACAACCCCCCTTCTCATTTATGGATCCTATACTGGGGCCTATACTCTCTTTGATCATGTCCTCCCCAGTCTAAATTATGCCTATATAAGTCTTTATATAACCCCCTCCCCACTCTATCCCATCATCTATGTAGCCTAAGTGGCCACCTTTATGTGGGATTGGCATCTAATAATCCCATGATACTAGGGAAATTCTTTCATAATCTACATGTGCTAATGCCTTATCAACCAGTATTCCCTACTGAGCCCTCTCCTTATCACTATAAGTGAATAGGTAATCCTCACCTAGCACATCATATGGTCTCCCAAACTACCTCTGCACCCAATCAGGTTTGTAATGCTCAATAATATAACCACTTTATCTTTTAAGAGAACACTTTATCAACATAAATTAGGTAACATTTACCTCCTCAGCCCATTTGAACTACACCTATATATACAACATCTATGTGATGTGTTCTAGCGATAAGCTATCCAATGCATGCCTATAAAATCAAATCTCACCCACATGAGATCTATGTATCCCCATAATAATATACCAAACAAATACTATAGGCTCATGAGGTTGTCTTTCTACACATGTTTCAAATAGATGCTCTATAGATATATGCTCCTAGCTTCATATCTATAATAGTAGAGATTGACCCAGGCTCATAGTTCCCTTATATGATCACATGTATAGTTCACAATATAAGTGTGTTAATACCATTAGACCCTAAGCTAACACAATATTGTCTTACACCATGTCTGACACCACATCCCCCAATCCCAAATGGAACCATTATTTTCTTTTGTCTAGTAAGAGTATGTTGGTCACAAGAGACATCACCACCAACATCAACCTATCGATAGTTCCCTCCCTCAGAGCCATATCAATGTCTACCCATGCAACTCACACTATAATCTTCAACCTCCTAGACAACCTATGCATTATCACACTGAGGGTGTGTGAATTCAAATATATCTTATGCCCTCTCATAGGAAGCCAAAAAATTTGAAACACATCCTCTAGGGTGACAGTTATCTCCCCCATCATGAAGTAAAAGGTATTCATCTCTGAGTGCTACCTCTCCACTAGGGATGTGATCAATTCTCTATCAATCCATACTACTAACATGGTTGTAACATAATACATTTCAATCAACTCTAGCACACCATATTCCTCCAACATTAGTAATTACATCTTATGCATATCCTAGGGATGTTATAATCAGGATGCCATCACTCGTAACTCTTCCTACACCCATCATACATCCTATCACATTGTGATCATTTCATCACAATCTATCCCTAGCCTATCCCATCTCATCATCCTACCACATTATTCAACTCATCTATTCATTCCCTATACCTTTTTCCTATGACCTTTATCCCTCTAACATATCCTACCCTACCCTAATCCACCTTAAACCTTGTTCACCCATCTACCCTAATCCCTTCATCCTGTTCACCCTTCATTTACTAGCATATTTCTTACAATCCTATCCATCCTAACCCCCATCCTAATTCCTTATCTCTCATTCTTATAAACCACCTAAACCCCCTATCCTTCTAACCTCCATCCTAATATCTCTTAACTAACCTTAACTTTGACTCACCCCTTTCCTACTTTCCCTAACCAAATCCTATCTTGACTAACTCACTCACCCGAATTCCCTAGCTTACCTAACTCACTCCTATCCATTACTAATTCCCCCTTATTCTCTAACCTAATTTCTATAAAATCATCCTATTCCTATCCACCCACCAACTATACCTTCACTCATGTTAATTCCATGTCATAACTAACTTAATATTATCCAACCACCCCTAACCCTTTAACCTACCCACCAAAATACCACTAAACATGAATTAGCCCTTACTAAGAAAACTAAAAATATCATAACTTAAGTTCTATAGTTTCACATAACCATGATTGTGACCTCATAGTTCTTCAAAATTGTGAGTCACCCATTGTGGTATTACTATATCACTAGTCACTCCTTGTAGTATTTCAATACCATGAGTTATTTATCATGATATTGTAATACCATAGTTCATGACCACAATATCATGACTTACAATCATAATATCATCACTGATGACATTGCCATCAATCATAGTATTGTAACTATGGGATGTATAAGATATTAATGAATAAATAAATGTAAAAACATAAAAATCATAGCTTTAGGGATTGATTACATATTGGTGGTTCCATATCAGCTGGCCTTTGGTACTCTTTGACCCTCTCTCTATGATGTGATGCATGTGAGATGTAATCCATGGTTTTGATCTCCATAATAATAAAATAACTGAGGGTAAAATCCAAAATGAACCTTTTTAATCCCCCCCCCCCATTTTCTATTTTACCCCTCTTTTACCCCTATCTCCACTTTGACCCTTGCTACACTCATTATCCTACCCCACCAACTAGTTTTAGTCCCTAAATCTTGTTTCCTAATTTATTATCCCATTTAATCATTGATTGTCATTCCTAGTTATTTTAGGGCATGGCCTTCCATCTCCCCATTATTTTTCATAATCCTTAGTTATAATTACATTGACTTGAGGTCTCCTAAGACTATGTAGGCAACACCTAGCCACATTTTTATTCCCAGTTATAGCTCAGCCACTATTGACTTATAATCTCATCCCATCCATATGGGTCACTCAACATTATTAAATAATTTTGAAATATGAATATAACATAAATTAGCTTATTATAACTCATCATCTATCAACTATCCTCTATAGGTTCCTAGTCATCTTGGGCATGTGTCCTTGCTACAAGGATTATCATTGGCTTGTGGCCTATCCCAACTCTTTATTTCCTAGACAATGTCTATGCTTCAAGAATTAAAGTATCATCATCTAAATTAATCAGTCTCCTTTTTGGACATTGATCATTTATTTATAACTCATCCTCCAAGGATAAGCCACATTATCCCATAACACTTATGCTTTATGCATCTCAATCATAGATACATTAGTACTAGGTGCATTTCAAAACCTTATCATCATCTTGATCTTATCCAACCCCAAATATTTATGTTCAAATGACCATTTGTCTTTTTCCTCTCTAAATTCTCCCTCAAGGGGGCATTATACTTACTAACAATTTTTTTTTTTAAATACATTACTCACTCCACTTCATTTCACTCACAATACCCTTTCAAAGAGGGGTAAAATGTATGCACCTAAATCTACTTCCCTTAATAATCCTATTAAGACCCACTAATTTAACCCATAACCATAGTCCTAGTCAATTAACTAATATCCTAATTCCTGCACAAAATTGCCTACAACCAATTAGTTACCCTATTAACCCACTAACTAGCCTACATAGCTACTAATCTACCCACTAGCCCCACTTAACAATTTAAAATTTCTTTTTATTCACCTACCCCCTAGCTACCCTACTGCCCTAGCCTTTCCTACACCTCTATGAACCCTAAACCTCATTAACTCTCACCTAAACCTACATTATCCATAAACTAATCAAGAAACCTCTAGAACTAGGGAAGATCATCTAAATTTATAGAATTCTCTAAACAAGAGACTTCTAAAATAATTTAAATTCCCTAAATTATCATCCACCATCATATATAAACCATGCTTGGGCTATGGACAAGCTAACTTAGAAAGCCATACACTCCATTATACTCTCATAATCAGCCACTACCAAGCATCCTCACACACTTATCAAGCCATCAAATAAACCAAATAAGCCATTAGAGTCACTTGAAAGCTCAAGTCAAGTTATCCATAATCAACCATTATTGCATTCAAATTAACTTAGAGATCCTAGAGAGGATTTATAAGGGACAAAAGGATGGTAATAATCTCATTTTAAATTATATGGTTGTTTCTTTATCCCCTCCTTTGATTTTTTTTTGATATTAGGTTTTTACTACTAAATATAGTAATTTTTTGAATAATCCAAAATACAATCACATAAATCAAAATTAAAATTTAATGCAATATCACAACCATTAAATAAGATTCAATTAATAACTCTACCAAGGAAGAAATTTTTAAGATTATCATAACCTCCTCACATCTTGTTACAAAATCATATTGATTGTATTCTCATTTCTCTGCCACCTCCATATGACCTTTATTTAACCAAGCCTTAACCTAAGGGCTTCGATAGTAATGCATATTTTGATTACCATAAATGTATTGGGAATTCCAAGAACATATGTTATACGTTAAGGCATAAGATATAATATCTTATTTATGGAAACATTATTGAGGTAAGCATAACCACAAAGGAATTAATACCACAACAAAATGATAATATGTAGCTAAAAATATTTAGTAATCCTTTTCCAAATTATGGTTCACTAAAAAATACATACAATTCATAAGTACAACATGTATATAGTGTGCATCCTCCTCCAAAGACATATGGGCATACAATAGATGGAATTATTGGAACATTTACAAGCAACTTAGCATAATATCTAGTAATCACATTTGATGACAATGAAATTAATGATGATTCAAATAAGCATGAACTATTTATTAGCATACATCAACAAGTAACGTATTCATAGTATCATGATTGATAATGGATTAAGTGAAAATTCATGTACAATGACACTAACTTATAGTATTGGATACACATAGAAATATTTAAAAACTACATCAAGGGTAGTCAAAGCATTTGATGAGAACACATAGGATAATTTGGGACATGTATATTGATAACTCTTAAAGTTATTTTTGAAATAATGGATACTCTATTTATAGTCTTACCAAGCATATGAGTTATCAATATGTTCTAGGACACCCTTGAATATAGAATATTCAAGTAGTATAATATAAAGTGCATGGATTCCTAAATTATATATAAAGTTTAAAGCATCCCATATGAGTACCCTCTACAAGCAATGATAACTCCTCCTCCCCCTCCACCACCACCATAGTTGGTTATCGCACCTATTCAAGTACACTATATAAATGTAATTAAGGCATCTACTCTAAATCAAAGTACAAAGATAATTCGTGAACCCATTGAAGAACATATTGCTAATGAAATTGTGGCGCCTATATAGAAGCTTTCTATATAACTAGTTCAAGGAAAATGTTGACCTTCATAAGTAACAAACTTCATATCAAAGAGTTATGAAAAGTTCAAATAAACATAAATCTCTTATAGTAAATCTTTAAAAAATTCTTAAGATGACTCAGCATGTTTCATAACAAATAAAGGTAGTTATAATAAACTTCAATTCATTCACCCTCTCAAGTTACACATGTGGTAACAAATTCTATAATCAAGTATCATGACAATTATAATATTGCACTTAATGTTTTTTCAAATTCAGTATTATCTAAAAACAAAAATATTCATCCATATAAATTCATGCTTTAAATATATGATATAATCATGCACTATGATCCCTTCATTGATGAGATCATAGGTTAGTTCCCCTTTTAAACTTTCATACCAAAAAAATTAAATAATATCAAAAAAAATTAAAAATTAAAATATTACAAAAATCAAGATCTAAGCATGATATGAGATGTTACACACTTCTTTACATATATTATTGATCATATATGGTGTAAGATATCATATTATTTTCTATACACACATACATTTCACAAATTGATTGAGTGTGATGTAGGACATAAATTACATATGCAGTCTTAGATGCTAGACTTACCTTCTACCCAGTGGTCATACCTATGTTGGGGGCATCTAAATGTATAAAGATATAATAGGTTTTATTTGTATATGACATTAAATGTTTTTTTGAACTCTGTATCTTACAATTATCTTGATAAATCACTCATAGTTTACGTTTTACTACTCGATGTGCTATATTACTAGCAATATGACATTTATACATATGTATAGAATATACTAGTTTTAACATGTTCTATGTTCTTTCGATGATATTTATTTTCTTGCATGACAGGATATATATTAATTGTTTGTTATGTGTGAACCTTGGTCCTTATTTTTATATTAATTGAACTTATATATGATATCTTGATTGGTATGTGAAAAATTTTAACATGCCTATTACTTATGGCCTTTAGCATTATGTGTATAAAATATTTTACTATGCAAAATTTGAACATGTCCTTTATATGTATCCCTTGGCCTTATTGTATGATATTTCATGATAGTATAGTGTGTTGTGCTTGTGTGTTTTTTGATCTTTATTACTGGTGTCATGATTCCTAGCATGCACTCTTAGGGCATTGTCTACTTTAAAATACTTTATTACATAATTTATTGCTATCTAGACACTACACTTTTTATGCCTTATATTCACTATGTTACATGCATGATTCTTTGAAAAGTGTAATTTTATAAAGATGTACTCTCTAACATGATGATATTTTCTATATTATCATATATTTATCACATGATACAATTGACTCTTCATTTGAGATGAGTGACTTGCATGCTACATCCCTCATCTCAAAAGGGATGCATCATAGTGGGCTTATCTTAGAGATTAAAATCTCCATGAATATATTTGGTATAGAAAACAAACTCAATGATACAAAATACATGTTGCAAAAATATTGAGTATATGTTTTCAAAGATTTAAACAAATGAAAAAATTAGATTTTACAAGAGTACATGTTTTCAAAGATTTAAAATGATTTATAAATCAATCATATGATAGTATTATCACATTGATAAATATTTTTTGGGGTATATGACATTCATGTGAACTCAATTTTCAAATACTCAATGTATATAATTATACTCACTTGAATGCATATGCATGTGCATGTGCAAGGCAGTTATAGATTGTAAACTTATAATTGAGCATATATATCCGTAGCATTTTATATTAACATATATTAGGAAGGTCATTCAATCTCATGCTTATTCAAAGATGAAAAATTAAAAGTTTCAAAGTTCAAGACTCAAAGTTTTAAAGTTTAAGGTTTCAAAGTTTAAAATATTTAAATTTAAATAAAATTCTATGAGCAATGTAGTCATGATGTGGTCATGAATATCCTTCATTCCATATAGATCATGTAAAATATAATTTAGTTATATCTACAGTGGTGTGATTTTAATTTTTTAAGATGATGTACATTTGAATCTAGTGACACTCAACATCCTTGGCATCAGTGAACCTAGCATAGTTCCACCTTTTTTTGGATCAGTACTTTTGGTAATATTCCTCATTCATGAGAGTTGGGATAATGAATCTTTTAGCTCATGAGCTTTATAATTATTCAAATTGAGACTTGATCACTATCAATTATACATTGATTTAAATTCTCCAAATGCTTTACTAAGGGAGCATTGTTCTCCATCATCAATTATAGGTTACAAGGAAAATGGGTTTCACTTACATATATGTATACTTCATTGCTCTCTTTTGAATTTTTGAATTTTCAAAAGTTAATTTTTTTTTTAATTTGCAAATTCAAAAATTACTACTTCATGAGTTGTTGAAGGGTTTAATAAATTTGACTGCATTGCACAATTGAACTATCTTCTCAAAGAAAAAGTGTGTTGTATACACTCAGGTTCAACTCTTTCTCCTTTACACTAAAAATTTCATTTCTATAATAAAGGGGGGAAATGTAGACACATAAATTTGGTCAATGGTACTTGACAATGTTAATTCTTGACACATCCTAGACCACATGACTTGTGCACAAATACATGACTCTTATTCACCATTCTTTTTAACCATTTTTATATATGCGAGCTTGACCCTTTGTTTGTCATTAATATTATACAAAACTTTCAATGTCAAATGCTCAATATAGGGGTATTTAGTGGATATTTATAGCCATTTATACATATAAATAGGTTTTTTCCAATTTGAAAAAGGCTAATTATGTGAAAATACACATTAATTAAATAGCCCAAATTTTATACAATTTCCTATATTTGTTCTTCTAATCTCCATATAAAATATAATATAACATAATTTTAGACATATTTTCACCATAATTACTATATGTATGTGGGTATGATTCACCCATAAATTATAGGAGGCATGTATTAATTATTTAGAATCACTAGTTATAGTGGTTTGTATACTTACACACACACACACACACACACACACACACACACACACACACACACACACACACACACACACACACACACACACACACACACACACACATGTACATACATATATGTGTATGAAATACCTTTCAATTATCTTATCTTGATAATTTTCATGTTGGATATTTTGTGTTGTAGATTTAGAATTTCTTATGAAGAAACATTGCGTTAGCATTTTTAGAGTTGGACATTAAGGTGGTCAGTATAAGTAGGGAGGTTATAATAATCCTCAAGGTGGGTTTTAAAAATTTAACATGGAGGTAATTCCCAAAACCAAGATGGAATTTATAGTCATGAGAGTGGATTCAATTAAGCTAGAGGGTCTATTCAAGGTGGAGTAAACTTTGGGCATAGAGGAAGAGATCGTATAAACAAGTTTTATTTTCTCATGAATTTATTTAAGTGTGTCAAACAAAACTATCATAAGGATTTTACCAATTATCCTAATTTTAAATTTTATTCACAAAAAATATATGACATAAACTCTTAAGCATGGTAGTTGAAAACACCAAAAATAAATCTATAATAGCTAGGGCGGTGCCTAATTTGTATAACATTATCATTGATTAAGGAGGAGATTGTTGAGAATTATCTTTGGTTATTGAGTTGTTAGAATAAGTGTTATCATTGATGTCAATATAATTTCATTGATGTCAAAGATTATTTTGGAGGTGCATTGTCAAGTAAGCATCATAGTATATGTTGATGAGTTCTTATGCTAGCATAGTGAGTGTTGTTGATGTATGAAAGCAATGATGTGAGAGTAATGTTTAAAGAATGTTCTTATGTTGACATTGAGTGATATCATTAAGAATTATAATGAGTAAGTAAAATTCAGTATGTTAAGTGTCTAGTATCTTTTAAATATTTGTATAGACCTTGTGAGAAGGTGTGTATAGGTAGCATGATTAAATGAGTGAACTTTGAAGAAGAAGTTGTATGCTCTAGAGATCTATGTAAGAAGCATTGAAGATGCTTTAAATGATCTACAAAGATCCTTAGTGAATATATAAAGAATGATTGATATTTTTTGATCATGAGAGAGGTCATTTGAGTTTGTATTAATTGTTTAGGGCCTTGAAAGTGATTATAAGGTTAGTTTTGAAGATTTGTGTATGCAGCTCTAAAGATGCTTTGAATAAGCTACAAAGATCCTTAATCAAGATCTAAAGCTTTGTAATCAGCTCTAATGATGCTCCAAGTTATCCAAAAAGATGATCTATTACACTATGAATAAGAGTGAGTGTATGAGGTTACTTAATCATACATAAGAGGCATTAGAACATAGGATATTTTCAAGGTGAAGTCTACAGAGGTAAGTACTTTAGTCCAAGTCTACAACTAGACTAGTTTTAGATCATGTTGTCCTAATAAGGCATCATAATATATTAAAATGATATATGAATAATTTTTTATAGTATTTAATCATGATATGAGATTACAAAACATATATATGAAGTGTTGAGATCTTGGACAATGGTTATAAGGTCAGATTCAAGGCCTAATAAGACTTGGAGGTCAAGGGTTAGAAATAAAAAAGAGAGATGTTGACTAGATGAGGTATATGGATTATTTTCCATGATGTGGATGAGTATGTAAACTTTAAAATATGTGATTCAATTTTTTTTAATCATATGTATAAATTTTTAGGACATGGTTTATAAAAAAAGGCTTGAAAACATGTTACAAGGTTTCTCGAGTGCACAAAATGAAGAGTTGTATACCTGAGAAGGTTTTTCAAGTTCGCATTGGCATGTGAAACATTTTAATTATAATATAATATATTTATGGTATATTTTTAAGGTTTATATCTCAAATTTCCAAGCATTTTTTTTGGAAAGAGGAGCTAAGCTTTATAAATGATCGTTAAGACTAAAATTTGGCCTAAACCCCCAAAGAACCCTAATAATGACTTGATTTTGAAGATATTATTATAAAGAGATTATAATAGTTTTATATAGATATAAAATTGATTTTTTTTTGAATTAAACTCTCTTAGGAATCTCTAGGTATGATTGGTTTCTCAGGTGAGTGAGCAGACCCTATAGAAAAGTGCTTGTCTTTCGAAGATTTGTTGTAGTAGGTAGAGTTGAATGAGTCAAAGTTGCTAAATATATGAAGACAAAGTGTAAGAATTTTATTTTTTGTTAATTAATTTTTTTGTATATCAGACCTTAGGTTTACAAATTTGCCAATTTAAGTTGGCTAGTTGCTAACAGACCTAGTGATGTAGATAGCAAGAAAATCAAGAAGAAATGAGAAGATGATTCATGATGTGTTTTCATGTAAGAGAGATGCATTGAAGTGAATTATTATGTTTTTTATGACTTGAATAATATATTAATACTTTATATAATCTTTTAATTCATTGTAAGAGGTTAGATATTGAATCCAAAATGGTTTATCTAATTGAGTTCTATGAGAGAGAAGATCAATAGATTGGTCTACAAGACTAATAGTTTCCATTAGAGCTTATGATATGTTTGATGGAGGTTGATATAAGGATGGTATAATATATTTTTCATACATTTAAATAAATTTAATTCATACAATAATATGTCAAAATTTTATGTTTCCTTGATTGTGTTTTGAAGTTAGTTGGTAATTTTGAGTATCTTAAAAAGAAGAGTTTGAGTTTGTATACCCTGAGTTGAAGCATCTGATAAAGTTAGTGATTACCATAAGGTCATGAGTTTTATGAATGTATGATTTTTTCCATGGTTATTTTTTAAAATTTTTTTTTATGCCTCAATTGTTTAATATAGAGTTTATATATATGCATAGGCCTTTTAAGAACAATGATTTGAAAAAGGGTTCAAATGGTGAATGGACATAAAAGGTGTTATGGACTTAAAGTAAATTTATATAAGGTATATTAGAGTGTAATATAATATTTTCTTACCATTTTAGATATTTTTATATACTTCAAGAAATATCAAAGGGTAATGTGTTGCTAAGAAGACCTATTACATATCCATAAAGCCTAAAAGAGGAGTAAGGGCTAATTGAGCTATGGCTAACCTAATGTATTGATTGATTCATGATTAAGGAATTTTATTATAATATTATAATACATATTCATGTCCAACCTAATAATATAAGAATGTGTTTTTGACTAAGAAGGATATGATCAAGTGACTTGTATAAAAGCAAGGCAGTTTAGGCTTATTTGTGTAGTAGTAATAGAATGAAGAGAACAAACTAATGATATAAATAATTAGTGAGTATAAGGAGGTAATGAGGACCATTATGTAAGTTTATTTAATATATAACATAGTTTATACACATTATTATCAGGGTCAGAAGACCTAATCAAGCCATGAAGATGGCTACTTGAGCGAAGAGCGCTAGAAGCTAGTTTGAGAGAGATAGAAGTGAGCAAAGAGTTGAAGGATAATATCATCATATATTGTGTGAGAAACAAATTATTATAAATTTAATCAAGTGTTTTAGGTTTATGAGTTATTTTTAGTCATCTAAGGGGTTGATGCCTCCTTACAAGTGGGTGTTTACTAAAGCCTAGCTGAGCTGGTGTTGAGCTAGTTGGGGTTGGTGCTCCATGTGAAGTAGGTGCTTCACTAAAGATTGATTTTTGTATTATATTCATATATTAAATTTTCTTCATTAGTGAATTTTATTCCTTTTAAGGTTTTCCCATGTATATTTTGGTTCATGTGTTTCATACTCTTATGATTTAATGCTTATGCTTGCTAATTTATACATGATTATTAAAATGGTTCATGTATGATTAAGTGGAATTAAATGAAAAGTTTTGAAGACTGATTCACCCCCCCCCCCACCCTCTCAATCATTTTGATTACAGCATAATTTTAGATACATTAGATCATGATAATGCTTGGAAAGATTATGAAGACACTAGTGGGGATTCAAACCCAAGTCCAACAAACTACCCAAAATCCAAAATTGGTAGCATTTATGGTCCTATCGATAGTTTTACCTTTCTTCCATTCACCAAATAAAGAGAATTGAGAGATAATATTATGAATAAAATTTTTATTTTTAGTATTATTGAGAATGATAACGGAAAAATCTTATAAATATATGTGTCCATATCTATTTTCATATAACATCTTGCATCAATCGATTAGATTGTATAGGAGGCATAATTCATTGAAGAAACATTTTCCATTTTTATTGTAATTGGTTTTAAAGTCATATTATTAGGTTTTTAATATTAAAAGTAGCCAAAATTTTCATCTAATTATATTTAGACTCATCTAAATTAACACATGGTGCATTCTCTATGTTTTTAGAGTCATCATTGGGTATCTAGCTCATGTGTTCATTAAGATAACACATGTTTCAATCATGTATTAGGTAATTGAAATAGTTCAGTACAAGATATAGAATACATTGACAAATGTTACATTTCATTTGACTTTTTATGTGTATTTTCTCAAGATTCTTCAATTCCATCACCTAAAATACCCTATCATTTCACCTCACCATCACTGCGTAACTTACCTTGAAATATTTCACCACTTTCTTAATCTTATGACCTTGTCTTGTATAACATTGATTAAGGTATTGATATGTTGTTGAATTATACTATAATCAATGTTATGTTATGTTGTGTGTGTGTGTGTGTGTGTGTGTGTGTGTGTGTGTGTGTGTGTGTGTGTGTGTGTGTGTGTGTGTGTGTGTGTGTGTGTGTGTGTGTGTGTTATTTTCAAAAATAATAAGTGGCATGATGTGGCTTTAGTACTTGATGTTCAAAGGAATAATATAAAATGCATAAAAATGGGTCAATTTATTACAATATTTTTGGTCTGAAAATATGAAGTTTTAACCTAAAAAACAAGGTATTATCATTATTTTACAAAGTTAATATTGATGTAGTTATTTATATATCTACGTATCAAATAATTTTCACAAGTTAAGAACATAAAATATGAAATGAGAAAGTTAAAAGTTGTATTGACATTGAGCATTACATTTTTACGACACCCTACCCACTTATTCTTATACTCCAAATGAGGAAATATGAAATATGTATACAGGGATAATTAGAGTTGCCTCTACATATCCATCACCATGGTTGACAAAGGACTATGAATTTCCAAAATAGCCTACAATGATAAACTTATAATATTCTATTAATGTATATTTTATAAATTATTTTTGTATAAAGTGAGTAAGGGGGTATTTTTGGAAGATATTTTGACATATATGTAGAAGGTTTGATTTAAATATAAAATAGGGAGAGAATACTTAGGGGTAGATATGAAAATTAATAAAATGAGTCCACTTAAGAATAACTACAGCATTCCATATTAATTGATTTATAATTTAGCTTTATCAATAACATCAATATAAATGGTTAGTTACCTTAATGACATCATCTAATGACAAAGGATGTACTTAATAGCAAGTGCCATATAAGATAAATAAATTAAAAAAACAAAATCAAATTATTGGTGCTCATCCTTTTATAATCAATAATACAAAGTTGTGAAAATAACTATGAATGCACATTTATCCCATAATAATAAAATGAAAGGGCTAAAAAATAAATTATGAAAAAAAAACTAGACAATTTATATCCCTTATGTTGAAACTATCTAGATTTTTTGAGGTGCACTAAAACCATCAACATGACCTAGTCAAGCTCATTAAATAAAGAGAAAGTGAGAATGTCAAATGCATATGCATGACAATATAAGGTTGGATGTTATTTATAACACAGTAGAAAAATAATATATGCCTTGGCTGAAACAATATCCAATTAAAAATTTCCATGTGTCAAAGTGCAATTGGTTGGTGAAAAACATACTTATTTTTACTAATCAAACTTTTTTATATAATAAAAAAATATTTCAACTAATTGAATAACAATAAATATTTTTTCTAAAAAATAAAATAAATATTTATTTTTCCAATACCATATATCAGACATAATAAAGCATCGTTAGTAGACCTCAATTAAATTCATAACTAAAAAGTCTCAAAACATAAATCCCTACCATCCAGAGGATAAAAACAAAATCATCCCATACCATCCAAGACGATAAAACATTTATCATAACCTCCAAGTGGAAGACAATTCTTTATGTCATGATTTGAATCATGTTTTTTAAGTCAATTAAATCAAAACTAAAATAATCAAGATGAGTCCATAGTGCACTTTAATGAGAAGAAAACTCTTCTAACCATTAATAAGTAGGTACCGAGTGGAATCACCTCTTCTACTTATTTTGTAATTAACCCCCTCCATGACTAAGAGATGCCTTAAATTTTAATTAGAAACTAAAAAAAATTGGCTGGTAGGGAAATTTGGCCAATGTTTTTTCTCCAAAAACTAGAATTATAAATAAAATCATATCAAATAGTGCATGGTTGGTGGGAAGTTGTAAAATTATATTATATAGCAATGTTGTTTTCAAAACTAATAATGTTGTATTAAAGTGATTCAAACCACTTGAGGACATGGAAGGTGAGAAATATTATGGGATTTGCATCTTTATCTTAATCCATCAGTTAATTAATTAAACTTAACTTAGCATATAATGTCGTTTGGCTTAACTGGGAAGTTACCTATTTTTTAGACACCTTTGGTTGACTTTGTATCCAACCTAGGTTAAGGTTTGGGCATCCAATTGACTTTGAGTTATCTTATTTTTAGATAATTATTTTTTGGGAAGGAACATGAATAAAATATAGGGTGAAGCCCTATCAAAATATTGATAGGAAATTATAGGCTTTACATGTAAGGTTGAATAGTTTAAAATGCAGTATTATCATAAGTTTAGGTGGAGTTTAAGGATATTTCATAGATGATAGTCTTAATTCAAACTTGTATTTGAATTACCCATGTTTTTTTCATATAACTTCTATTATTGATTAAGATTTATATAAAATGAAATGAGATAAAATGGAAAACATAAGGTAGTTTGATTGAGACGTTAATGTGGAAAGTCGAAAGAAATAAGCAGTGAGAAGTTTAGAGAATGAAGGAAACAAATCTAAGAATGGATGTAAGTTTTGAGGGAATATCACAGGGTTTGTACATCCATTCTCTTGTTAAATATTCCTCTTACAAGGGATGATGTAAGTAATAAATACCTTCAACAACTTGTAAGGAAATATGAAAGGTTTAAGCATGGATCTAAAGTTTTTTATCCTTATTTTGAATACCTAGACTTTGATATATACATAAAGTTGACTTCTTGTTTTTTAGCCTAGACACACACACACACACACTTAGAAACATAATATTATCAAAATTTTGTCTGGAGTTTGAGGGTATTTCATAAAAGATAGTCTTCAATCGAATTCTTATTTTAATTGTGCCTATTTTTTTCATCTAAATATTAATGTTGAGAAAGAGTTATATGAAATTAAATGAGAGAAAATGGAAAACATATGGTAGTCTGGGTGAGATATTAGTGTGTAAATTTGAAGAAAATGAGTGATGTTAAGTTAGATAATGAAGTAAAAAAATCTAAGAATGGTTGCAAGTTTTGAGAGCATTACAGGGTTTGTACATCTATTCTCTTGTTAAATATTCCTCTTATAGCAGATAGTCTAAGTAATAAAATCATTTAATAACTTATAAATAAATATGAAAGGTTTGAGAATAGATCTATTTCTTTTATCCTTATTTTAAATACCTAGACTTTGATATATACATAAAGTTGAGTTCTTATGTTTTAGCATATATATATATATATATGCTAAAAAACAAGAACTCGAATTTATATATATGTCCAAGATTAAAAAATAGACATATATAAAGTTTAGCTCTTGTTTTTTAGCCTAGACATGTGTGTGTGTGTGTGTGTGTGTGTGTGTGTGTGTTTGTGTGTGTGTGTGTGTGTGTGTGTGTGTGTGTGTGTGTGTGTGTGTCCAAGCTAAAAAATTGGACATGTAGATAAAGTTGAGTTATTATTTTTAGCCTAAACATATATATATAAAGTTGAGTTCTTGTTTGTTATCCTGGACACACACACACACACACACACACACACACGAACTCAAATTTATATATATTTACAAGATTAAAAAAAATTAGACATATATAAAGTTTAGCTCTTGTATTTTAGCCTAGACATGTGTGTGTGTGTGTGTGTGTGTGTGTGTGTGTGTGTGTGTGTGTGTGTGTGTGTGTGTGTGTGTGTGTGTGTGTGTGTGTGTGTGTGTGTGTGTGTGTGTGTGTGTGTGTGTGTGTGTGTGTGTGTGTGTGTGTGTGTGTGTCCAAGCTAAAAAATTGGACATGTAGATAAAGTTGAGTTATTATTTTTAGCCTAAACATATATATAAATTTGAGTTCTTGTTTGTTATCCTGGACACACACACACACACACACACACACACGAACTCAAATTTATATATATGTCCAAGATTAAAAAAAATTAGACATATATAAAGTTTAGCTCTTGTTTTTTAGCCTAGACATGTGTGTGTGTGTGTGTGTGTGTGTGTGTGTGTGTGTGTGTGTGTGTGTGTGTGTGTGTGTGTGTGTGTGTGTGTGTGTGTGTGTGTGTGTGTGTGTGTGTGTGTGTGTGTGTGTACTATATATGTATCTATTTTTATATATACATACTTGGAAATGTAGTATTATTAGAATTATGGTTGGAGTTTGAGGATATTTCACAGATGATAGTATTCATTTAAACTCTTAATTGAATTACATCTAGTTTTGTTCATCTAAATCTTATTATTGATCAAGAGTTGTATATAAATAAATGAGATAAATTTTAAAACATGCATTGGTTTGGGTGATATATTAGTGTTGAACGTCAAAGAAATGAGTAATAAGAAGTTTAGATAAGGAAGACAACAAATTTGAGCATGGCTGAAAGTTTTGAGGGTATTACATGGTCTACACATCCGTTCTCTTATTCAATATTCCTCTTATATGAGACCATGTAAGTAATAAATCCCTTCAATAACTTGTAATTAAATATGAAAGGTCTAAGCATAGGCTTGAATTCTTTTATCCTTATTCTAAATACATAAGCTTTGATATATACATAAAGTTGAGTTCTCATTTTTTGACCTAGCCACACACACATTACTTGGTTGTGTATTTTTTAACACATAATATTAAATGTATATATATGATATATATACAATAATCTAAGTTAATATTTGTGTGCCTAGATCTCAATTTAAAATTTCTTGATTGTAGCAAACCCTGACCTTTTAGAAGTAATAAATCAATTAGGCCTACTAGTAAAATTTATGCCATCTCTAGATACCATTGCAATGCATTATAATCTCACTTTTTAAAGTCTTCATATTGCAAATATTTCTCTTAATATTGATACTACATTAGGTAAGTTTTCTCATATGTTTATTTTTTGTTGTAAGTCACTAGGTTTTCTAAGTTCAATTGTAGGAAATTTTATTCTCATGTTTTTCATAGGAGGTAAGTAAAAATCATAACATTTGTCAACTTTTTAATTGAGACAAATATTGATTTTAATTATGAACTAAACTGTTAGTGTAGGTTTTTATTTCATTTAATGGTTTTCCCTACACATGTTGTTTAACTTGCTTAGGTTTCACTTAGATGTCTTTTAGGTCATTGTAAAAGACAATCCTACATTTATGAGGATGTGAGGACATGTTTATCTTTCACCTATATAATGCACCTTCCTAAATATTTTATGGATAATTAATTAATGATCATTTTATATTATGATGCAATTTCTTCTTTTAGCTCATGTTTGATTTTAAATATATAGCCAGGTAATTTTTTCATGCATTCAATCCTATCCAGACTGATCCTTGATTATGGCCCACTCTGACATGGTATTATTAGAGATTTTTTGGTAGCCAAATGACATTATTTCTAGTTTTAAATCTTAAGTTTCATTTTTCATGTCACATATCTTCCATTTATTGACCTAGCATATTGAATATTCACCCATTTCTAGATTTTGCTCTTCTTCTAGTGTCCTTTATTGATCAAGATTAAAGAAAACAAATAAGAGAAAGATGTCTCTTATTGATCATATTTCATCTGGTATGTTTTCATGTAAAATAACCTATTCCATTGGATTCATAAGGTATCAAAACCTTAGGATCAACTATAAACATGACCTAGTTTCGTGACAATCATTTTTTATCATTTTAGAGGGTTTGAAGGCATTTTCCTTGATTTTGTGCATATTTGTACCACTGATATCTTCAAGGGAAACTATTTTTATAGATTTTTTTGAGTTTTTGGATATCCTTAGTGCATCTTTGGTGGGTTTTTTAGAGTCACACTACTTTGGGTGTTCTTTATTGTAGGTGAGGGTTTTCCTCCATGTTTGCACTTGGTATAAGTTTCAACTATGTCAATATTATTAAACCCTAACATCATAAATATTTAATAAATTGGTATCCCAAAATCTTGATGCCAAAATTCTTAGTTGCTTCATCCACATAAAACCTTGACTATGGAATTCAGAGCTATGCTAACAATCTAAAACCTTGGCATCAGAGTTTCAAACTACATCAAAAGCCCAAAATTATGATATTAGACTCTTCAACTACATCAGTAATCAAAATTTTCAACTACTATAACTATCAACTACACCCAAAATAAAAATCTATTATATTAAAACTATAAACTACATTGACAATCCCAAGTTTGAACTATAGAAACTACCAATTACTCTGGTAGTCCCAAGTTCTATTGTTAGACTCTTAGAACCTCCAACACTATCATAACTCTCCAAATTTATGATGACTGCAAGGGTTCACTACAAATATGATGCATAACCCTAAATGAAATGGAGGTGAAAAATCCAAAAGATTATAAGGCTACTCCAAAACTATGATGATAATCTAGAGGGCATCAAATTTAAGCCTATGTTGTGTGGCACTATTCATCGATAAATTGGAGTTATGTTTTGGGTGACATCACTCTCACATCAATCAAATCACTCAAGGGGATGCCCTCATCCTAGCCTTTAGTCCCCTGGTCACATGGGAGATTAGCCCTTGGTCAAAACCAACCCAAGGGGCTTAATGTTTCCTCACAAAGTTGGACCAAACCATTTACACACCAAAAATCCATTCAAAGCATATAATTATTTTTGCAATCAAGAAATCATCAAACTTCCATAAATTTAAGTTGATAGCTCCTTTTCATGTGCTTTTTTTTTAAATGCAATTATTTTTAGCTCTACACATTGGTAATATTCTTATGCCTTATAAAATTAAACATATATATATATATATATATATATATATATATATATATATATATATATATATAGGGGGTTATATATCATTATCTTTCTTGCATATATAGTTTAGCACATACTACCTTTCAGCACCATGGATCAAAGTCATGTTCCACTTCTTACACCATTTAACTATCATGAGTGAAAAACCAAATTTAAAATCTTCTTGACTAAAGATTTACATCAGATCACTATGGATATATAAAAATAACTAAAAATTTATATAGATAAGGTGAATTGGTTTAATATCAATGATGAATCATATGGTCTATAATGCCTATCAATGTCTCTTGATCTAATCTTTGATATTAAATCTACTACTACTCTTAAATAATTCTAGACCATGTTGGAAAAATAACTTTATAAATTATGACATAATGAGGGGTCATGAGTTGGATAATAAGCTCATTAGTTTGATCCCAGAAAAATTTGATACTATACAAGACTTATTCACAAAGTTCAAATCACTCAAGTTGGAGTTGAAACTATGTGACATTAACAAAAAAGATGATCAATTGATTATTTCCATCCTTTCCAAATTGGGATCTGACTATTCTATCAACACCACCAAGCATGCCCTTGGATCTATGTCGACGATGCCATTCTTATATGGATTTACTACTAACTTGACTCAGGAGTAAGATAATCTTATTCAAATGGGTACACTTAATTCATATAAATTACATGTCTTAATTATGAGTCATGACAAATGGAAAGCTTCCAATAGAAAGGAGAAGAAATAGAACAAGGACCCAAATTAAATAAATGATCAAAAATATTATGCTAAGTCTAAAACATTAAAAGAGTCATCCTCTTCAAATGGGAAACTTGATAAAGAGTGACTCACATTTGCTTGCTACAATAAATCTAGGCATGATGAAACAAGTGCATGAAGAAACAGATTAACCAACTAAAAAAGATGCTCAAGAAGTATAATATTAGTGTTGTTTATTTAGCCAATCATATTTCATCAACACATGAGTCTTCTAAGGACAAAAAATGTATAAATGGAAAATATAATGGAAAATCACTTTTTATAGTTGTGTCCTTGCCTTCCACATTGGTAATTGACTATGGTTCCTCACACCACATGGATTCATCATAGGACATGTTCTTATCCTTGGAGCCTTGTTATATGCCTTCCATATTTTTGGGTGATGATACTTTTATAGAAGTTAGTGAAAGAAGTTATTTTGAAGTTAATGATGGCACATTTTAGGATGTTTTATGTGTTCTTTCTTTATATATCAATCTCTTATTTATGTATAATATCCTTCACATCAACTTAGGCAAGAGAGTTGAGTTCACACTTATTAGGGAAGTAGACATTGACTCCATAGTTATATTCGGGAAAGAAAATAATAGTCATGATTTCATAGTTTTTCACATGTTACTCCTGATCAACCCTCTACTACATTATTTACTCATTCAGATGAGATGAGTAAATTATGGCATGATAAATTTAATCATCTCAACTATTACTACCTAGAGCAATCTAGTCATCATGACATGGTTTTAGGGTTACCATATGTTCTTTTTTCTGATAGTGTTTGCCAAGGTTATATACTTGGTAAGCATCCTAAAGAGAAGTATGGCAAAGGTAAATCATGGAGAGCTACACATATATTAGAGGTAGTTCATAGTGACATTGTTGGACCATTTCCATATCCTTCATTCAACAAGACTAAGTACATGATTACCTTTATTGATGACTTTTTGAGGTATACTTAGGTGTACTTTACTAAGCAAAAATTTGAGGTCTTTAATCATTTTCAGGACTTTAAGGTACTTATATAAAAATAATAAGGTAAATCAATCAAAATTTTGCACACCAATATTGTGGTGAGCATGTCAGTAACCATTTTGAGTAATTATGCACTTCGTATGGGATTGAAATATAACATAAAATTCCATATAGTCCTTGGTATAATGGTGTTATAGAGAGTAATAATAGGTCCTTGAATAAAATGGCCAACTATATGTTGCACTTTAATTCTCTTTCACCTTAGTATCAGGTCAAGGCCATACACTCTATTTTTTATATCCAAAACCAAGTTTCTCATTAATAATTGAAGGGAATCACTCTTTTTGAAGAATAAAGTGGTTGGAAACCCACATTGAAGCACTTCTAAGTGTTTAGATCTCCTGATAAGTCATGTATTACAAAGAATAAATGTAAGACAATGGAACCTTAGAGTCAACATTGCATATTAATTGGATATCCTAAGGGTGTTAATGGATACAAACTTCTCCATCCCACCACTCATTAGTTTTTTGTTGAGATAAGTGTTTATTATCAATAGGGTCCTTCAAACTCTACACTCAATGCCTCTCACTCTTACTTGGATGCACTTAGATTTGATGCCATAACTAATGATTCAATTCCACCTGAACATATTCTTGATGATCCAAATTCTTCTTATAATTTTGATGATAAGAGTAATGATGATGATTCACCTCTTCCTTCTCCAAGAATTTATTCAAAGGACGAGGAATCTCCTCCTGACTCTCTAAGAACTAGTCCTCTTTGGGATATACAAACATTACAAAGTGTTGATTATTAAGTTGAAGATCTATCAGACACTAGGTAAACCCATTCATAATTATAGAATACCCCACATGAATGCATTACATTTTATTATAATCCATAATCATTTTAAGAGGCATCAAGAACTATTTAGTGGGACATTGATATGAAAAATGAATATGGTTCCTTACTTAGGAACAACACTTGATATTTAGTCCCTCTTCCTAAGGGAAGATAAGTTATTCAATGTAGATGGATATACCAAACAAAATTTGTAGTATATGGGTCCATAGAAAATTTTAAAGCACGTTTAGTTGTAAAGAGTCTTTCTCATGTACCTGGTATTGACTATACCAAGATGTTTTCCCCATTTTCCAAAATGAACTCAATATGAATTACTCTTGATATTATCACAACACATCATTGGGATGTTCATCAAATGGATGTGAAGAATGCCTTTCTTCACGGTGACCTCAAAGACTAAATATACATGGAGCAACCTCAAGGATTTTTGGAAGATTCCTCCTTGTTTGTAAACTTTAAAAATTTATCTATGAATTCAAACAAGCTCCTTGAGCTTGGTATGCCAAGATGGACTCCATTCTTCTTTCAGTTGGGTTCACAAAATGTCATTCTAATCTAAATATCTAGATTTTATGGTAGGATGATTCACTATTGATTTTATTTATATATGTGGATGACCTATTTATCATAGGGAGTTCTTGATATACCATCATAGCAATGAAAACTAATTTATCTGGCAAGTTCTCAATGACTGACTTGGGCTTGTTACATTACTTCCTCAAGATTAAAATTTCTCAATCTGACTTCAGGATCACTAGGACACAATCCAAATATGCTCTTGATTTTCTTGCATAGTCTAACATTGTTCACTATAAGCCAAATAAGACTCCATTTTTATCTAGTGTACATCTTGAGGCTAATTATCCATCTCCTTTGGTTGATGTTACCTTGTATTGACAACTTGTTGGTATTCTCATATACCTTACGCACACTAGACATGATATTCATATTTAGTGGGCATGGTCTCTATAGTTATGAAGAAACCACATGAGCTACACTATAAATCAACTAAGTGGATTCTCCACTACGTTTAGGGTACTCATAGTTTGAATATTTACTATGGAATAGGCATAAATGTTGAATTAATTGGTTATAAAGATTCAAATTGGGTTGGTAATATTTAGAATCATAAGTATACTTCAAGATATAGTTTATTTATTGGTTTAGGTCTGATTAATTGGTCAAATAAGAAGTATAATTTTATTATTTTATATTCTACAGAGGTAGAAATAGAGGACCAATTAATGCTACCATTGAGGATATTTGGATTTAGAAGATTCTCACTAAGTTTGGTATCCAGTTTCGATAACCAATAGTCATCTTCTATGATAAACAAAGCATAATCCAAATCTATAGGAATTTGGTCCTCCATCAATGAACCAAACATATAATTATTCACATGTATTTAATTTGGAATCTAATCCATGAGCAAGTCATTGATCTCCTCTACATCCAGATAATAGATCAAATTACTGATATATTCACCAGACCTTTCACTGAGAGAAAGTATCTTCATTTACAATCTCTTCTTAGGGTTTAGATAGATTTGACATCTTCTTTTGAGGGGATTTCATTATTCTTAGGTACCTCATCATGCCTTTATGTCAAGACCCAATTCCACTACCCACCTAAGCTATACTTGGGGGGTTGTTAGTGTAGATTTGTATTCCATTTAATGGTTTTTTCCTACACATGGTGTTTAGTTTTCTTAAGTGTCACTTAGGTATCTTTTAGGTCATTATGAAATATAATCCCACATTCATTAATATGTGAGGACATATTTATTTTTCACCTATGTAATGTACTTTCCTAAAGATTTTATGTCTAATTAATCAATGAGCATTTTACTATTGTGATGAAATTTTTTCTTTTGGCTCATGTCTGAGTTTAGTTATATAAGTAGGTGATTTATTCATGAATTTGATCCTATATAGGCTGATCCTCGATTGTGTCCCACTCTAACAATGCACATCCAATATTTATGTTTTTATTGTTTCTTTTTTATCAAAATATTTTTGTGTGCATTCAAAATTAAATTATTTAATTTACTGAGTTTGATAAAAATAAATTGTATTCCCATGCTTTTCATGAGAGGAAATTGAAAATTTTAAAACTTGTCAAGTTTTATTACTTAAAAAAATATTGATCTTTCATTATGAACTGAATGTCCACCTAAGATTTCTAGTTTGATTCTTTCATCTTCATCAAAAACATCACTAGGTGCACTGAAATTTTAATTCATTGGTATTCTATCTATATTATTTGGTTGAGAATATGAAAAAATATACTATTAGAAGGGGGTATTTTAAAGTAAGGTACAATCTTCCAAAATTAACTTGAAATGAAGATAATGTTTCATGCATTATCAATGGAAAATGATTGAGCTAGCACAAAAATGGAGAGCTACTCTGTTATGAATATTTATGAATAATATATGTGCTATATATAATTCTTTCAACATTAGTAAAGCTAATTTTTTTATTAGCTGTTAATTTATTATGGATTTATTATATTTCATAAGTTTATATGTATATCATAATGGTTTTAATAACACTACAATGATGAAATCTTAATCTATAACTATATTTTTAAATAAATATTACAATATTTTAATGTCTAAATCTATGTTGGTAATGTAAACCATATTTATACACATAAAAAACTTGGATAGAAAAATAAAATATAAGAGAGAGGGATAGACTAGTAAGATTAAGTAAATTTTCTACCTAGTTATAGTGCTTATTCATTATGTTTTTAATTATTTTGAATTTGTATTGCATTTTGATTCCTCTTTCACATATTCTATTATCTTCATTTTTTATTTTATGGCATCTTATTATTTTTTGGATTAAATTTTGAAGCATTGGAGTAGAGGCTTAAAAATCCATTTTATCATATAGATAATTACATTTTTAATAGGATCCATGTGAATACAATTATGTCAAGTGCAAATGCCTAGTCTTGTATTTCATGTTTAGTGATTTTCCAATGAGGAAAAAACCATTGAAATATTTATTAAATAGTGTTGAATGAATCAATTGGATACATTTAATTCACTAGATAATTATGTTTTTTTTAAATAGTTAATAGAATGGCCATTTAATATACACCTATGTGATTTTACCAAAGATTAGCCAATGAAATTATGCCTAAACCCTAGGATTCACCAAGATTTTATATAAATTTTTAAGGGTCCATTATTAAAATTATCCTTGGCTCAAGATATCTAAAATTACCTTCAAAATGTCCCCAATAGAGGACATTATAGAAACATAATATGACAAACCTTTTATAAACACTAAATATAATCTCATTATCATTAGAAACTGAGTTAAAATATTTATATATATTGAACAAAATTTTATTTTAGTTACAAATCTAATAGGTCCATAATGAGTGGGAAAATACACTCAAAATAGAGTGAGGGGAATTAACTATAATTCCATATCCAATTACAACTAGATTACTCAGTAATTAAACTAAAGTGTATCGATTCCTAATTATACACCTCTTTTTCTCAACCTTTCACACTTGATAATAATTTCAAACTAAGATTAAAAACATGTTGATATATCATTATCATCGGAGAAGGGTTTGGCATCAAGGAAGCACTGAATGCAAAAAATGACTAAGAGGCATCGACAAAGGGTATGGTCAGTTCCTTGCTACTTCTAGCTCTACTTGAACCAAGGTGAGAGGACCTAAGGGATATCTTGATCACATGGAATTATTATGAAATTCAACCTCCATGTGGATTTTTGGTACAAAGAGACACAAATATGACCAATGCACAACCAAACTTTCACACTCCACACGAGAAGGGTTGTCACACGAGATGAAAAAATGTACTAGGTCATTGTAATCATATAAAATGTGAAAATGGATGACTTAGGCATGGATAATAGCACCCAACCTATAGGTCCTCTTTCTTACTCACTCAACCTTTCTTGGTTAGACTTTCACTGATTCTCAGTCACTCATAGCTTCTCAGACTTAGCTTTTTGAGACCTAGGTAGCCCTCTCAAACCTAGATCCACCTATCTAGGTCTCATCCTCCTAGAATAATAATGACCAATTTGGACAAGATCACCAAAAATTAGGGGTGTCCCATTTTTGGTGTTATTGTCCAATTTCACTTTAGCCTCAAATAGTCAAATTTTCTTGAATCTTTATATTTTCCCCTGTTGGCCTAATGCAAGCTCATCTAACCCATGATCATCAGTTTCCCTATAAAATGTCATTCAATGTCCATTTATAAGGGTGTTCACTCATTCATAAAAAATAAGCAAGAATAAAATCAAGTACATTCAATAAATCTTCCCTATTCTATGCATACAATCTTCCAAAACCAATTCAAGCATATTCAAGCACTCATATTAGTCCCTGGTCATCCAAAGTACAATCTAGTTTTACATCTAGTTAAATACATCATAAAATTACACAAAACACTTCAAATTGGATAACTACATTATCTTGATCCCTCTTTAGAGTATTGGTATATAGGCAGTGTGCCCACACACAGGGTGTGAAGTATATCCAGCATATCCTTTACACACTAACCCCTCCTCTCTTTCCCAAGTTTTCTACTTAAGATAAATAACTATGAGATATTAAGGGTTTTTAAGATTGAATTAGACACATATCAAGATCTGTATAGACCTAGGCTTCAATATTTCATTGCCAGGGTGTCACAGGCCTGCCAAGTAGAACCCAAAAAAGCCAGACCACTAGGATAATAGTGCCAAAAGTAGATAACAATGCCAGAAGTAGATTATAGCACCAAGTAGGAAGGTGTCCTATGTTTGGCATTCTTATTCAATCCAAAAATAGATTTTTGGGTCTTATTTGTGATAGTCTGTCATCCTTGCACAATAATTTATAGACCCTGCATCATCCGTTTTAGCCTAGAATAAAATAAGTTTGATTTCTTCACACTTATTACTATTTTTAGAAAAGGTAAAATACATATCTATTTACAAATATTAGTAGGCTAATTGAGACACATTAATTATTGATTTACATTTACTCAGACCTTTATTTTCTTATGAATTAAACACCTAATTTCCAAAAAGAATAAAATATTTAGTGAACTTAACTTACTTTAAATTTCCACATAAAAACCCTAGAAACCCTAGGGATAATTATCTTTGATTTTTTTCTATAATTTCTTGATTTTTCCAAAATTTAAAAACTAGAAATCTGTCAACTCATTGCAAAAATCTCACATATTTTCTTCAAACCCTAGTTTTCACGTACTAGGTCCTTTTTGCATCAAAACACTAGGAAAAATATAATACTAATTTTAGTTAGATTTTTCTTTAATTTTTCAAAATTAAATCTACAAATTTTCTATAATTTTTTCAAATTACTACACTAATTTTGGAAAAACTCATTCATATCCCTAGTTATATCAAATACATTCTTAGTTATTTTCTAGTACTTTTCACATCATTTAACTAACAATTTAGTTTAATATCAAACTCAGATAATAAATTCAAATACCAAACATTCATAGTATTTGGCACAATAATTTTTTAAAAATCCTTAGTTGCATATACTAGCACCTCTTTTTTTTTTTGGTATCACCTTATATGTTTGACAGCACATTATCCTTTTTGTATAAATTCCAAATCACTATTTTTTGGGACATTGTGTTTCTTATATTCAATACTTTCCCTTTCTAGCACTTGGTTTATTAAAATATATTTAAAAACCTTTAAACACATTTCAAATTGTTTTTCTACTTCACTAATGGCCCAATATACTAGTTTAATGAAATTGATAAAATAAAACTTCAAGAATATTAACCAAACATCTAGATATGTAAGATGACATGATTAGAATTATACAAGAAGAATAGAAAAAAATAACAAATGGAAAATCTTCTCAAACCATAGAATAATTTGATTTTTTTCTATAATTTCTTGATTTTTCCAAAATTTAATAAATAGAAATCTATCAATTCATTGCAAAAATCTCACATATTTTATTCAAACCCTAGTTTTCACTACTAGGTCCTTTTTGCATCAAAACACATCAAAATACTATGAAAAATATACTACTAATTATAGAAATATTTTTAGATTTTTCTTTAATTTTTCAAAATTAAAACTAAAAATTTTCTATTTCAAATTACTACACTAATTTTGGAAAAAATCATTCAAATCGCTAGTTGTATCAAATACATTCTTAGCTATTTTCCAGTACTTTTCACATCATTTAACTAACAATTTAGTTGAAGATCAAACTCAGACAATAAACTCAAATATTAAACATTCATAGTATTTGGCACAAGCATTTTTTAAAAATCTTTAGTTGCATATACTAGCACCTCTTTGTTTTTTTTGGTATCACCTTATATGTTTGACAATGCATTATCCTTTTTGCATAAATTCCAAATCACTATTTTTTTGGACTTTGTGTTTCTTATATTTAGTAATTTCCCTTTTTAGCACTTGGTTTATTAAAATATATTTAAAAACCTTTAAACACATTTCAAATTGTTTTTCTACTTTACTAATGACCCAATATACTAGTTTGATGAAATTGATAAAATAAAACTTCAAGAATATTAACCAAACATCTAGATATGCAAGATGAGATGATTAGAATTTTACAAGAAGAATAGAAAAAATTAACCAATGGACAATCTTCTCAAACCATAGAGCAACCACTTATTAATGACACTATAGGAATAAATATGTCTCAACAACACCCTATAGCAGCCCAACCTTCCTCTATGCCACCAATTGTAGCTATTACATCCCTCTCTCCTAATGTGGTGGCCCTTATGCAATAGATAATATCTCTTCAATGCAAGGTGTAACATATTGAGCAGGGTGTTTTTAGACCTACACAGGCATTGGATTATTTTGCTCTTCGACATACACCATTGGCACATCACATTACTTCTACACCTTTACCACTAGCTTTTGTTCAACCCAAGTTTACTCTATATGATGGTAAGGGTGATCTAAAGACACATTTGAGAGACTTTCATGAAGCATGTTTGGATTATGTACCTAATGATTGGCTACTTGCCAAAAAAATTCTATAGACCCTAAAGGATTATGATCTACAATGGTTTTATAGTCTATCAAATTAGTCAATCACAGCTTTTAATCCTTTAGCAGACATGTTCCTAGCACATTTTAGTATCAACATTGGTGACAAGGTTTCATATCATAGATTGCATAATAGAAACAAAGGTCAAATGAACCCCTCATGGATTATGTTCTTAGATACAAGACTATTTTGGTTAAGCTAACTAGCCCCATGGCTGATCAAGAGCTAAAGGACATCTTCAAATAGAGCCTTCTACCAACATTGCATGCATCCATTATGTTCAAAAGATTCTCTTCATTTACCAAATTGTGTCATACACTTAAGGGAAGAGAAGTCAAGTTAATTTCAATGGGCAAACTCAAGTATTTAAGTGCTTGAGACATAATAAACAAGATTAATAGTAAAGTCCCATATAAGGTAAAAATTAATGACAACATGAATTAAAATAAACCAATAGTCAATGCAACTTTAGATCCCTCTCAGTGTGTGGTTTTATCAGTACCTCCTTGATGTGCATTTACTAGTTTCTATAGCTAGAGTTTTATAGCAACTATTAGAATGTAACATCATCACTCTCCCACCTATTCAGGAAACAGATCTAGCAAAGCCTCTTCCATGGGGATATGATCAACATGCATTTTTCAATTTTCATAGGGCACTAGGCCACACTAAAAATAGATGCATCAATTTAAAACATAAGATATAACATTTGATAGATGATAATCTACTTGATTTGGGCACTTCAACTAAGCCTCCAAAGATAAAGCCAACACAAAATAAGGCTTTAAAAATATTTTTAGATCAATTTTCATAAAATTCAAAACAATATAAATAGGACACATCAAGTGTTTATCATACATACCATACCTCCACTAGCTACATACTAGGCATCTTCAGTTGAGACACATCCTTTGAGTGGTATGATAGGTGTGTATGAGTCCAGAGTTCCATCCAAGACTTCAATATAATTTTTAGATTAGGATATTATGGAGTATGAACTTTTTATTAGAGCACATATCCATAATCAACCTATTCACAGTGTACTCATTGACAATGGTTCCAGTCTTAATATGTGCACCTTCACACTACTATAACATTTGGGTTATTCAGAGTAGGATATCAATCTGACTAATATATTTATTAGTGGGTTCAGTGGGCATGTTTAGATTTCATTGGGTGAGATATTAATTCCATTATAGGTTAGTCCTACACATTTAACTACACCATTCACTATAGTTCCTAGCACAAGAGTTTTTAACATACTACTTGGTCAACCATGGATTTAATGACTCAAATTAGTACCTTCTATAGTTCATAGATACATGAAGTTCATTTATGCTAATCAATTTATTACAATTAGTGGAGTTCTTTATGAGTCACCACTCCCCACTTTAGAGTTATCTACTAACTTTCAGTCACCAAATCTAGTTATTCCACTAGTTTTAGCTTCTATTCTAGTTCCACTTTAGGTTCAACCATAGTTACAACATCCATTGCTAGTACAAAGTTTTCATACACCCCCACATCTTCAAAATTCTAGATGGATTTTAGTGATAGTATTCACACCTAGAGTAGTTACACTGAGATCTCATACAACTACATAGAGAGCATATATTTAGTGAGTATCTTTTCCTACTTCTAGATGGGTCCCTAAGATCCCTAAAGTTGCATCTACTTCTCAAAGTTATAGGGGAATGCCACATTTGGCTTCCACTTTATATATTTTAGAGAAGTTGTAATGTACACACATTTTAGATTCACAATATTAGTCATACACTCATGCCTCATGATCACGCATGATTCAGTTGTTTTACATAGGACACTAGGATAAGGAGTCTCACCCGAGACTCATCGATTAGTATCATTTCTTCTTAGTTCTTCCTATATATAGTTCAAATATTTTCAAAAAATATATAAAAAAATTCAAAAAAATTCAAAAATGTCAAAAATATTTTGATTGTATACATCATCCATGATTTACATCACTACTATCATGTTAGGACTTACATTTATTATTTCATGCTATTTTATGTCAATTTTCTACATTACCATGCTTCACTTGATCTTATTTGAGTGTGTGTAGTGACATCCAATTATTTGATTGCTTCATTATACCCATAGAGGGGGCATTCCTACTTCTACATTCTAGACATACATTGTTATACACACCCATTGGGGGTATCTTCTACATGACTACACCATCTAGGTTATGTCATTTCTACACCAGACACTCTAAGTTATCATGTTGATGTACATTAATTTATAGTTTACATAGAATACTATATTGACATCTCATTACTATCTAACACTTGTGTATTTCTTAAAATATACCTAGAATTATACTACACATGTTTTAAATACTCTCATATTTGATTTGATCAGTTATATGTGCTTGTCTCTTTCCATTTATTACATGATTTCTCTTTTTATTTAGTGTAGCTTGTGTAATTACATTTTTAATTCCATCTTATCTCCTACTTGTGCCTTAAGACATTTGTCAATGTCCTTTGTTTCTTTTTCATGTGTGTGCCTTAGGACATTTGCTAATGTCCTTTTTTTTATTCCTCTTTGTGTATGTGGCCTTTGTGCCAAATTTTCTTATTCACTTGTATGTGTATATGGCATTTTAACATGCCTTCCATGTGTGTTTCTAGTTTGAGTGACATGTATCCATGTCCCTTGTTTGTGTGGCCCCTTAACCGCCCTTGTATGCTTCTTACTTCATATGCTTGTTTTCTCCTCACTATGTGCAATGTTATGATTCCAATCATGAATTTATATTTATTATTGGATGCCATGATGGACATCATGCTCCATCCCTCCATATTTACTACTAAACTAACAACTAACAACTAATATCTAACATTACTAGTCTAGTTTAGTATCATGCACATGCTCTTATATTTTTATATCTATCTAGGCATACCCATATTAATCTAACAATCTATAAATTCAAATATTTATATGTATTTAAATATCTTATCAAATATTCAATGTTATATCTTTCATTTATACAATTTAACACACTTTTATGACTCTTTTCTTCTAAGGGTAGTCATTACAAGTTCATCATTCCTAACCTCAAAAGAGAGGGAATAAAAAAAGGGTTTGTCATAGAGATAAAACCTCATAATATTTGAAACATCAAAATTTATAACAATAAATACCAAATCTAGAGGTCAAACTGATCAAACTAGAGCAAAAAATTAGTGACAGTTTCATATCAACAATCAGTTTTCACACTAGATAACAACACCAAAAATGGATAGTAGCACCATAAATGGATAATATCACCAAAAATAGGGGTTTACATAGTTTGGTGATCCTATCTAGGTAGAAAAACACTTAGGTTTTCTATAAATAGGCAAAAATTTTAGTTTAGGGATAGTTTTTGCACTTCTAGATCCTTCAGATATAACAGTTTTAGCATATTTTCCTTAGATACAAGGGGTTATCATACACAACATGATGGTTCTCACTTTAATTTTATATTATGTATTTGGCATAACTTATAAATCAAATTCATGTTCTAGACATAAATTATTGTGGGTAATATGCACACACATTGATCTTCTTTTATTTCCAAGTTTAGTTTATTTTAGGCATTCTCAACAGTTACGTGCCTTACTCTATCTGTAGGTCGTTGGCATCACATTTGAGTTAAATTTTCATATAAATTTTATATTTTTGAGTACCTAATTTCCTAAGTTGGATTTCATATAATCCTATTACATTAATTTTATATTTTCTTTCATATAAGCCTAATCTCCATCTTTTGAAATGGCCAAGAGTAACCTAGTTTATAGCGCACATTTGGCTATCCATGCCATAGTGTCAAATTTTTAGCACATTCATGGGCTCCATAATCCATCTCATATGACATATATTTTATACTATTATCACTTCATATGGAAATGATGGATCTAAAGGACCAACCTTTGTATTCTTGAGCCACCTATTCAGAGGGATTAGACATACAATCTAAACATTGATTAGCAAATGCATGATTTTTTAACTTAGTTAGTGATGATGGATATAAAGTGGAAACCTTTTTATTATTGATCCACACTCTATGGAATTGATTACTTATCTCCATTCATGATATTACTCTTGATTCATCACATACTCTGTACAATCTAGCATCACAACAAGTTTTATATTGGTTCACATACTCGGTGAGGTTTATTTGTTCCTCTCTCTTCCTTTACTCAAATTTTGTATGTTCTTAATTTATATATAGTGTATCTAGTAAGAAATTATCTACTTCATGTTTTTATTTTCATATTCATACATCATAGCATGCTCTCTCTATACACATCTAACATCACACAGCTTCATGAGTTTTTCCCTTACAGGTAAATTCAGGTATGCTTTCTATTTTTCCTTTATCCTAGTATTTTTCTTTGTTGCATCACTAAAATAAAGGGGGGGGGAATGTAATCATATAAAATTCAAAATTGGATGACTTAGGCATGGATAATATCACCCAACCTATAGGTCCTCTTTCTTTCTCACTCAACCCTTCTCAGCTAGACTTTCACTGATTCCTAGTCACTCATAACTTCTCAAACTTAGACTTTTGAGACCCAAGTATCCCTCTTAGACCTAGATCCATCACCCAAAGTCTAATCCTCCTATAATAATAGCTCTCAATTTTGATAGGAGTGTAGAACTCAGGGGTGTCTCATTTCTAGTGCTATTATCCAAGTTTAATTTAGCCTCAAATGGTCATATTTTCTTGAATCATTATCTTTTCTGCTATCAGCCTAATGCAAGCTCATATAACACATGATCATTATTTTACCTATTAAATTTCATTCAATGTCCATTTATAAATGTGGGCACTCATGCACAAAAAAGAAGCAAGAATACAAGCAAGTACATTCAAGCACTCTTCCCTATTCTCTATATACAACGTTCTAAAACCAATTCAAGCCTATTCAAGCACTCATACCAATCTCTCTTCATCCAAATTACATTATAGTTTTGCATCTAGTTGTATACATCACACAATTGAAAAAATCACTTCAAATGAGCAAACTATATTAGCTTGATCCCTCTTCAGAGTATTGGTATGTAAGCAACGTGCCCACACATGAGGTGTGAAGTGCATCTAACATATCCTTTACACACAAACCCCTCCTCTCTTTCCCAAGTTTTCTACTCAAGTTAAATCTCAAATAACTCCTAAGGGTTTTGAATATTGAATCAGACACATAATAATCTCCGCATAGACCTAGGCTTTAATATCTCACTACCAAGGTGTCACAGGCCTGCCAAGTAGAACCCAAAAAATCTAGACCACTAGGAAAATAGCACCAGAAGTGAACAACAGCTTAGGAAGTAGACTAAAACACCAAGTAGTAGGGTGTCCTAAGTTTGGTTCTCCTATCCAATCTATAAATAGAGTTATGGGTTCTATTTATGATAGTCTATCATCCCTGCATAATAATTTATATACCCTGCATCATCCATTTCAGTCCAGAATAAGCTAAGTTTGATTTTTTCACACTTATTACTATTTTTAGAAAAGGTAAAACACATATTTGTTTACATAAATTAGTAGGCTAATAAAGACACATTAATTATTGATTTACATTTAATCAGACCTCTATTTGCTTAAGAATTAAACACCTAATTCCTAAAAAGAATAAAATAGTCACATACAAGCTACTAAAGATAGATGGGAAAGTGCTTGTACCCTTTATTATAAAGAATTTTTCAAAAAATGGATGAATATAAGACTAAAATTCAAGTATTTGAAGTAAAAAATTAAAAATACATTTTAAGTATGCAATATTTATGCATCTACATACAAATAACACTTAACATATGCAAAGGGTGTATTATTTTCAAGGTAGGACAAGTATGACAAATTAGATAGTTTCAAAAAGGGTGGTGTGTTGGTGGTTTTCAAATAGTAGGGATTTTTTCAATATTCATGACATCACTTATTTTCAAAAATGTAGAAGAGTAAAATGCAAGTTATGGGAACTATAATGAGTGATTTGCATCCATTGGTGCCAATACAATGCAAATACACAAATTATTCTTGAAACCCTAGAGCATACACTGTAACTAAATTTTCAAATACTTTTCCCTATTTAATCCACAAACTTAGGGTGCCCTTAAGAGGGATTCAACAACATATTTCCAAATCACTATGCAGAAAGGGATTTATAATATAGATCTAAGCCCAAAATGACAACCAGTCATGAACATTGAACCAAATATATAATCAACAACATTTGTAAATCATATTATTACACTTCATCAATAAGAAATAGTAAGAAACATAATCATTCTCATTAAATTGAAATAAAATCTTACATACATCGATGTTCCAAAATGCTAACATGGGGATAAGCATGGTGAGTTTACTTCATATTGGATAAGAGAGACACATAAACATGGTCTCAAAACTTGCTAAATGCTATACAACTACAACCACCTTAACAAAGGAGACAATACATTCACATAATAGCAATCCCAAAATTTAGAAGAGCCTATACTTAGGAAAAACAAAGACTAAAAACAACAACAGAATAGAGGATAAGCCCTATATTTATACATTTTTACCCTTTTACAAATCTAGGAATGTGGGTTGCAATTTGTAAAATTACAAAATTACAAAACAACCCTTCAAGTTCCACCAAGATGCCTCCACATAGAATATGCCCTTTTTCTATGCCTAGAATCTTCATTATTTTCCAAGAAAAATGATTGTTATAACTGCCTCTAAAAGTATGATAAAGATTTGCAACAAACCCTTTGATTTCTTGGCTAGAAATTTCTTTTACATGAACTAGAAGGATAAAATTTTCCCTTGGAGACCAAACAAACTTTTTTGTCTTCTTGAGAAATTGCCTAGATATGCCTTTGACCACACATTTGTAAATTTGGAATCTTCTTGAAATTTTCCCTTCTTCATATGCATGCCAAAGAATAACCTTCCTCTTGCAATGATGGCATTTGAACACACTAAACCCATGGCTTCTTGAAAATATTCTATGGAGTGGCCCACATTGATCTTGAAAACCTATGATATTTCTCCCATAGAGTTGTTTGAACAAACAAAGCAATGGAAAATACAAAATTTAAGTTTATTTTACCTTTTTTATTTTTGTCTCTAACTTGCCTTTTCACACTTTGCATTTTTCACACTTTTTTTTCAAATTTTATTTTTAGGGTTAACTCCACATTTTTTAATGCATAAATGCATTACTTTTCATTTTTTGGCCTTTTGGGGAAATTATGATCCCTTTTACAAATTTGTAATTTTTTTTGTTTTAGGGAAATATGGGTCCCATTTACAATTTTACGATTCCTTTGTATTGGGGAAATCTAAAATTCAGCAGGAGTTTTACAATTTGCAAATAACATAATTGCAAATTATAGAATTGTAATTCATAGGTGTAGTTCCTATGGAAAGTTCCCATAGGGAAATGGGAACTCTAGTTGCAATTTACAATTTACAAAATTACAAAATTGTAAATTATAGTTGGAGTTATCGTTTCTTTGAAAATCTTCCTTTAGGTAAATGGGAACTCCAGTTACAGTTTGTAATTTGCAAAACTGTAAAATTACAAATTGCAATTGGAGTTCTCATTTCCCTAAAATGCTTCCTTAGGTAAATGGGAACTCTAACTATAATTTTCAATTTGTAAAATTTTAAATGGCCTTGAAATTTCCCATTTGCACTAGGACCCTCAAGAAAATAGGAATTCCAACTGTAATTTATAATTTTACAGAATTTCAAAATTGTAATTGGCCTTAAAAGTTCCCATTTGCAAATGGACCTCATATTGACTGGTGGAAATGGGAGATCCAAGTGCAATTTACAATTTTTACAAGTGAAAAATTGTAAAATTACATTATTCAATCAAATCTCCTTAAATATCCTCTTAAGTTGACTTTTCTTCATTAGCTTTGATCGAGATTTGGGAGAGTTGACAACAATTTATAATTGCATTTTGGAAACCTACATTTTATAAGTTTCTTCTTCCACACAAATTTCCTAAGGACCTTTAGAGATTCTTCTGTCTATAATTTTTTGAAACTTGCAAATTATTGATTTTTAAACTAACTCCATTCCATCTTAGTCCAGCAGAATACCTTGTATAAGATTTTTTACTAGAATCCTAGCCCTCTTCTCTAGCTATTATTTGATTGTCTATAAAATCATTACCCAAAGCTTCCACCAATTCTACATGATCCAGATTCATCTATGGAATGAAATTTTCATCAACTATCACCAAGGCTACTTTAGGTAGCATCAACTAACCTTTTCCTAGATTGATACTATTAATATTTATCATAAGCACATCATTAGAATTCAATCCCATACTTCCAAGAATAAATTTTACATTCATAGTCATCTATATGAAGTACACTTTTGCAAGCCATGTTTATACATTAATGTCACCAATAAGACCCAAAATGTGTATTACATGGCCACTTGGAATCTTTGATCTTTTGTCCAATCCATCTATTCTTAAACCTTTTTCCCCAAATGATGAGACCTTTACCTTGATGCAACTTGCACTAGTGGAATTTTTTTATCCATTGGAACACATAGCAACCACTGCTACCATCTACAGTTTAGTTGTAAACTAGCTAATTCTTCAACCTTGGTATTTGTAAACCATTTAGGACCACATTTACTATATGAATTGGATCTAGATTGCTTACTGTGTAATCTAAAAACATGCCAACCATTTCTAGATTACTCAGGCTATGTTTAATCAGTTCTTCCCATATATCATCATCATGTTCCATTGTGACAAACTCTATAGCCTACTCCATATCTTCAAAATCATTTATGATAAGTTTTAGAGCTTTCCTTGAATTACCCATATTGCAAAAGCCTTCTCACACTATTTTCTGATGACATATAAATCAACTAGGGCCTCTTGCAAAGTCAAAGTTTTGGAACTCATATTTAGTTATGGTTCAATAGCATCAATGATAGTGGATATGTTGTATACAGACATTGGCTAAGAGAAAATTATTAAAAATAATTATTTGTTGAAACTTGGACCTATTGCAAGTGCCATGAGAGCTACCTCATACATAGTATCTCATAATTGGGGATTAGTAGTAGGAATGTAAGGTACCAAAAGAGGTAGCTACCGATAATGTGCAAACTCAAACACCTACCTCTCCCATGCAGCATCAGATCCATGCAAAAATTTTGAGCACAACATAGTTGATTTAGCATATTGACTTTTTGAAAACACTAAGTAATGGAGGTATTTTGAACCTACCTTATCAAGAAGTTCAATCCAAGCTTTTACTGCTTTAATTGTAACTAGTTTAGTGATAATGATTGTTCCTATCTACAATGTTCCTCTTTCTAATAGAAATGGTGATCTCAATGGCATTATCATTTGACCAAATATAGACACACTTCCCTATTCTACCATCTAAGCATATGTAATTTCCTCATTGATTTTTCCCCCTTGTTTCTTACCTCCTGTAAGATCCAGAACTACCACAGTAATTTGAAATTTATTTTATTTTAAATTGCAATTCACCTTCCCTTTTTCACTACCTTCATGTTTCAAGATCTAGAGCCCTATAAATAATTATCAATTTAAAAATTTGCATTTCACATGGTGATTCTCCACCAACATTCTCTCGTGAACTTTTACTACCTTATTTTTAATTGTATTTCAACCCCTAATCTTCCAAAAAAACTTCATGGTGCATTTTGCAATTTTCATTAGTTAAACCTATAGTTAGCATTAGAATCCTCGCCAACTACCATGTATACTTTCTTGTCCTTCCAAAACTTTGGTTTTTAATTTAATTTGTTCCTTATGTCTCTACATGGGCAAGATATTTTCCACCATAGACTCATTTCTCTATTGTTTTACTCTCATTCAAGCCATATAGGCTTAAGGACCTACAAGTCATGCTACCTAACAACACTTAAAACTTTGTTGCATCTTCATTTATCTATTGACTCTAACACATGGATTCAATGTGCCACCATGGATCCCTTACTAATGTTCCCAATGTATTTGGGCACCAACATTGGCTCTCATCTATGGATGCACACCCTCTATGGGTGTGAAAACAACCCCAAAAAATAAGACCAGGTACCAATCCATTAGGCCACAAAGTCAAAACTTTAGTAATTTCATAGCAAGCACACATGAAATTCAAAAAAATAAGGTAGATCGATAAAAATAGATCAGGAGGATGTGAAAACAAACACACAATAAAAACATGAAAGGAAATATACAAGAAAGGCCCAAAGCAAAGGGGCAATAAAATAATGAAATAACAAAGCTATATACTATACAATATTGTAAACAATCACAGGTTTATTCAAGGAAATGTTTTAGATGTTTGCCATTAACCTATGGCTATAACATCTCAGCATTCCTTAATTTCTTGAACTTTTTTAGTAGCTTGGTGGCCAAGATGAATTAAACCAATCTTTGCACATGCCTGAAAGTGTTATTGCTAAGCTATAATAGAATGACATATTGAAAAAAATCCTTCCTTTATTATCTTAAATATGGAAAAGACCAAACCAAAATATCTTGGTACGTCTTAAATAGCTACAAGTAAGCTTGTTTCTTGGCTACAATTGGGTGAGTACCAAGTAAGAGTGCCTCATTATCCACAATGTCATTCATGCACTCAAAGTACTGCTTGAAAGAAAATTTAAAACATTAATCATTAGGGGCATAAAAGATAACCCCATCTTCATCTAATGACATTCTCCAAACATCATCCTTGTTTTCAAACACCACATCAAGAATAATTGGTTGTTCAAAAACATCCACATTCCCAACAAAGTTACCCAATTCCACATTCATGTATAACACTTCATTTAGAGCACACTTTATATCTTCAATTACATCATGATTTGGTCACTCATTTACTTATGTCATATTAACATCACAAGCAAATTCAGAAGTTAGGATACATACCTTCTTGACTACACTCCAAAACTGATCAACAGTAGTATCACTCATCAATTCCATGGAGGTAGAAACTTACATTGAGAATCTTAATAATTGAACTTCAAAATATCATGATCATTAGATGCAAACTCAAAATCATTTGCACCTTCATCACTCGATTCAGTAATATCACATGGGTGATGTGGGAGGAAGCACTTATCACACCAATCAATGTCTAAATCAAAATTTACCACATTCACTTTGGAATTTAATAGATTAGGCACTTATTTTATAGCCCCTCTATTATGATTTCTATCATCATGTGCAGGCCTCTTCCCTTTATAATTATCTCAATTGTGGAAATCAAGCCGTCTTTTTAATTGATTTGAATTCAAAGCTCTCTCATGACTAGCAGACCCATGAGACAACCCCTTCTTAGCCTCGACCAACTTGTATGGAATCTCTTTGATAGTAGAGGCCAAAGTTTTCATTGTCTCCTCAAGGTTGATTGTCTTAGTGGACTGCATCTTTTCTAGATTAACCAATTTTACATTAGCCTACTTGTTCATGGGATTTCCTATAACCTTTATGTTATTTTTAATTTGGATTGCCATATTTAATGTAAACCACAAGTTTTTGGGAACCTTGTATCTCAAGTATTATGCAACCTTCTTGCCAAAAGCATCACAATATAATTAAGCACATTATATCACTGGGCCTTTTGTTCTCAGACAGTTGCATCATAATCTTGTTAAACTGTGTGTTGAAGTCTTACACACACTTGTTAGTATTCTTTTTGATATTTTTAAACTCAACTAAAATAAATTCAGGATCAATCCTATCACCATACTTAATTTTGAAGGCATTCTTCATTTCTTCCCATGAATCAATGCATCCATAGGGAAGAGAATTAAACCATTCATAAGTGTCTTCCTCTAGTGTGTGCACAAAAAACTTAATGCACACATCTACATGCTCAACCTCATAATCTTCAATGATAATGTGAAAATTCCTCAAGTGTTAATCACCACTCATTGCATTGTTCTCTTGAAACTTTGGAAGGTGGTTCCTTACTTCATTCAAGACTTCATTGGGGTAACCTTCTTTTTCCTCAAAATTTATAGGTCTGAATCTAGGAATATGGAATATAAGATACTCATTTTCATCTTGATCCCTATGCCTCATGATTGATTTGATAGTAGGTTTAAGAATAAATGATAAAGGGCTATGAGGGGGTGAATGTGGTGGACTTGGTGGATCAAACTTGGGAGGCGATTCAGTTGGTTGAGAAGGTGCTAGGAAGTAAATGGGGATGTAAGTTTCATAATAATTAGAATAACTATGACAATCCTCAATAGTAGGAATTTAAAAAAATAAAAGTTTAGTATTATTAGAATTTTGATAGCCCAAATAGTCTTTTGTAGCTGAATGTTGCCCTTTAATTGAACTCCAAACATTTCTCCTTCTTTTATGATGAACACTTAAGGGTGAGACAAGTTATTTTGATGACTCACCTTTGAAGGATGATCTTAGTCCTTATAGATTTGCAAGTAAAATAACTCTTAACGATAAAGATATTTGAATCACATGTTGATCTTTATTTGAAACTAGATGATGTTTTGGAGTCACCACTAGAAGCAAACTTATAGAATATAACCATTTACAAACTTACAGTGATACATACAAAACCATATCTTGCTGAAATTAGTGATGATGTATGAAATCAACGACACTGAAAATTTTAGATTCATATTCAAAAATGGGAAACCTCCTTAAAACTTGACAAATTTATATCTCTTTTCAATAAATTTAGCATATGTCAAATTATCAAATATCTCAATTCCTAGAACATCCCCAGTGGAGTGTTGCGGTGTTGACGGCCAAGATAACAAAGTACATTCAAATAAACTCAACTCTCAAACACATGAGATAATATGAATAATTTTTTTTTTTAAAATTTAGCTAATATTAGTTGCATCAAATATAGGTAGAGAACTATTTCATACCTAAATTTATAATCAGCTCTCTATAAGAGTCCCTGACAACACAAGCGCCAAGATTTTTAGTTTCTTCCTGATAATGGTGCCAGTGAAGTGGTAGTGTTGACAAACCAAAGATAGTCAAAATTTCACAAATTTAGGTAGAAAACTTGATAACATGAAATACTTACATCTCTAACTCTCTATAAGATTGATCTATAGTTATTCAATTATAAAAAATACTTAGAATAATTTAAATAATCCAAAAAATAGATGTTTCAAATAGTAAGCTCACTTTTTTGTAACTTTTTAAAATAACACTATTAAAATATAAATTTTAACAAAAATACATGATTATAAAGCAAGTAATATTCATGTGAAAAAGAAGAAACAAATCAAAGATAAAGACAAACAAAGTTTGTTTACGGGGTTTGACATTTTGTCTACATCCTCGATCCACTATAAGCATGACCGATCCATTAATAATTGATGTGAATTATACAATTAAAGAGTACACCAAATGAATTTTTAAACTCATACCTACATCTCAAAATAATTATCTTCAATATCTCTTTCCTTCTAAAATCTTCCTTCATGCATTTCTAAAGCTCATCAAAAGTTATCAACAATGTTTTGTTGAAAATGCTTCATGCTTTCCAAATAAAATTCCAACCTTTTATATCCTTCCCAATCCCATGGAATATGTTGGTGGCTTTATCAACATATATAAAGTAAAGATGAAGGAATAAAAATCCTTCCCACACCTTTGGTTTTGGAATGAGACTCATCCCAGTGCATTTCTCTTATCTTTTGTTTAAAAAAATATACTTTCCTCCATATTTAAAGGCCACATTACTCTTAAACCACATGGGGCTTATGAAATGTGGGTGGGATAAATGGAAAAAAAATGTAATTCAATGGGTTCCATGATAATATTTAAATGGCCCCATTTACATTTATCACAGCCTTTAATTCCCAATTAATGGAATTTAAAAAATGTGAAAGTATATAATAGGGGAAATATGCAAACTAATTAAATAATGAAATATATATGGGTGGTTTGGTGGTTTACTAACCGCCCCGCCCCCCCCCCCCCCATATATGATTTTGTTTTGAACTTCCTTTTATTTATTTATTTCATTTTTGAACCTTGAATTCATTTGATGCTAGGTAAGATATTATTTCAGATCGGTTTTTCTCGGTGATGATCCTCTCAAATCACTCCTCCCTACTAAGGTGATTTTAGACCTCTAAAAGTGATTTATTTTGGAATAAGGTGAGGGTATTTCTACCTCACTTTTTTAGTTTCCATCCACTTATCCTTCCCTGGATGTGTCCCTTTTACACCCACATGAAGATATTTAACAACACATGTTCATGAAGTTCACTTTCCTGTCAAGAATGGTATCTTCCTATAATTCATTTAGATACTCTAAAGAAAAATCTTGAAAAAAAGGTATAGAAACACTTTCATTATAATCTATAATCATATGAGGCTCATACAACTTCATATTTTCAACATTCATAATGGAATAAATATGCATATATGGTGGTAAATCTAACCAAAAAACATTATTACCAATCTTTTACAAAATTTTAAATGGACCATATCAAATTGGTTTAAGATTTTTACCTTCACCTTTAAGCCTCTCCTTACTGATATGAAGCCATACTTGATCACCAACTTAAAAATGATGATCAATTCAATGTTTATCATGCCTAGCCTTGTATTTTGATTGATTTTTCTCCAACTATTCCCTGACAATCTGTTGAACCAATTGTATCTTCTAAATGAAATTTTTGACCTTCTCAGCATCAAATCATCCATTTGTATTTGATTCCTTCTCAAATTTTAAGTCCAATGGTGACCTAGGTAGATAACCAAAATAAGTCTCAAAAGGAAACTTTTGTGTGGAAGAGTGTAGTGCTCGATTATAAGCATGTTGCACATAACATAGATGTTCATCCCATAATTTAGGATGTTTACTATAATAACCTCAGAGTAGATATACCATTATATGATTAACCACCTCTATTTTTCCATTGGTTTATGGATGAAATGTATTAATTTTGTTTAGCTTAGTGTCCATCAAGTCCCACAAGGTTTACCAAAACTCTCTTAGAAATTGAGAATCCCGATCAAAGATAATAGATGTGGGTAATCTAAAATGAACCCAAACATGCTAAAAATTTAGTGTGCTTCTCATTCACCAATAACATGTTTATTACAAGGAACTAATACACACATTTTAATTAATTTATCTATAATGGCATAGAGATAATCATGTTTCCTTCATTTCATAGGTAAACCTCCTACAAAATCCATATAAATACTTTCTCAAGATCTATTAGGAATATGGAGAGGTGTATATAAACCCAATTTCTTGTTACTAGGCTTACTTTTAGCACAAAGAATACAACTCCTTATATATTTTGTAATAAATTCTTGCATATGAGGCATTTAATAATACATCTATAATTTTGAAACTATCTTACCAACACTAAAGTGACCTAAAACAAGAGAAGTGTGATCTTCTCTGACCATATGCACTCACTCATCTTGTGGAATATAGATTTTTCCAAGATGATATAAGATTCCATCATTCACATGATATTCAACTTCTCCACCTATTTACCACTCATCAAATCTTCATACACTTCCTTAAAGTTAGCATCATTAATATATTATTCTTTATAACTTTCATGAATTAAATAAATATTCTATAAAATAACTAATGCAACAATAGTAGGTCTAGAAATCATGTCAACAACCTTATTATGTACCTTTATTATACCTTATCACAAGGTGAAACTGATACAGGAATCCCATCCACTAAAATTGTCTTGATTGTTGCAGCTTGGTTTGTGATTGAAGATACTATAGTGGTTGATGATCAGTGTGAATCACTATCTCTTTTCCCATCAAATAATTCTTCCATTTCTTCACACTCCGCACCAAAGCATATAATTCTTTATCATAAGAATGATATTTTCTTACCACACTTGTGAAGGTTTCTGAATGATAAAAAATTGGTTTCCTTTTTTGCATCAAAACTACCCCCATAGCATATTTGATTACATCTATCTCAATTTAAAATGGCTATTGAAAATCTAGAAGTCCTAAGATATGAGTAGTACTTATTTTCTCTTGCATTGTATCAAAATATCTTTGATGTTTGCCTCCCCACAAAAAGACTTTCTTATTTCTAGTCAAAGAATGTAAAGGAGATTCAATAAATAAGAAGTTAGCAATAAATTTTCTCTAGTATTGAACTATACCAAGAAAGATTCAAACCTCTATTACATTATTAGGTTTAGTCTAGTTAACAATGACCTAAAAATTTTCAAGATCAATTTTCAATGTACCATGTCTCACAACATAACCCAAATAAACCAAAGATGTTTTCCAAAATTCACATTTAGACATCTTCAAATATAGTTTCTCCTTTCCCAAAGCATCTAAGACTTTGTGAATATGAAAGACATGATCAACCCATGATTGACTAAAAATTAGAATATCATCTAAGTAGACTATCACAAAATCATCAATGAATGGCCTAAAAACATCATTCATCACACGCATGAAAGTATCTGGTGTATTTCATAATCCAAAATGCATAACAAGCCATTCAAACAAACCCTATTTTGTTTTAAAATTAGTTTTCTAGATGTCACCTTCATTGATTCCCACCTAATGATAACCACTTCTTAAGTCTAACTTAGTGAAATAAACAACATTTTTCAACTAAACTAATAAACCATCAATATGAGGAAGAGGGTAACAATTTTTTACCATGATTTTATTTAAGGCATGAAAATCAACACACATTCACAATGTGCCATCTTTCTTAGGCACCAAAATGATAGGCAAACCATAAGGGGATGAACTTGGGTAGATAATTCCTTTTTCCAACATTTCCATCACTTGCTTCTTGATTTCCTCATTTTTAACCATGGACAATCTATACATACTAATGTTAGGAAAAGGTGCATCCTATAATAATTGTATCTCATGTTGAATCCCTCTTTTAGGAAGTGGGCCCTATAGATCTTGAAAAACATCATCATCGTTAGAAACAATTTTAACCAATTCATTATGATGTTTAGGATCACAATTCTCAAAAGCCTTTTCATGATCTTTCTCTTCAGATTTGATCACCATGAATAAAAAATTATTTCTTAAATTTACAAGCCTTTTCATTTTCCCTATAGTAACCAAAGAAAGACTTATTTTCACATGATGATCTCTAACAATATATTCAATCCCATCTTTAAAAAGCAAGTACTTATTCTCTTCCCTGTAGAAGATTGATTTGTGATCATAAAGATAATGATTTCCCAAAACCACAACACAAATGTATAATGGAAAAACATCTAAATCAACCTCATTAATGAAATTTTTAGTAATGGAAAATAAGTCTACAAATTCTTGTTACCTATAATTTTACATCATCATAAACCCAGACCAAAGGATAAGGCTTAGGATGTAGTTTGGTTTGGAGTCCTAATTTATTCACAACTTTCTCTGAAATTAAATTATCTTGAAATCCACTATCAAATAGAGTCTATTTTAGTATGTTTAGAAATAAATCTAAGGTGGAAAAGCTGATTTATTTTCTTCTCATCATGCATAGATTGTGTTTTAGAGGAAGATGAAACATTAGATGAACTAGTGTTAGAAGAAGAGGAAGAATTACAACCTTATAAACTCATGGTCGTGATCTTGGTCTCATCACCAAAATCAGATCCAAGATCATGCACAACAATATTGGTTTTATTTTCTTTTCCTTTCTCATTGTTAAACCATTTAGGTTTTAATTCTAGATGTAATTTCCAACACTTAGATTCATCATGATTTTTCTTGTAATGATTAAAAAATGGCTTTTCATCTTCCTTTTTAACTGTATAAGTCATTTTTTGCTTACCTTTTCCTTTCAAACCTTTGTCTTTGATTTTAGATTGCTTGGGTTTTTCCTTAGGAAAGCTCTTTTTAAGAATTTCCTAATAGCTTCCAAGTGAGTAGCTTATACACAAACATAATCCAGATTAGTATGATTTAAAACCAGTAACATATGTCATAGATAAATATGTAACCCACCAAGATACTTCATCAAAGTCTCTTGTGTGTGTAAGGGAATATTCAAATGTAAAACTTGCATCCCAAACCCCTATGTATAATCTTATACACTTTGGCCCTTGGCTTGCCTAAGTGGTTTCCAATCCATCATGGCTTATTTCATGTGGCCCAAAGGATAAAATTGCTTAGGTAACTTAGAAATGAATTCATTCCAATAAGTCACATTACCTTGTTTGACCAAATCCTCTTGTTGCTTTCTTTCCCACCAAGTAAGTGTTGTACCACCCATCCAAAATGTAGCTAGCTAAATTTTTGCTCTTTCATCTATAATATTTTGAATCTCATAGTATACATCAATATGCTTGATCTAATTATCCAATTTATCTACATTCGATTATCCATTATATATAGGCAACTCAAACTTAATATCAATCTTTAAATAGGGAAGAGACTCAGATACTTTTAATGATTTATCATCATCTGCACTGGGAGTTTAAGGAGACCAAGGAATTTCCTCTTCATCTTTACCTTTATTTTCCCACTCAATTTAACTTTGCCTTTCACAATATAGCTCCTCTATCATGATTTTCATTTTCTCAAAAGATTAACAATGTCGTGTTCTTGATTTGATTCCCCTTCCACTGGTGTCACTTGAGTTGTACACTATGTACCTATATTAAGATTGTACTCTTCTAATTCACCTTCACCACATCTAGATCTTGACCTATTTAACATAAATAATCCACTTGTAATCCAAAAATATTTTTATCTAGTATAGATCACTAGATTCGATACCAAATTGATCTCAAAACTACTTAGAATAATTTGAATAACCCAAAAAATAGATGTTTTGAATAGTAAGCTCACTTTTCCATAACTTTCAAAAAAACACTATTAAAATATAACTTTTACTAAAAATACGTGATTAGAAAGGAATTAATATTCACATGCAAAAGAAAAACCAAATCAAAGAGAAAGACAAACAAATTTTGTTTATGGGGTTCGACAATTTGTTTATATCCCTAGGTCCACTATAAGCATGACTGATCCATTAATATTTGGTACAAATTTTACAATTCAAGAGTACACCAAATGAATTTTTAAATAACTTATACTTGCATCTCAAAATAATTCTCTTTAATATCTCTTTCCCACTAAAATTTTCCTTCACACATTTCCAAACCTCATCAAAAGCTATCAACAATGCTTTGTTAAAAATACTTCATCCTCTCCAAATAAAACACCAACCTTTTATATCCTTCCCAAGCCCATGGAATGCATTGGTGGCTTTATCAACATATTTAAAATAAATCTAAGGGGATAAAACCCATTCCCACACCTTTAGTTGTGGGATGAGACTCATCCCAATGCATTTCTCTTATCTTTTGTTTAAAAAAACATACTTTCCTCCATATTTAATGGCCACATTACTCTTATACCATGTGGGGGTTATGAAAAGTGGGTGGGATAAATGGGAAAAATAAGATAATTTGATGGGTTCCATGTTAATATTTAAATGACCCTATTTACATTTATCATGACCTTTAATTCCCCATGAATGGAATTTAAAAAATGTGAAAGTATATAATAGGGTAAATATGCAAAATAATTAAATAATGAAATATATATGGGTGGTTTTGTGGCTTATTAATCCCCCCCCCCATATATTATTTTATTTTGAACTTCCATTTATTTATTTATTTTGTTTTTGCACATTGAATTCATTTGATGCTAGGTAAGAGATTATTTTGGATCAATTTTTCTTAGTGACAATCCTCCCAGATCAAAGAGTCTCCAAAAACACAAGTAATCAGGACTTCAATTTAATCCTTAGAAATGGTTCTATCAAAGTGTTGGTTCCCATTTATGCACCTCTTTTTCTTAGCCTTAAACACTTGAGAATAATGGAAAACTAAGATGAAAAATCCATTGATATGTCATTATAGTTGGGGAAGGCTTTGACATCAAGGCTAGACCAAATATAGACAATGAATTCAAGGCACCAATAGAGGGTATGGTAATCTCCCTGCTACTTATGGCTCTACCTAAACCAAGGTGAGAGGACCTAAGGGGTAGCTTACTCACATGGAGTGATTCTACAATTCAACCTCCATGGGTATTTTTGGCATAAAGAGACCCAAATATGACCAAGGTACAACCAAAGTTGCACACTCCACCTATGAAGGGTTGTCACATAGAATGCACAAATGCACTAAGTCAAAGATGAGCTACTGAAGATAGATATGGGTGTGATTGTAACCTTCATTCTAAATAATTTTTCAACAATAAAGGGCTAAATAGAAGACTATAATGTTGATCTTTAAAGTATAAAATACAGATACACTTTAGATATGCAATATTTATCCATCTACAAGTAAATAACACTTAAGATATGCAACAAGGGGTATTATTTATAGGGTAAGATAGGTAGAATAAATTAGATAGTTTAAAAAAAGGTGATGTGCTAGTGGTTACATCACTTATTTGTAAAAATGCAAAAAATTAAAATGCAAGCTATGAGAACTACAAGGAGTGATTTGCATCCATTTGTGCTAATACAATGCAAATACCCAAATGATTATTAATACCTAAATGATTCTTAAAACCCTAGAACATACACTGAAACTAAAATTTCAAATGCATTTCCCTATTGAATCCATAAACCTAGGGTGCCCTTAAGAGGTATTCAACAACATATTTCCAAATCACTATGAAAAAATGGATTTATAATCTAGATCTAAGCCAAAAATGACAACCAATAATGAACATTGAACCAAATATCAAATCAACCACATTTTCAAAACATATTATTGCACTTCATCAATAGAAAATACTAAGAACCACAAGCATTCTCATTAACTTGAAATAAAATCTTAGATACATCAATGTTTTAAAATGTTGCCATGGGGAAAAGCATGGTGAGTTTGCTCCATGTTGGATATTCACACAGTAATTATCCCAAAATTTGGAAGAGTCTATACTTAGGAAAAACAAAGACCAACAATAAAAACAATAGAATAAAAGACAAGCCTTATATTTATACATTTTTACCCTTTTGTAAATCCAAGAATGTGGGTTACAATTTAAAATATTGTAAAATTACAAAACAACCCTTCAATTTCCACCAAGATGCCTCCACATAAAATTTTCCCTTTTTCCATGCCTAGAATCTTCATTATTTTTCAAGAAAAATGATTTTTATAACTATCTCTATAAGTAATGATGAATATTTTCAACAAACCCTTTGATTTCTTGGCTAGAAATGTCTTTTACATGATCTAGAAGGAGAAACTTTATCCTTGGAGACCAAAAAAACTATTTTGTCCTCTTGGGCAACTGCCTAGAGATGTGTTTGACCACTCATTTGTAAATATGGAATCTTCTTGATAGTTTCCCTTCCTTATATGCATGCCAAAGAACAAACCTGCTCTTGCAATGATGGAATTTGAACACACTAGACCCATAGTTGCTTGATAAATCTTCTTTGGAATGACCCACCTTGATATTACAAACTTGAAATATTTCTTGCATGGAGGTGTTTGAACAAATAAAGTAATGGAAAATGCAAAACTTAGGTTTATTTTACCTTTTTTTCTTTTTGGATCTAGCTTGCCTTTTCACACTTTTCATTTTTCACATTTGCTTTTTTTAAATTTGCTTTTTAGGATTAATTCCACATTTTTAATGCATAAATGCATTGCTTTTCATTTTTTGGCTTTTTAGGGAAATTTTGGTCCCTTTTTTAAATTTACAATTTTCCTTATTCTAGCGAAATCCATGTCCCATTTGTAATTTTATAATTCCTTTGTATTGGGGAAATCTATAACTCAATAACAATTTTCCAATTTACAAATTGCATAATTGTAAATTGTAGAATTGCAATTCATAGTTGTAGTTCGCCTAGAAAGTTCCCTTAGGGAAATGGGAACTCCAACTACAATTTGAAATTTTTAAAACTAAAAAATTACAAATTGAATTTGGAGTTCCTATTTCCATAAAAAGCTTCATTTAAGTAAATGGGAACTCCAACTATAATTTTTAATTTACAAAACTTCAAAATTACAAATTACATTTGGAGTTCCTATTTCCCTAAAAGGCTTCCTTAGGGACATAAAAACTCCAATTGTAATTTTCAATTCATACATTTGCAAAATTGTAAATGACATTGAGAGTTCCCATTTACACTAGGACCCTCAGGGAAATGGGAATTCCAACTTAAATTACATAATTATAATTGGGCTTGAAAGTTCCCACTTGTAAATGGACCTCATGTTGACCAATGATGACTAGCAAAAATGGGAGATCCAAGTGCAATTTTCAATTTACACAAGTGAAAAATTATAAAATTGCATTCTTCCGTCAAATCTGCCTGAAATTCCTCTTGAGTTGAATTTTCTTCATTAGCTTTGATCAATGGCTTTGGTAGAGTTGACCATAATTTACAATTACATTTTTGAGACCTGCATTTTGCAAGTTTATTCACCCACACAAATTTCCAAGGGAAATTTGGAGATTCTTATGAAATTTTTTGAAACTTGTAAATTCTTGATTTTCAACCTAACTCCATTCCATCTTGGTCTAGCAGAATACCCTATAGAGGATTTTTTACTAGAAGCCTAGCTCTCTCCTCTAGCCATTATTTGATTCTCCATAAAAGCATTCCTAGAAGCTTTAACCAGCTCTACATGCTCTAGATTCATCTATGGAATGGAATTATCATCATCTATCACCAAGGCTACTTTAGGTAGCATCAATTGACCTTTTCCTGGATTGATACTACCAAGAGTTATCACAAGCACATCATTAAAATTCAAGCCCATACTTCCAAGAACAAATTTTACATTCATAGTCATCTATACAAAGTACACTTTTACAAGCCATGTTTCTAAATTAATTTCACCAATAGGACCCAAAATGTGTATTACATGTCCACTTGGAATATTTGATCTTTTATCACACCCATCTATTCTTAAACCTTCTCCATAAAAGATGAGACCTTTGCCTTGATGCAACTCGCACCCGTGGAATTTTTTGATCCATTGGAACACTTAATAACTACTCCTACCATCTAGAGTTTACTTGTAAATTAGTTGATTCTTCAACCTTAAGATTTGAAAACCATTTGAGACCACATTTACTATATGAAGTGGATCTAGATTACCAACTACATGCTCAATTAACATGCCAATAATTTAAGGATTGTTCAGGTTATGCTTAATTAGTTCTTCCCACAAATCATCATCATGTTGCATTGTGATGAACTTTATAGCTTGCTTCATATCCTCTAAATCATTTATGACAAGTGATATAGATTTCATTTAATTACCCATATTGCAAAATCATTCTCATATTTTTTGTCAATGACATACAAATCAGCTAGGGCCTCTCATAAAGTTAGAGTTATGGAACTCATATTAAATATGGTTCGATAGCATCAATGATAGTGGCTGTGTTGTATATACATGTTGGCCAAGATTAAATTTTTGACAATAGTTATTTGTGGAAATTAGACCTATTTTGAGTGCCATGAGAGCTACCTCATACACATTATCTTGTAATTGGGGATCGGTAGTAGTAATGTAAGGTACCAAAAGAGGTAGCTACCAATCATGTGTAAACTCAAACACCCACCTCTCCCATGAAACATCAGATCCAGGCAACAATTTTGGGCACAATGTAACTACTTTAACATATTTCCTTTCTAAAAACACCAAGTAATGAAGGTATTTTGAATTTACCTCATCAATAAGTTCAATTCAAGATTTTCCTACTTCAATTGTATCTAGTACAGTGATATAGATTATTTCTATAAACAACATCCCTCTTTCTGCTAGAATGGTGCTCTCAATGGCATTACCATTTGACCATCTTTAAACATGCTTCCTTATTTGACTAGCTGGGTACATGTACTTTCCTCAATGATTTTTCCCACTTGTTTCTTACCTCCTGTAGGATCCAAAACTACTATAACAATTTGAAATTTATTTTATTACAAATTATAGTTCACCTTCCATTTTCTATCACCTTCACATTTTAGGATCCGTATCCCCACAAATAATTTTCAATTTACAAATTTGTATCTGGCATGGTGTTTCTCTACCAACATTCTCCCATGGACTTCTACTACCTTATTTGTAATTATTTTTTGACCCCTAATCTTCTGATAAAACTTCAAGGTGCATTTTTTAATTTTCATATGTCAAAACTACAATTAGTATTATAATCCCCACAAAATACCATACATCCTTTATTGTCCTTCCAATGTTTTGGTTTTGAATTTAATTTTGTTGGGTGAATATTTTGTTAATCAGCGTACTGATCAACAAAATAGGTCTGATCAACCACAGCAAGAAGATTGGTCGGCCAAGTGTGCAGCTTTACTACATCAACTGGAGACAAATCTCTCCTCTCATCAAGGGGAGGTTCCCTATTAAATATGTAGAGGTTATATACTATATATATAAGCAGAAAGTAAGACACAGGGGTAGGATAAACCATCCATCTCTCTTTTTTTAGAGATGATGCTAATAAATAAGGAAGAAATCTTGGGTGATGGGGAAGATACTTCTCTTTTTTCAAAAGCAACTTTCAGCCAAGAGCCAAATTCCTTCCTAAATAGTAGAAATCCTAGTGCACTGACAGAAGGCACTTCTCTTCTTTCAAAAGTGTTCTTCAACAGGTAGCAGGAATCTTTCAGGTAGCAAGCAACTGATAACGGGGGTGCTGAGCAACCAGCAACCTGAGAGAGAAAAATAAAGAACAATGGGGGCACCAAGCCATCCCAAGGATCTTTACATAGGAAAGGAAAATGCAAACACACTGAAGTTACTTATGGGGGCACAAAATCATCCCACAATTGGCCTTCAGGACACCTTCTTGATCACCTCCACTAATTCTGCTTGTTAAATCAAATGGAAAAGAAAGCTCCTAGGAAATAGACATATGAACAATCTCCTAAGATAGCACAAGCTATAACAGCATAAAGTCTGCAAGTAACTTGTTTTCTCATTCAGATAAAATAATATGAATTACAATCTGAGCTCAAAGTCTCACTAATGCCTTTCAATTTGGGTAGAGTTTCACTTCTGGTAAGGGGAAGATCTCCTCTATAACAATGAAGGAGTTTACATTATATAGAGGCTAGGAGAGACTTGGCATTTTCTCCTAATGAAGTGACATATTCAGCACACTCAATGCCTTAGATGCATTCTTGGTTTTGTCAAGAAGGGCCCTACTGGAGTAGGGTGGCTGCCTTAAATGTGGTGTGTCGATTCCTCTCTTAGTGCCTCCTCCTTAGCCTGAATCACTCATTCATTCACCTGCTTGTCCACGCAACTATCTACTCTGTCTTTACTTCTAAGGGGATAAGTAGATGATGCTTTCAATGTTATCATCTCCCAAATATCTACCTAGTGAACTGTTTCACCTACTAGAAATAACTCCTACTGAGTTTCCCTCTTTGTCTCTTCCTTCTCTTGGTCTGGCTTTAGAGTCTTTTAAACACAATTGGGTCTGTGCCTTGAGTCTACTAGAATCAACAAATACTTCATTGCAACAAATTTGATGTTTATGGGCCCATCATGCTTCCTATCAACTCTTTTGTGTCTTTCTCACTTGCCATGGTCACTTTCCACTGTGACGTAGGTGAGGACATGTGGCGGCATCCAAAGCTTCAAAATAGGCTTATCAAAATAAGCTTTGAAACTGATTAGTGGCTGAGGGAGGCATAGACATAAACACATGGTATCTTTTACTACATTGGGTCAGGACACGCAACGAGTTCTACTCTATGAAGCTTTATTCAAAACTGTGTCTTAGCTCGTGACACTTGGTAGCTTCCATAGCCCTCTGAGGCTCAAACCTTTCTCAAAGGGAACTTGCCCTTTGGGGTCTTCTTGGTGGCCTTCAACTTTGATTCTTCGATGGTCTTTCATCCCCTTCATTTCCTTTGACATGTGGCACCTTTCGCTCTTTGAAAAAGTGCCATGTGGCATCTTTCATAGGAATGGGTGAGGACACATGGCATCTTCCACTATTAACACTTGCAGCATCCTTCTCCTTGGTCCTTTGTGACATTGTAGAAACATTTGGGGCTTAGTCAAGCTCTTGTACATGATGACACTTGCCAACCTCTGCCAATCTCTACAAGGGACACGTGGCACAGTCTGAATACACTTGTTAGTCATGTGGATGTAGACACATGGCACATTTTGCTTTGACCCACCAAGGATATGTGGTAGCTTTTGGTGTTTTATAGGAATCATGCAGACGATGACAAGTGGCAACTTCCACTGAGTTCTAGCAAGACTACAAAGATCAAAAGGATTTATTCAAACCATCTTGGTTGATGAAACGTGGCATGTTCCACTCACTTCTGAGACTTACCTGGGGCCTGCCATGGTCTTTAATGAAAACAAAAAGTAGAAGAAAGAAGCCATAGATAATGACATGTGTCAGCTTCTACTGAGCTTTAGAGGGGACATGTAGCATGTTCTACTACTCTTAGATGAATACATTGGGGCCTTTGGTAGTCACCACTTGTCACCATCTGTGGGACTCTAAGAAACTCATTGAAAGAAGCCTTGTAGCTTATGAAAAGGCTAGAGATGCAGACACTAACACTTGTCACATTCCATGGAGTTTCAATGAGACACATGGCAGCTTCCACGGGCTTTTTCTTAAACCTGTTGATTGAACCCGTAGATTAAACCAACTATTCATTGTTTCTTCCTTTGACTGAGGCCACCTTTGAAATGCTTAAACCTTTGAACCTTTGAACTCTAGACAAAGCACTTGACCCATTGAACCTGTTAGTCCCTTTACCAAAAAGTTTGAGAAAATGATGAAATTGAATGTTTCAGAATAAATTTTTGGAAAGGGGAGGGACAATTTTGGCCATTTAGGACCAAAATGGTCCTATGTTGTCTGAAAAATGAGGGATCACTTTTTAGGGACAATAGCTGGCTCCAGTTGGGAAACTTCCTTCAGATGAAAACTTGAAACATAGCTGAGGGGAGTAGAAACTAGAATTCTAGTGCCTTGAAGTGTGCCATTGGGCTACAGAGTCATGCTACCCAAAAAGAAAGGCTCCAAAAAATGAAAATGAAAAGCACAAAATAGAACTAAAGACTATACAGATATACATATGTACAGATGATCTTATCTGATGCCTCAAGATTTGAAGCACTTCAGGTGCTACCCACTATGAGACAGTGAAAATGGTGTGCCATCTTGATAAACTAGTAGGAAACCATTTTGTCCCCAAAAATGGTGATGGGGGAAAGGAACTCTCCACTAGGAGGCCACTTTTCTATGTCTTCCCCTTAGTTTTCTTTTCTTCTTGCCCTAAAGCAAGACTTGACTTTTGGTCCAAAAATCATGAATCTTTGCTCTCCTCACAAAGAGTTCCTTTTCCTAATTTTGATGGGCAGAAGCATGGCCTAGTACCATAATTTGTTGTTCTGATAGCTCAGCCCAACACACGTCTTGATTATCCCCCTCAGATATCTCAAATTCTTTTTCATTTGGAGGGGAGGGTTCTTCTACACTTATGATGTACTCCAATTCTTCTGCTATTTCATCCCTGCTTGAATACTCAAACAAAATTTGGGCTACAGGGGCCACCATTTGGGTCTCAACACATTTGACATGATCAATTATGTCAAATGGCTAGATTGGACTAGGCACAGGGGATGAGAGTTCTTACTTTTGGTTTATGGGAGGGGTGGGAAGACTGGCCTATGAATTTGAAGTAGAAGGTGCAAAAATGTTTGGGATACTTACTTTCTTAGCAATCACTGGGTCCTTTGGCTAGATAGGCAAAGTGGCCCCATGCTTAGCAATTAAAATCACAAGTTGAGGTCACTCCTCTATTTATCCTTTATCAACTTGTTGAGCTGACTAATTCTAGGTATGGGTGACTAGAGCATATGATCCCTCAGATGCTTCACCTTTACTTCTAGGTTAATCCTAGTAATCCAAGAAAATAATGTGGGAGTCACTAGCTGACTCTTCTTGATCCTCTATGAAGAGACCAACGTCATTTTCTTGATTAAACTCAGGTTGGAAAGAGAAATCATGCTCTGTTTCCAAATACCCAACTACTGAGTTGGCTGGAGGTACTTCAATGGCAAGGTTCCTCTATGGGGGAGGAAGATGATTGGGTTGCCCTTGATGTGCTTGATTAGGGAATGTCCTCCTTGGTACATCTCTGTATGAAGGAGTAGATGACATCCCTTGTGTCATTTGTCTTTTGAGGGCTAGCACTTCATTTTCTATCTCCTGCACCATTAGATCAGTGGTGGCTGTAGGTGAGTTATCAGAAGATGAGGAAGATGTGCCTCTATTTAAATCCCTTCTTATCTTTTCAGCCAAGATAAGGTCATCTTCTAACTTAGTGGCTAAGTCTTGAACAGCTTCAAGATCTATGCAGCCAGCACGTCTTAGCAGAAAACTCACTTCATGCAGCTCTAAATTTATGAAGAAGCATTTGAGGTTCTCGGGTGTGGGCTGAGCAACTGTAGGAATCCTTTTTCTTAGCTTGTTGAATTTCACAATAAATCCCTCCTGGGCTCATGAGGTTCCTTCTTCATCTAGGTAAGTTGGGCTAGCAAATCATGAACATCTTTTGTAGGTTTGAACCTTGCTTCAAACTTGGCTTTGATAGTGTCCCAGCCAATCACTAATCCAGTCTGCAGATGGTAAAACTAGTCTACAGCAGCACCTTGTAGTGTCTCCACAAAAAGTCTGACTACCACATCTTTAAATTCCACCCCTATCACACCATAGGCTACGGTGAAGGCTGTAATGTGTTCATCAGGGTGGACTCTTCCATCACCAAATAATTTGGGGAAATTCTTCCTTGAACTGAGTGGTAGCTCATGCAGGGGTGGACTTAGATTAAGTGGGCCAAATGAGTTACCCCAGGGGCCTCAAAATGCCATGATCAGATTATGAAAAATAGGGATAACACATCTAAGTGGAGTTTCCAAATTATAGGACAAAAATGGAAAAGAAACTGGCCCTACTTCAGCTTAAAGCTTGAGGCTTCAAACTGCACTTTCTTTCCCAACATCTCTAATTTTGCAGACTAGATAATATAATGGAGATGGATGAAAATGGTAAGGCTATAAATGGATAATGGGTAAGACCCAGATGGGAGTTACTAGACTCTATAATGGATAAGGGAAGGAACTACTTCAATCTAAAACTTGAGGCTTTAGACCACACATTCATCCCCAGTAAAGTCACCAAAAATTGTTGGGTGAATATTTTTTCAATCAACGTACTAATCAGCAAAATAGGTCTGATCAACCACAACAGGAAGATTGGTCAGCCAAGTGTGCAGCTTTACTAAATCAACCAAAGACAAATCTCTACTCTCATCAAGGGGAGGTTCCCTATTAAATATGTGGAGGTTATATACTATATATATATATATATATATATATATATATATATATATATATATAAGTAAAAAGTAAGACACAGGGGTAGGATAAACCATCCATCTCTCTTTTTTTAGAGATGATGCTGATAAAAAAGGAAGAAATCCTATGTGATGGGGAAGATACTTCTCTTCTTTCAGAAGCAACTTTTAGCCAAGAGCCAGATTCCTTCCTAAATAGTAGAAATCTTGGTGCAATGACAGAAGGCACTTCTCTTCTTTCTGAAGTGTTCTTCAGCAGGCAGTAGGAATCTTTTAGGTAGCAATTAACCAGTAATGGGGGTGCTGAGTGACCAGTAACCCGAGAGATAAAAACAAAGAACAATGGGGGCACCACGTCATCCCAAGGCTCTTTGCATAGGAAAGGAAAATGCAAACACACTGAAGGTACTTATGGGGGCACAATATCATCCCATAGTTGGCCTTCAAGACACCTTCCTGATCACCTCCACTAGTTCTACTTGTTAAATCAAATGGACAAGAAAGCTCCTAGGAAATAGACATACAAAAAATCTCCTAAGATAACACAAGCTATAACAGCAAAAAAGTCCACAAGTAACTTATTTTCTCATTCAGATAAAATAATATGAATTACAATCTGAGCTCAAAGTCTCAATAATGCCTTTCAATTTGGGCAGAGTTTCACTTTTGGTAAGGGGAAGATCTCCTCTATAACAATGAAGGAGTTTACATTATATAGAGGCCAAGAGAGACTTGGAACTTTCTCCCAATGAAGTGACCTATTCGGCACACTCAATGCCTTGGATGCATTCTTGCTTTTGTCAAGAAGGGCCCTGCTAGAGCAGGGCAGCTACCTTAAATGTTTCATGTCTATTCCTCTCTTAGTGCCTCCTCCTTAGCCTGAATCACTCATTCATTCACTTGCTTAGCCATGTAACTGTCTACTCTATCTTTACTTCCAAGGGTACAAGCAGATGGTGATTTTAATGTTACCATCTCCCAAATATCTACCTAGTGAACTACTTCACCTACTAGAAATAACTCTTGCTGAGTTTCCCTCTTTGTTTCTTCCTTCTCTTAGTCTGGCCTTAGAGTCTTTTAAATGCATTCAGGTCCACACTTTGAGTCTTCTAGAATCAATAGACACTTCATTACAATAAATTTGACATTTACAGGCCTGTCATGCTTCCTAGCAACTCCTTTGTGTCTTTCTCACTTGCCATGGTCACTTTCCACTGTGACGCAGGTGAGGACACATGGTGGCATCTATAGCTTCGAAATAGGCTTATCAAAATAAGCTTTAAAATTGATTAGCGCATGAGGGGGGCATGAACACAGACACGTGGTAGCTTCCACTACATTGGGTTAGGACACATGGTAGGTTCTACTCTATGAAGCTTTATTCAAAACTATGTCTCAACTCATGACACTTGGCAGCTTCTGCAGCCCTCTAAGGCTTAAACCTTTCCTGAAGGGAACTTTCCCTTTAGGGTCTTCTTAGTGGCCTTCAGTTTTGATTCTTTGGTGGGTTGTCATCCCCTTCATTTCCTTCAACACATGGCACCTTCCATCCTTTGAACAAGTGCCATGCAGCATCTTTCACAGGAATGGGTGAGGACACATGGCATCTTCCACTATTGACACTTGTAGCATATGTCTCCTCAGTCCTTTGTGACATCGTAGAAATGTTTGGGACTCAGTCAAGCTCTTACGAATGATGACACTTGTTGGCCTCTGCCAATCTCTACAAGGGACATGTGGCATGGTCCGAATACACTTGTTAGTCACGTGGATGTAGACACATGGCATGTTTTACTTTGACCCACCAGGGATATGTGGTAGCTTTCAGTGTTTTTTGGGAATCATGTGGACGACGACAAGTGATGACCTCCACCGAGTTCTAGTGAGACTATGGAGATCAAAAGGATTTATTCGAACCATCTCGGATGATGACACATGGCATGTTTCGCTCACTTTTGAGACTTACTCGAGGCCCGCCATGGTCTTTAACGTAAACAAAAAGTAGAAGAAAGAAGCTGTAGATAATGACACGTGTCATCTTTTACTGAGCTTTGGAGGGGAAATGTGGCACATTTCGCTACTCTTAAATGAATACATTAGGGCCTTCAGTAGTCCCCACTTGTCACCATCTGTGGGACTCTAAGAAACTTATCAAAAGAAACCTTGTAGCTTATGAAAAGGCTGGAGACATGGACACTGACACTTGTCACGTTCTGCAGAGTTTCAATGAGACACATGGCGGCTTCTACAGGCTTTTTCTTGAACTTGTTGATTGAACCCACAGATTAAACCAATTATTTGTTGCTTCTTCCTTTGATTGAGGCTACCTTTGAAATGCTTGAACCTTTGAACTCTAAATGAATCGCTTGACCCGTTGAACCTGTTAGTCCCTTTACCAAAAAGTTTGAGAAAATGATGAAATTGAATGTTGTAGAACAAATTTTTGGAAAGGGGAGGGACAATTTTGGCCATTCAGGACCAAAATGGTCCTATGTTGTTTGAAAAATGAGGGATCACTTTTTAGGGACAACAAATTTTTTCCTTATGTCTCCATATGGGTAGGTTGTTTTTCATTGTGGACTCAAAACTCTGTTATTTGACTCTCATTCAAGCCACATAGGCCTAAGGACCTACAATTCATGTTGCCTAACAACACTTAAAACTTTGTTTCATCTTCATTTAACTATTGCCTCTACCACATGGGTTTAAATGTGCCATCATGGACCCCTTACTAAGGTGCCCAATGTATTTGGGCACCAACAAAGTGAACTACAACTAGCTAACCACCTAATGAACATACTAACTATATGTACTTTATTTATCAATGATGAATTGAACTATCAAATTAGATAAATAAATCTAATTATATCATTCCACATTATTCCAATATGGTCTCAAGTGAACAAAAGAGATATTCTCGTTATGCCTCAATTTTTTCATTCATAAGAGATTTTGTGAATATATCTGTAGGCTGATCTCATGTCTGTAAATTGGAATTAGATGTTGTGGTATTAAACATGTTCACATATGTAATTAATTTTTAATTCAATATGCTTGTTGAATTCATGAAATTCTAGATTAAAAACAAGATTAATTGCACCTTCATTATCCAATGCAAGATGGTAGGTTGCTTATGCAAAACACCCAAACCTTCAAGTATGTAACATAGGCATATCACTTCATAAACAACTCCTCCTATAGCAATATGTTTTACTTCAATAGAATAACATGAAAATATTTTTTTTTTCTTTATCCATCTTGATATTAGACCAAAACCCAAAGATAATACATATATAGATGTGGATTTTCTATCATCTATATTTCTAGAATGTCTGAATCCACGTATCT